>OX638144.1:43064588-43489588 GCA_951805005.1 Othius punctulatus
TTATAGAAAGGTGTAGACTGCCCATGACCTGAAATGGCCACTGACCCGTTGTCCGTTGTAGACCTCTATACCGTTAAACGGATGAACACTTTATTATACACACAAACGCAAACACGCACACACATATGCATCAACCTCATTAGCTGCAGCAAGACGCTCACGAGGATGTTTTTGGATAGCGGCCCAGGTGACAAAAACGAGTGGCAACTTTGAAGGTAACTGCTGCTAAACGTTTGATCATCGGTTCGGCGTTCAGCAATGCAAGTCTTGTGTGAAACAATTATTTCTAAACATGACCATGACAACAAATAAATTATCCACGGTAAACTTGCCGGGTCAACACAAGAGCACGAGTTTCCCAATTGCGACGGCGAGAAGTGTGCCAAGAGGCGGAAACTGTTATACCTAGCTGTTAATTTGCGACAGAGTCTGCGTATGCATGTGTAACTGCATTCTTTGAGCGACACTTTTGTGCGATGGCTAACATCACTGGGGTTGCTGCGAAGAGACAATTGATGCGTGGAAAACTGTTAATGAACCTGGGCCCAGGTTCACGTTCAAGGCGAGCATCTCGTATTAGGGTCATCGCGTTCGAAGGCCGCTAGGAAATTTCTCTTGCTAGTACTGCTATTAAAAATTTCAATCTCCACGCGCTCGGATGGCGTTTAATGGTTAATGGTTCAAGGAAAATTGTTGGAAAGGAAATTGGAAGGGATTTTAAGAGTTTTTTTTCTACTTCGCGGAACACCTGTTATTAAAAGTCTACGTTTGTGAGGTGCGCCCGCCTCTTCGCCGGAGGCAGCGATGACGATGACCCTCTCATCGCCCGCCAAGAAAGCCATGTATCAAGGTCAATGGGTGACCCACTTCACGCAACTGTTTACCAAGACGTGATCGCCGTCGGAAGATGGACCATGACGTCCGGTATGAAAGTATAGATACCAATATAATTAATGGTATGTAAGTGGTGTGGTGCATTACGTACGTATACATACCTTCCTATACAAAAAGAGCGATAGCCGACCCATACATCTTATTATTATTACAATTGTTGGATTTATTACTATTAGTTGCTTTAATTGCTGTTAGGTTGTCTTTACTACTATTACGTTGCCTCTGTTAAAATCAAGATCGCGAAACTAGTCAAATATAGGTAATTGAAAAGTCATGTTTGCGTACGGTAAGTGTTTTAAATAGTACGGGTTATAAGTCAATATAAATATATATATTGAGTGCCATGTGTGGGTGTCACACCGTTGGGCCATCTTCAAGTTCTCCCCTTAAAGTTAGTCAAGCAAGATTTGAGGTTTTTAAAAAAATTGTTTAAAGAGGAGCAGGAAGCAGATCTTAAAAAAACCTTTAAAGCTTTAAAGGCAGATCGTGAATATGGGATGTACCTTTCCAAATTCCAAGTGATGTATTTCATGCTTTCGACACAAAGAGGAGCAATTGTAATTTAAAAAAAAGATTCCGGAAAATAAGTAGGCTATGAGAAAAAATGTTTGCGCCATTTTGTGGACCATTTCCATTCCATTTTATAAGTTATTTGTTAAAGTGTCTTTTGTATATTTAATATTACAACAGATATAAGCTGGCTAATTAAAAATCAGCCACCCTGGGTGTTTTATGGTCAAAATGGAGCCAATAACTTTGCTTTAAATTTTTGTGTCAAAAGCAAGCAATTACAGTTTCAACTTGTGCTTATTCAGTAGAAATTCACCTTACGAAGCAATTGTTTGAACATAAATATTTGCACTCTAACTTTTTTACAATAGAAATAAAGAGTTTCGTACTTGTAACAGACACTTGCTTCGTTTGTAAACGCATTAATCGCACAGAGAATTTAAACGTTAACGTGTAGTAATAACTATCCAGGAGCACTGCAATCGACACAGACACGAGTACCAGCAATTTACATCTCTAAGTACAACCGTTTTGTTGACAACATCCTGGGCCGCATAAACCGCATACTGGGGAAGTCATACGACCCGGTGCGAGTCAAGCTCCAATCTGCCGACACGACAACCAAATCGAAGAAGAAGAAGAAGGGCTCAAACTCCTCCAGCAAGAAACGGAAGACCGGTGGCAAGAGGAAGAAGAACGCAAGGCCCAGGGAAGAGCCAACGAACAAGATGGGGGACATGGAGGTGGCCAGGGCGACTGAAAGCGAGAGCCGTGAGCCGGCGTTCATCCTAATCTCGAAGACGAGCGACGTCAGGAGTGTTGCGCCCATCAAGAACGTTACTCTGGAAGTGCGTGCGAGTCCATCCAGCAAGAAGAAGAACAAGAACAGCGCGAACAAGACGAAAAAGGGCACGACAACGAAGGGTGGCAGTGCCAGCAAGCAGACGCCCAAAGCTCGGGCTACTCTATTTGGGCTCAGCACGCTTAGACGAGACGGTGATGTCGTGGTGAATTCCATATCGGACTACACCAACGTCAGGACCAACTTCATTCTGGGACCACTCACATTGAGGGTCGAAAAAGAGGTAATCATTATCATACATCCCTAAGCTATAGTTTTTCTTTTTTTTTTGTAAGCGCATCGCCATCTACGGGCATTAGCGCTCCTTTAACTATTGTAGACCCATTGAGAGCTGACAATGACAATTTTTACTCTCTTTTCTAACTCTTTCCATATATCCTCACTTCGTATCCTGTCAAAGGCTTTCTTCAAACCTACGAAACATATACCGGTCTCTTTTCTTTTGCACATACTAGTAACAATGTATAACTGGTTGCCTGCACCTACGCGTAAGGAATTTTCCTGTGCAACTTAATAAAAATGTCACTGCGTAGGTACAGGTGCAGACAACCAGTTGTTCACCGTTAAATGTAGAATAGTTTTAATGAAGAAGTCCCCAACTGTATGATATTTCAAACTGCCTGGCCACATCTAAAACCGATCCTATGGGCCTTTCATGTAAACAACATAGGATATTCAGTTTCATCTATTCTGTTAAAACACGGTTGGTTTTATTCCGTAAAATTTATAATAATGTGCAAATATGTCACTTGAATGAACTAAAAAGCCGTATACGTACTGCATAAGCCCACAATTCGTTACAAATACTACACGTAGGAATGGTATGTGTAATAAAGAAAAGAAAGCCCGGTATGTACTTCTACAGGGTGTCCAAGATAAGGATCAACAGCATGGTGATCTCAGAAACCGTAAAAGTTACAAAGGCAGTTAAATTACAAAAAAGTTGCGCAATTTAGTAGTGAGTAATATTCTGTTGAGTGAACAAGAAATATCCGCTTACTTCCGGAGATATTCGACAAAATCCGAAAACTTGCGATTTCGTTTTTATTTTTTTTCTGAAGTTATTTGAAAAGGTATAAGAAAACAAAAGGCACTTTCTCATTACCACATTTTTAGCTCTACAAGACAGCATTTAGAAATTTTCAGTACAACATTTCGGTTCGAAGAAACCATTATCAACTTTTTTTTTTTATATGGCCTGTAAAAATATACACCTTGCATTAGATAGCATTTCCTATTACGAATACAACTATTATCACAGTATGGTTTCTAATGTTTTTATTCAGAAAGAGGCTTGTTAATACATTTCGAACATTTTCTTTTTAATCCAAAATAGGTACCAAAATAGTAACTAAAAATAATTTACCTAGAAACATTGAAACATTATAGCTATTTAGGACCACACTTATCATTTGTTACTGTGATATGAGAATTGTTCTATTCATTAATGGCGACGAAGACAAAAAAAATTGAATATGAATATGAACAAAACCAAAATTGAAACAAAAAAATAATTTAGCAGGAATAGTTGTTAAACATTGAAACATTATAGTTATTTAGAACTGCACTTATTGTTTTACTGTGACATGATAATTGTTCAGTTCATTTAATGACGACGAAAACAACAATTATTACTTAATGTTAACCCAGAATAGGTACCAAAATAGTAACTAAAAACAATTTAGCACGAATAGTCGTTAAACATAGAAACATTATAGTTATTCAGAGCCACACTTATTATTTTTTTTTACTGTTGTATTATTAGAATTGTTCTGTTCATTTAATTATTTAAAACTCATAAAATTAAGTGATAAATTTTGTCTTCGTCGCTCATTTGAACGCCTACTACACCAAAATGTTCGAAATGTATTGACAAGCTGTTTTTTTCTGAATAAACACATGATAAATCATACTGTGATATAAATCGTTGAATTCGTAATAGGAAATTCTATTTAATACAGGGTGTACTTTATTTACGGGCCATATAAAAATATAAATTTGATGATTTCTTCGAAACGAAACGTTGTACTGAAAATTTATAAACGCTGCCTTGTAGAGCTAAAAAAGTGACAATGAGAAAGTGCCTTTTGTTGTTATACCTTTTCAAATAACTTCAGCAAAACATAAAAACGATATCGCAACATTTTGTCGAATAGAAAAAAGGAATTTTCTATTTTTCTCAACAAAATATTACTGACCAGATTACAGATTACTGCTCTTGTAACTTTTACGGTTTCCGAGATCCCCATGCTGTTAATCCTTATCTTGGACACCCTTTATATTCTTCTTCATTAGTTTTTCGCTGACTTGTATAATTAAAAAAAAATAGATCTTCCGTGCTTCTTCGTTTTCTGAACCCATATTGCATGTCTTCTATAGTCTCATCTATCGGCAGCCTCTTATGTTTTTCAAAAAAGGTTGTAAATTAAACTGTAACTGAGGAATAAAATTGCTATAAAATTTGTTCACCATTAAAATTTCGATGCGTTCTGTTTCTGTTAATAATAACCATAATTATTAAGAAACTCTCTATAATTTAGTTTAATATACAATATTATTTAATGACATTGATGAACATTAAGATTGATGACATTAGTAAATCGTATTTATTTAACTTGTGTTTAACTTCACCAGGCGTTAAATTTTATTTTCTTAGAAATCTTTGTTATGCCTAACCTAACTTCATGGTATTTTTAGATATTCGAGAAGAGAAAAAAATGCTATCAAATTTGTTAATAGAAACATTTAGGTAAACCATTTAAAAAAAGATATATTGTCAAAAAAAATCGCAATATATCACAAAAAATGTATCATTAAATTGTGGCAAATAATAGCTATAATTATATCAAACTTTTGTTAACAACTTTTTTTTTAAATAATTATAAAGACTCTAGAAGCAAGATTCCATACATTTTACTCACCCTGTACAAAATCAGCAAGCAAATACTTATTTCATTATACATATAGCACCGAGTTTCCTTCCGTTTTGTCAATGACGATCTCCGATTTTTTCCGTGCGCTAAATAAAGTAATAATAAATTATAATAAAAATAACAAGTATAATAAAACGTATCGTTCATTACATGTCCAGAAATGGATTTTTCTGTGCTTACATAACTTCCGATGTTGCGGGTTCTGATTAGCCTTATACGGAAATTATTACTCGCGCACGGAAAATTCATGTCGATTATTGCTCTATCATCTGATCATGGTCAATTCAGATGTTTATACTGCCATTGGCGAGAATCAAAGCTGCTACTATAAATTAAAACTAGAGCCTAAACGCACTAAGCCTCGGATTAAAAACGTCAGACTTACAGATGTTATATCACAATTGAATTAAAAACACATTTTTCAGTTTGGCCGGGGTTCCAAAAGGCAACTTAAAAGTGCCACGGCTACTACTGCGGAGATGTACGGAAAGCTGAACTTGAGAATTGTACATGGAGGAGCAGCGACACTGCACTCGATCAAAGTGTTGCAACCTAAACAAGTAAGTAACCAAATACTTGGCAGCTTGTGAAAGAATCTTTAAATAAGAGTCAGAACACCTTAATCACAAAAAAAGGTCGGCTGATAAGTCCCGGGTCTGACAATGAAAACAAAATTTTTTTAATTTTTGTTTTTATTTTATTTCTCAACATAATCACCAGAGGGGCTAATACATTTTTCATATCGGTGCTCTAATTTAGTTATACCATCTTTATAATGCATAACGTCGAGCTCGTCAAAATAGCTATTTACAACATCAATAACTGCCTCGTTGTTCTCAAATAGTTGTCCACCAACCCATTTTTTTAGATTAGGAAATAGGTGGTAGTCGGTGGATGCTAAATCTGGAGAATAAGGTGGATGGGGAAGCAACTCTAATTTTAATTCGTTAATTTTAGCCTTTGCAACGATTGACGAATGTGCTAGTACATTGTCATGATAAAACGATTTTTTTTTCGCTAGATGTGATCGTTTTATTTTCACTTGGATGGTCAAACGGTACATACCAGTGATACTTTTACCATTTTCAAGGTCCCCAATAAAAATATATTTCTTTTACATCCCAGAAAACACTCGCCAATACCCTGTTAGCTGACGAAATTGACTTTGCCTTCTTTGGAGTTGGTTCACCGGCCGTTGTCCATGGTTTTGACTGTTTGCTTGAAGGAGTGCAGTGATGAACCCAAGTCTCATCCATAGTTACATAGCGACGCAAAAATGTATTGAAAACTTTCAAATTCTGGTAGAGCGCCAAATTCTCACTTGAAATGATTTTTCGCCTCAACTTTTGCGTGAAAATCTCAATAGGGTCTTGATCAAAACGCTGTCAAACAAATACTAGTTAAGGATGTTGTGTGCTAGGTTAAGGATAGTACGATATAATAAGGATATACTATACAATGCCAGCACAAAATTACACATATGGCGCCACCTGTATGTCAGGCCTGGGACTTATCGGCCGACCCTCGTATTACAGTTATTAACTGTAATGAGGGTGTAAGTGTAAGAAAAAATTGATATCTTTAAAACCTGAAGCCTGAAAGTGACAAAACTTGTTTCATTGTACGAGTCGAATATACATCTTCATGTATTTATACCTGTCAAATTTCGCTCAGATCATTTGTCAGGAGTTGATTAAATATTTTATAAAAATCAATTTACTATTTTTATTTTATCCGACATTTTCGGCGAAAATAAATAAATAATTTTCGGCGAATTTTATTGATCCCCGACGTTTGCAACCGCACGAAAAAAAAGTTATTAATAACTGCATAAAAAAATATCAAATTCGATTTTTTCTCGAAAACGGCAAGATATTTAAAATAAAACGAATAGCAGACAAACACTCTTTGTTCAGATATCGGGAATTTAGAAGTGACCTTTGTTTGTGTTAAAACCGGCCACCACATACCATACCATGACCATACTTTTTTAGTTACCACTTTGTGTTTCTGACAGACTTTCTTATAAGTTTTAAATTATAATTGTTATGCTTTCAAACTTTTTGTTAATATGTATAAACACCAACCTCTCAAGACCCGTACTTATAGTCCATACTTGAGCATGAGTTTGATTCAAGAACGTATGTATATTTGGTTAGGAATTTTCTAAAAATCGTTTATAGAAATACATATAAGTCTTGAGTTAAACTCATGCTCAAGTATGGACTATAAATACGGGCCTACATAATTTTTGACACGAAATACTGCAAATTGTTGCAGGTTACCAACCTAAATTACAGTCTCGCGTAAATACGGCCCTATATTAATTTTGACAATTTTGGTAATTTAGGTTACCAACCTAAATTACAGTCACCATAAATGGATTACTCAGTATATTTACTGATTTATTGATAGATGTTGTGGGCCATGTAATCCTATTTGATTTTTAAATTTTTGTACTTAGGTCAGAGTTGACAGTGCTGATAACCACGAGAAAACTAAGAAGTACATGTGGAGGCGGAGCTCACACATAGCCGCTGTGGTCTCCAAGAAACTTGCGTCGGCAGCACGATCGATGCTGAAGCCGCCGCCGCCGTCAAGATCCTAATTGCCACACATCGTGGAGAATGGAATATAGCATGACAGTTCATTGCTGGATGTTTTCCATCTTCAAATCCAGATGTGCAAACACATCAATTAAGCATCGCAATTGATATTTTAGTATATAAGGTCCAACAGACTGCAATATTTATTTATTTATTTTTATGTTAGTTTGCTTTTATGTTGTGATGGCAAGATAAAGGGGATTTTATGAATAAATGTGATAAGTAAGATTTATGGATTGATAAATACTTTCTATGAGAATCCATGTGAAGCAAGCCAAGCTAGATTGT
Source organism: Othius punctulatus (assembly GCA_951805005.1). Lineage (NCBI taxonomy): Eukaryota > Metazoa > Arthropoda > Insecta > Coleoptera > Staphylinidae > Othius > Othius punctulatus. The sequence goes on from OX638144.1 coordinate 43,072,682, forward strand.
AGGTTTAAATTATCATCTGTGGGTTTATTAAAAAAATATATATATATTTCACACGATAAATGACTAGGACATCTAAAAATTGTTTGATAACATATTAACACTAAATGATACGAGACAGAAAGAAATGAACTAAATTGCCTCAAATCATGGGAGAATGCAAAAAGCAGCTTTCTAGGAAAAACTCTTTGTGTCGACGGTTGTTGTCATCTTGTTTCTCGTTCATCAATCGCAAACCTTCGATAGACCAGAAAAGTAGCGACATCCATAGGCAACCCAAATGGCTATATTCCATTAATATAGTCGTCTCGCCGAGAGCTGGGTATGATTCATTGCTCCATATTGCAGAAATTCGACATTGGTTTCTTATTTCATTTCATTCTATTACGTTCACGTTAAGCATGCGATCGAACATAGAAAACGTGATTCTATGTTCGAAAAACCAAGAGGCATGCCCATTTCTCGGCGGGCCGACTATAGCATAATCCACAAGAATGATGCAATGATGGGGCCTTTTTCAATTTGGAATTGTGCAAAATATGTCACTTTTGATCAGCAGTTTCATTTAATACAAGTTAAAAATATTAAATATTATCAATTGCAGAATAATATCCTGTAACTACAGAGTTTTTTTTTTATCGTGCAACATAGGGTTAATCATTTTTAGTTACACAGATATACTACTACTATCACCATGACAACAATGTATCAAAGCGCCTTTCTTAAAATGCAACATACAGGTACAAGTAATTCTCTGTGAGGCAAATATTACAGTTTACGTAGTGTACAATGTATTCAACTGAAGAAAGAGCTCAGTTATTGAAATGAATAATGCTGGGAACCACAGCTTTACATTGTTTACTTCATAAACTGTAATATTTGCCTCACAGAGCATTACTTGTATGTTACATTTTAAAAAAAGAGGCTTTGATACATTGCTGCCAATGTGACAGAATGTGTTAACTATTTAAGTGATTAACCCTATGTTGCACGATAAAAAAAACTCTCTGTATAATATGAACAGAATACGTTATTTACAATTCACATGCTCCAGGTTTTGGGTACAGGTTACGTTTGAGTTTGAAAATTTGAGGTTAAGTTTGCAATGTTACACTTTTCTGGGCTATCAGAAGCAATACAATACACAATGTTAGCAAACCTTTATACCTAGACCGGAAGGAGATTTGTTAAGATCCTGAAAGGGCACTGAAATGGAATTTTAGTGACTTATGTACCCAGTGATCCATTTAGGGTAAGCCTTTTTTATGTTGGTAACAGAATTTAGTTACCACTTTGTGTTTGTGACTCGACACATTTTTGACATGCAAAGCTGCCAATTGCTGGAGGTTACCAACCTAAATTACAGTCTAACCCAAAATGAATCACTCAGTACTTGCTTGTTTACCAATTGATTCCAATAATATAAAGTAAATAACACACTAGAGAGCTCTTTGATCATGCAAATTAATCACGGTTCAACTTTTTCTTCCACACTAAAACATATACTGGCCCGTCGGAGATGGCGAACCTAAAAACAGTTTGAAAATCGTTTGGATGGAATGTTTGCATGCTTGGAATGGTAGCCGGTAAATACTGATAGAAAAAGTTGGGCGCCTGCTCCATCAAAATACCTCTCGTAACAATAATGAGCGACCACATGCATAGTACGCATGACTGGAGTACATTTGAGGGCGTTATTGTCTAGACCGGGCGTTCGGTGAAATACCAACTAGCATAGCAGGTGAATGTTTCCTGTGTCGGCACCCAGCAGCAGGAGCCTGTTCAAGGGGAGTACCGCCAGGGACGTGAGCAGGCCCTTGAAGGCGTCCGACCGCAGCTTTGTGCTCGAGTACGAGGCGTCCCTTTCTATGGACGTGTGCACCCCAATGCGGTTAGCCGTTGTACCGGAAACCAGTTCGTTGTTGTAGATACTGAGACAGTGAACTGGCTCCGACGCTCCCCTAGGCAACGATATACTGTTAAAGGAAAACAGTTAAACGGATGAGTGAATAAAATGTGATACCTATGCAATTCAACCGAATAAGTAAAATCCATTAAATAGCAAGGCACAAAAATCAAAACAGTCACTAAAATAATAATATAATAATAATGTAGAATTCATTTTTCCTGCAGAGAATAAGCCAGTAGAGGGAAACTAAAATTCTTCAATTTTGATTGGTTGTTTATCGGCGCAGTTTACACCATACATATTTTGATGGTTAGTGAGAAATGGGAAATTTTCTTCTTACCATTAATATTGTTGTGTAGTTTTAATTGCACCAACTTAAATCGTCTTCAGTTACTAAATTGAAATGTAGGGATATTTATTGCTTTGCCAACATAAATCAGTAGGCGGCAGATCTTTGAAATGGGAACCTTTATCAACTGTACATATCTGCTATTAGTTTAAATTTCGCGGGGTTTTTCATTGTCATATTTTGTTATTTTGTCGTGCTGGAGATTCAGATTTTATAGCTATGTGAAACTTGATTAATCTCAGCAGAAAAATGAACCATGGTACTTTCATTCGCCGCGATAAAAACTTACTTCAAGTGGAATCTCAGCAGTCCGTTCTGGGAATTCCACACGCTCACCGCTTGATCCAGGCTGCTCGAAATCAGGGTGTCCTCGTTTAAGGCTACGAGCTGGAGGAGCTCCCCCTCATGTGCCCTCCACGTGGACAACACAAGCCCCGTCCTGGTATCGAGAACCGTAATTTGTCCCGAGGATTGACCGGTAGCTATCCAGTTGCCCGAGGGAGACACAGCCAGACAGCGTATCAGTCCGGTTGGATTAATCGCAACCTAAAAGGTCCATCAAGATTTAAATGAGGTACTTGGCGAGGAACAGATAATTCACCTTTAACTCATGGATGTAGCAACAGATTCTGGCATCGACGACTTTCAAAGATCCCTCCGTGGTAGCAGCAAAGAGCAGGGAACTTGGAGCAGGCAGTCCGCTCAGAACAGTGATGGGGGCGAACCTGGTCGACTCCAGCTGTCCAACGTTAGCCCCCATGAACGGATCCCACAGGTGGACGACACTGTCGCAGGATGCCACCAGTCTTAGGCTATCGATGAAAGTGATAGCCAAGACGCTCTTCTTGTGGGAATTGTAAGTGGACTGGCAACTGGTAATACCGCTGCCATCGCCCAAACTTCGAAGCGACCACAGCTTCACAGTCTTATCTCTGCTGCCGCTCAGGAAGCTGTTTTCGTTATCCAGGACATACAGCGACTTTATGCTTTGCGTGTGTCCTACAAATGTCTGTAGCTTAATTTGCTTGAAGTTGAACATGATATCCTTGTCCGATCTTCCGATCTCATGCTCCCAATATGCGAGCCAGTTGCCCCGCAGGTGGCGCACACTGTTGTCCATCTTATTGCTAATGAAGCTGAGCACATCGATGTTCCCTCCGTCCTGGTTCTCCTGCACATCAATGCGGTTGCCAATCATGGCCACGTTGCTGCCTATGCTGCCCGTATTTACCGAAGGAGCTTCAATCATCATCTGTTGATCATTGTGGTAGCTCGATAAATTCGTAACGGCCTGCTTCAGCTCCTTTTCGTAATCCTGGCACAGGCCAAATACGTTCGTGTGGTTCTTCAGTGAGCACTCCATTGACTGCGGGCCGATCTGCTTTAAAAACGGGACGTACGCCGTGTAAGCTAAATCTGCCGTGAACACTGCCTGCAATTCCTCCACGGCCTTCGAAAATAAACGCGATTATTAATAATTCCGACTGCAGACCCCCCGCTCTCTCTCACCTGGCTCCCTGCAGTTTCTTCTCCGCCAGAACCCGTAGCCTGGGGAGCTCTGGGTGGCGACAAACTATCCGTTGAATCAGAATCTTTCAACCTGACATGGGATATTTGGACGGGCCGACCACCAATGGCCCATTCAGCGATGGTGCCGTCCCTGCGTAGCTCCAGATAGTGAGACTCTTCCAAACTCTTTTGCAGGCTCTCCTTACTCTGGGACGCGGCCTGAAAAATTATCACAATCAACCACTTTGAAAGTTTCACTTTGCCAATCGACTCACATTCTGCACCGCGTGCACGCAAAAGTATCCACAGTTATCGCTAATTTTGTCAAAAATTAGGAAAAACCTCTGCAATGCGGGGACGGCCAGGTGAGTTCTCGTCATATCGGCACCCATGCGAAGCGACAAGACATATAGAGTGTCCAGATACTTTCTTGCCAAGACATTCCTAGCCAAGGAACCGTTGGGGAAAGTGTATTTGGTCGACCCCAACAATCTAATTGTAGGATGCAGTATGTTTTTAAGAACAACATCCTACAAACAAAAAAACAATTATCCTATAGGAAAACGTAGTACTTTGCCTTATGACGTTAATAACTATAACGGGCTGTTGACATGAGACACCCTGTATATTGCACATTACAGTACCCAGTATCTATCACATCTGGTGAATGACGGTTACATTCATGCAAGCTTAGTGATTGAAATTCTGACTCACCTGCAATTGGTCCATCAACGTTGAGTCGCACATGTAAGGAATGATGTGCTTCAAGAGTGCCAAGCAAGAAATCAAGCCTCCCTCGAGATTGGGCGTTAATTTCCTCTTGCACAGGGCGATCAGTTCGCCCATGTGAGGGAGATACTGTAGGAGAATCAACTGCTCCCCGTACAGAGCTGCAAATAATTCGTGTTCACAAGCGACAATTCAATACAATCTGATTGCTCACCTGCTATGCTGGCCAGACAATCGAGAACCTTGGCGGCATTCTTGTCACCCACAACCCTGCCGCTGGCGATATTCACAAAATCCGTCGTATCCACTGCACCCACATGCGCAACGAGATTCTCCCTTCCGACGAAGCACAATGTCAGCATTTTCAGCAGATTTCTCGAGAGATATCGGGCCGTGAGCACGGGACCTAAGCGATGCGATAGCCAAATCAAGCTGTCAGCGCTCATGCTCGATATCTTCGCCTCCTGCCTGTGGGACTTCTGCCCATTCCTCGAGAGACTACCACCGCTAACTGACACCTGAGGGCACTCACAATGGGTGCTGCTCTTACTGCCTACATCGCAGCTAATGTTTGACAGCTCCTTCTGCTTGGAACTTGAGGGTATTGGTATGGTGGGCGAGAGAAACGCAGGGTCATACACTGAGCAATCGTCCGAGATATTCAAACTGAACTCGTCGCCAACTTTACCAGCTGTATCGAGGGCTTCTTCAGCGGATGAATGGTTAAACGGCAAGTCCGATGAGATGTTCAGTTCCAAGTGTTCGATCAACGATTCCAGTGGTCGTTCCTGCTCCTCGGTTTCGAACTCAAACACCTCAGGTTCTGGAGTCGTCCTTGGTTTGGGTTTCGGCGCTATGTTCTTTTCGGATCCACTGGAGTCGTCGCCAGGGGATAGATCAATCCGTTCGCAGTCTATATTTTTCAAGTTGGACGTCTTACGGGCAACCTTTTCCGAGTGAGTGTGAAGCACAAAGTCGGTCCTCTCGTGATCACGGTAGCCCCCAACAGCCTCCACGAGCGGAGTCACAAAGTGATCGAGAAAGCACCTCAGACCGAAGCGGACCATCAGACGCAGCAAGAAGCTGTGGTGGTAGAGTTTAGTAATCTTAGCGTAATACGGAACATTGCAGTCCGCAGGTTCCGTTTCGTACAGCTTCAAAATTGACTCCAGCAAGATATCACCACTCTTCATGGGCCCCAGGTAGCGTGATATCGGATCGAACAGGTACCAGGCGGCGAGCACCGACGTGGGAGGGTCTTCGATCAGCCCCTTTATGTGGGGCACAAGCAATGATATGACCTCTACATCTTTAACAGTGCTCATCTCATACAACAGCTCTTCCAAATCTCTCGCACACGACTTTACCTTGCACTCACTTATATTTTGAACAAACAACAACTTGGCCCTTTCGACGCCCTCGTATTCCAAACATTTTTGGCCGTTGCAATCAAAATGGTACAGAATATTCAACTCCTCGGTGACACCATCAAACTCCTTCAGGTTCGAGACCAGCCGGTAGAGAGGACGGAAATGTTGGCTGAACGGAATGAGGGAGTGCAGGAGAGGTTCCAACAAAATGTGTGCGGTGGGCGAGGGCAGTCCCAGGTCTGTCACGACGGGATACCTGAATCCATCCAGATCACTGCAGTCCGGCTGAAGAAGCAGGGAGACGATGCGCCTGATGCAGATGGGCACATCATTTGGGCAACCCTTCAGTACAGTCAGACAAGATTTTAGGCGGAAACTTAAGGAGCAGTTTGTGAAGCCCTGAACCCTGACAGACGCCGTGCCGAGGGCGCGCAAGTGCCTCGGCATGAACAGCTCGACAATGAGGCACCCCAGAATCTGCAGCTCGCGGACCCTACGGGACGCGATGATCTCAGCGTAGTTGCAAGTGATGAAGTTTTCTGACTTTTGCGGGCAATGAGCCGCCCGTGCTTTCGTCCGAAAAGGCAATATGTTCTGGTTGTCGATGGGGAACGTGAATGACTTCGTGGCGTGTCCCCTGGCGGACTCAAATAGGCGGTTGGTGAAGGCGTTTTGAACAACCGCTTCGACGCGAGTCTCGTGTCGGGTCTCCTCCGCTCTCTTGTACAGCTTCCCCTCCTCGGTATGGAATGTTTTCGTAAGGAACGAGTGCGTGTTTTCCAGATTGCATAGGGCCTGCGAAGGATTGAATTCTTTGGGTAGCAGGATTAGACCGGTGTTCAGGCTGGTGTTGGTGGCCAAGGTGCCCGTCTTTTTTATCGTTACATGTGAGGTGAACGTCGCATTTTTGGGCCCCAAGCTAGCACTGCGCTGACTGTTGGTGCTGCGGGGCTTCTTCTCCTTAACGTCCTCGTTCAAAGAGGATCTGCTGCGAGACAGGAACTTGGAGAACATCAGGGGCGATTTTCCGCTCTGGCCCAGGCCAATATCTTCGTCCAGTGTTAGGTCTTCCTCCTCGCTTCTAGAAGCCTCCATAGAGGTGGACTCTATGGACATTTGCATCAGTAAGTGGTCAAGAAAATGGAACAAAACCAAGGGCGGTTCAAGGAAAGAAGATATCGAAGAGGTACTAAAATTGGCTGATTATGAGGGAAAAATGTGAAAATTACACAAGACTGAGAATAGGCACATGGAACGGGTAAAGCATTAGGGGAAAAAAAATAGTGCAAGACAATAAAGAACAAATAGAAATAATGGGAATCACAGAAACAAAAAAGAAAGGAATGGAAATGAAGAGAATACTGCTGCGAAAACTGGATGACTAGTCAGGAAATGTAGATGAATAAAAGAAAGAATTATGACAATAGAAATGAAATTACAGTCGATTCCGCTTAATTGGGACACATCGAGAGTAGGCATTTTGGCCCAATACAGCAGCTGCCGCAATTAAGCAAATTTCCCATAAAGTACAATGAGTTTTTTTTTTATTTCTACTTAAACACGTCAAAAAATTTTGATAATTATCACTAGGAACTCATTGCTTAAAATTTTGGGAACTTCTAAAGCCTTGAAGCCACAAACAGCAATTCAATTTTGTCTGGTGTTGATTTTTATAACTCGCCAACAGTCAGTAACAAAACATATTACTTGCAAAGGGAACATTTTTGTACTAATCTCTCAGGCTGTGGAATTAATTGAATTTTCATCAATGGATTCTAGTATGTAATTAATCATTTTTTGCATTTTACTGTCCCAATTAAATGATTAAATTTACAGTTAGTTTGGTTTCCGTTCCTTGAGATTTGACCCAAATAGGCGGCTGCCCCGATTAAGTGGAATCGACTGTATTTGAAGAGGAAACATAATAACAAAAGGAGAATGAAAGTAAAAGAGAAAATAAAAAACTACACACTAAAAGAAACAAAATATCATGACAAATACCCGTTTAAAGTGCCGGTTTAAAAACATCATATTTCAAAATTTTCAAATGAAATGGCCTATTTTTTTATCTCAAAATTCCCGGGAACTTTTGGGAATAACACAGAAAATATAATGTTCTTTGGAAGGAAAGAAATACCAAAAAACATTAAAAAATATATCGGTAAAAAAACGACAATTATGAACATCAGTGAATCATAGACCATGGTAGAAACACAGGGGAAACATGAAATGACGGAATAGGAAAAGAAGCAGAAAGAAAAGAGATAGCAAGGCAATAAAACAGTTAACTAAAGAACAAAATAGCAGAACATAACAGAACAAAATAGAAAGAATATTAAAAATATAGAGCCATTACAAATAATAGGCTAATATGATTAAATAAATAAAATGTAAATCTGAATGTCCGACACCGAAACGCAAACAAACAAATGATTAAATAAACAAATAACAGTGGGCAAGAGTCTACACCGGCATTACTCACTTTGCTTACCACATTTCTGAAGGTACAATTTCGGAGGAGCCTTGCCCCAGAAAGGGAGGCATGTGGTAGCCCGAGGAGGATGAGGATGCATAAACAGCTGAACAACACCAGACCTAGTTAGGTTGGTATGTCCATCAACTAAATGTAGACAGACGTTTTTGGATCTGATGGCTGCGCCACCTGCTAATCTATAATTAAATAGAATTAGATTACTATTCCATGAATTTCCAACAGCAGATAATTATAATCGTTTGATTTCCGTATCTTTTTGACGATGTGATAATGTATTAAAAAATGTAACTTAGTTTTTTTGCCCAATTTTGTCCAATTTTTTTGTCCAGTTCTTGTAGTATTACTTGCATCTTACATTACTTCCATCTCAATCTTTTCTGAAATATGAAATATATAGGGTGGCCCACCTATTTGGGCCTCACTCGGACCATTACTGCTAGACTAAAGGTGCGAGTCCACTAGCAAGTAACTTGCGACATTTGCGACTTGAGGGAGAGTCTACACTTACCGCAAATATTGCTGCAATTGACTCTTTGCAATAATTTGTGAGAGTTATCTCTGAACTATCTGCTCTATAAATCTCCGGGCTGTCTACACGTGCATAGTGATTTTACTGCAAGTTAGTTCACCGGTTTAACTGTGCTGCTGTATTGTCGCTATTTTAACAAGAAGGAAAGGAAAAACAGAAAAGCATCTGAACTCTATACACGAATAAATAACAGAGAACGGAAAAATTGTAAAAACTGTACACATCTACGATTCCTTTGCCATTGTTGTTCCTTTGCATTTAATCTTACATCAATCAAAATAATAGTACTTTCGCAAATCATATATTAGACTATAAACATTTATTTCCTAAAATTGAAATATTGGAAATTTTGCATAGTTGCAAAAAATGGGAAAGAACCTCAATTTATTGGAAGCGGCTGAAATGTATAGGCAAATTAAAATTAAATGAGCAAAATAACGTGATATGGTCAGACCTTTCAATTTTATATACCGAGCGTTTTTTAATCCAGTAACTCAAGCTCTGAACATAGGGTATGTTCAGTTTTAAAACCGACAGAATCAATTGTATGCTAAAATTCAATATATATGCAACCAACTTTACTAGCGTGTGTAACTCGATGATTTAAAAAAAATGACAGTCGATTTTCAACCATCATTTGTTTTTGAGTAATGATGTCATCCATTGTTTTTTTTTTTTAATGACAACCCCCTATCTTTTTTGCTGATTTTGAGAGATCTTTTCATTGTCGAAGTGACAGTATAAAAATCTTGCCGTGTTACATAAGAAATTTTTCGAGTAAAAGACAAATGAAAGTGAAAAACAGCAAATCATGAAAAATAAAGCAAAAACGTCATCAGATTTAGTTTTTCAAAGTGCTTGAGGTTGGTGCTACACTTGGTGTGTACACTATAACTCCGAGACATATCATTTGATCTCTTTTTTAAGTGGATCACCCTGTATAATATTTAAGTTTTAGAATCTGCTTAATGTGGGCTTTATGTGGGCTTCCCAAATCAGTTTTATTTTCAGGGATCAGATGCAACGTTGCCAAGTTATTTACATTCTAATCAAACTTAAGGAAAAATCATGGACGAGGAAAAAAATTCAACGTAACTTTATTCTAAGAGATCAATGAAAGAATCTGAGTATGCAACTACCCAAGACATGTGAGAAAATATACACAATATTTGTTCGTAGTCACTTAGAATACACAGGATGTTCTGAAACAATGATCAAATTTTGCTATTTTCAAATGGCTAAAACTTTTGTTTTCAAATGGAACACCCTGAATATTGCTTCATATTCTGAGTGCTCATCAGATGAGCCATTCAATTATACAATATGACACTAAATTTCTAATAATACTTTTTGATAGGTAAATAACGATCAATTCTCAATGAGTTATAACCATTTGAAAAAAGAAAAAAATCTATCATTGTTTCAGAACACCCTATAATTCTACGTGACTCCAAATATTGTGTATGTTTTGGCACGTGTCTTGGATACTTGCATACCCAGATTCTTTCATGGATCTCTTATAATAAGGTTTTGATGATTCCTTGTCCATGATTTGTAGTTAAATTTGATTAATATGTGAATAACTTGGCAATGTTGCATCTGATCCCTAAAAATAAAAATGATTTGAAGCTCACATGAAGCAGATTCTAAAAATGAAAGAATATACAAAATGATCCATATAAAAAAGAGACAAAATGATGTGTCCCAGATTTATGGTGCACCCTGTACAATCAGATTTTTTCCTCAATTTTCACTAGGCTAGCATCCATGGTCCGAGCGAGAATAGGTGGGCGACCCTGGATATGAAAATAATTTTCTACCAACCTGTAACCGAAAGTCAAGTCAATCCAAAAGTGGAGCCTCTCAGATACGTGCTGACTTTCCAGCGCCTCTCTGTGCTTTTCGATGAAATCCTCAGGATCCGTGCACCATCCGGGGACCTCCAGATCATCGAGATCGTCATGCACACTTTTGAACACGGTCGGGTCGGAGAAAAATTCAGGAGTGCATTCGTCCGGCGTCCATTCCTGGAGCCTCTGTATTGAGCTCGGATACTCGGCTGGCACCCAAACGGTGCGCACGTTTTTGCACAGAATGCTTTTCGGCGTGCGACGTGACATATACACGTAGTAGGTGATGGAAGAAAGGACATCCGACACATGATGCGGAACCTGAGACTGCGCCTGCTCGAAGGTCAGGTCCAGCTGCCTGTCCCCCTTGTTCAAGCGAAACTTGGACTTCTTGAAATCGCGCCAGTTCTTGCCACAGCGAGAGGCAAAGTCCGTAACCCACGGGAAGACGTAGTGACAGTTCGGGTCGCCAAACCTTCTCCCCGAAAGGCTGTTCAGTGACATCAGGTAGGTGTAGTTAGAGATCTGCCCGTTCACCCACAGCTCGCATAGCTTTTCCAGATTCTCATTGGTCACCTGGACTTTGTCGTAACTTTTGAAGCCGCACTGGACGCACTTAGAGTTACCGTCGTACTTGTGGCCTGTCTTACGGCAATCACACAAGCAGACACCGGGAGATTTCTCTGGCTTGGGCAGCTCCTCCACGTAAATGTTGGAGTTAAGCTGCGGGAAAATGTACACCCACAAGTCCTCGGACAGGTGCACGTCGTTAAGGGTGATTTCGCCGATAGTGAGGCTGCGCTCGTGCAATGCCTTCAAGGCATTCAGCAGCTGGTATACAAGGAACAGAGGTTTGGTTTGGCATTTCTCTAGAATTGAAGGGCTGAATGTAATGCAATCGTTCAAGTTATGCTCGGTGTGGGGCGAGTGTATCAAAAATATAGCATTAACAGTTTCAATGCCGCACATTGCGGGGAACACATTCCGATGGACTTGAAAATCTAGGGAATCATCACACGAAAGATCCGGATGGTACACGTTAATTATCGCACATCCGTAGGTGCGTGTAATTATCTCACGCAGCACATCGTTGTAGTTCACCAGCGTGACCTGTGTGGCCTTGGAGCTATCGACGGAGTTATACTTCTTGTAAGCCTCCTTCCAGAGGTTCTTGTAGTTCGTTTGAAATATGTACTGCATGAGCTGAGCGAACAGCAAGGGCTCCTGATCGCCGGCGTTGCTACGCGCCCGAGGCAATGGGATCACCTTGGCCTCCCGCTTTTTGAACACCCTGATGAACACCCTCGTCCACGACGCTTCCACGTCATCGTTGACGAACGGTTTCGGCTCGAGCTTGCACTCCAGCGGCTTGGATCGCTTCACAAGGGACCTGCAAAAAATATAGCTACACCCAGGAACGGATCTTTGCGGATGGGACAACGTACCGCAGCCAACTTCTGGCCACAACCGCGACAAACCTGTCTTCTCTGCTGGTGCTTCGCAGATGCTTTTTGGCAATGCCTAGCTCATCGAAAATACTTTCCATACCGGCAGCACTGCAATCTCAACCATAGATTGCCCCCCTGAAAATCTCAACTTTAACTGCAAATGCGTCCTCGCATCTTCATCGAGCGACGTGAGTCGTTCACCACTTACAAAGCTCACAAGAGTGGCGATGATTCAAGTTGAATAATGGTTGAAATATGTGTGGAAATGTGTTCCCGCAATAACACGCGCAGCCAGCAGCCATCGGTGTCATTCTACTGCTACAGAAGCCATGCAACCAACATCTCAAACAGCTGTTCAGTCAGCAGTGTTCAATTTTAAATTTTTAAATACATAATTAAGTAGATATTTGCGAACTGAATCCATAATATAATCTCGAAAATTACAGAGTTCCAGATTTTTTTTTGTGTGTAGCAATATAATGTAATACTGATAGATTTAATTAATATTTTAAAAAAATTCTAGATAAATTAATATTGCATAATTTCATAAATTACATTTTCTCATTATATTTGTACAATTTATAAAATGTATACCATTCTCATTAAATAATGTTGAAAAACCCTTTAGTGCGGACGCTAAAATAAAACTGTTAATCAAAAAAATGGTAACTATACTAAATAGTATTGTAAACTTTTGCATACAAATATTCGGAAGTTACAAAGCTTCATTTTACATCATATTACCTGAAATAATAGATAAGGTGTAATGTGAAAAAATTAAGGGTAATGAAAAAAACCCACATCGTATCACTTTTTAAATACAATATTAAAATCAAATTTGATCCTTTTTCTCGTCAAGTAACGGCTACGCAGTTGTTGCCTTACAATTAAATGTTAATATTATATAGTAATAAATAAAATAAAAATCGTCTTTTACTAATGGAAAATGGGTGTAATAACCATTATTGAATTGAAATGACAGATAAACTGCATCGAATTTGTCAGTGACAGTTAATTTATATCGGTTATTGTTGACATAATAAGTTAATGCACCCAATATGCATTAGTGGAAGTTGATTTTTCATTTCATTTATTGCGATATAAAATGTATTTCTAATTACCAGGAGATAAATAGGTAGCCGTTACTTGATAAAACATGGCATCAAATTTAGTTTTTATACAGTATTTAAAAAGTGATAGTCCATGTTTTTCATTACACCTATTTTTTTCTTATTACACCTAATCTATTATTTCGCTTGTAAACCGCTTAAAACGCCGCAATATGCCGCGAAATGAGGCTACTGTTATTAATTTGTTATTATGTGCATGCAAAAGTCGAAATAATAACGATTATTTTACATTTTTAACCGGTCGAAAAATTTGTCGTCAGAATTTTATAAGTGAAGGTATAAGTGAAAGATTGTTCCATTTAATGTCAGATTTATATTCCAGGAGAGATTCGATTGATTTAAAGTTGCATTCAAGTATTTATTATGCTACAATCATAATAAAGTTTAAGTTTATGGTGTAGTGTATAGCTATTAGGGCTGTTGAGAAGGTATAAAACCAGTCATTAGTTGTTAGTGCCTTGAATTGTATTAATCACAGGTTTAAGAATAGTAAATAAAGGTTGGCTATCAGCTGTTCAGTCAACAGTTCAGTATTTATGTTGTAATTGAAATGTCTTCGCATAAAATTGGCGGGCGAGGCGTATTTTTACACGGTGACGCTCGTGAAATTATTGCCAATGTTATCGCGTTTATGAAAAATGAATCCGACTGCGTTGGAGACCATCGGGAGTTGGATATTCCAATCCTGAATTATAAACAGCGAGCTATTGCTGCCACCGGTATATCTGAGAGGATGTACAGAACAATTTTAAAGGAGTCCAAAGATCGGGCACTAAAGGCCCCGAAACTAGACCCGGAAAAACCGATAATCCCCAAACGTCCGGCGGAGGCCCGAGACACATCTGAAGTCGCCAAAAAATTGCTAAAATCCGGAACGGTCCCTGCGATCCTCCCCGAGCCGCAGAAGCAACACGAGCTTGCTCTTGAGGCTGTACGGCCACTTGGAGCCGTGCTAGGGTTGCTGTTTATCCCTAAGTGTCCGGCGGAGGCCCGAGACGCACTTGAAGTCGCCAAAAAATCGCTAAAATCCAGAACGATCCCAGAGCAGGAGAAGCAACCCGAGCACAGCTTAAAGCGACCGTGCGGCCTCGATCGCAAGCTCATCTCCGTGAGCGGGTACCAGGCTTTCTCCGCAGTGCAGTGCGACGACGGGCCTAACAATCCCGAGAACAAGCCGCCAAAGATCGAGAACATGTACAACGCGGACTGCGAGGAGCGCCACCTAAACGAGATGCCCAATGTGAAGCTAGAGAAACTGCACCAGGGAGACACTATCTGCGTATTCGGGTACAACATCACGGAGGACTTCCTCAAGAAGCATTTCAGTCCGTTCGGGAACATTATCAACATCTCCATGGAGATTGAGAATAAGTAAGGAGACAGTCTCTGTGGATCGTTTGCATTTAATGACTGAATTTATGTTCCAGCCGGGGGCTCATTACATTCGATAAGGTCGAGTGCGCAGAACGCGCTATATCTGAGGTAAGGATATCTCCTTATATCCATTACAGGATATCTGTAATGGTTGTCTTGAATAACTAGCCGCCCCACTACATTTTTTATTTCACAAGATTATACAGGGTGGGTCAACAGACCGGGATCGGAAGATATCTCGTTTTATTTCGAACATACTACAAAATGTTTGAAATAAAAGTTTCAGCATACGAAAAATTACATAAACTAAAAGTGGTTTCAAATATACAGACTGTATAAAGAAATACAGGTAGTCCTCGACATACGACGGTTTGACCTTCGATGGTTCTTGCATACATGGGTGCGTATAGGGAATCCCTGCATCTGTTTGTTATCTATAGGAAAAGCAATTCGTTTCGAAGATTGAACTATGAATTTAAATTTTGCATCTATTATAGGCCGATTCATAGATTTCTTACGCGAAGCAAGCAACGATGAGGCAATGTTATTGCTATGGGTATTTTCAATGCGCGTTGAACATGCCGATGGCATTTTTGAATTGAGACCGATTTGAATTGGTTGAATTACGGTTCGGTTCCTGTTTCGTTTCGAATAACAACACTAAAATGTCGTTAAAAAACAGTTTGCCACCAGTATAAATAATTTTTTTTTTTAATAATTTTAAAATTTTTGTTTCAAACCGAAATTACCTCTTATTCAAATTTCGTTGCGGTAACGGTGTTGGTTTTAAATTTTTACTTTTCGTTCCGGTTACGGTTTCTGATCAGGTTGGAATTCCAGTTAATTTCGTTTTCGGTTTCGATTCGGTTCCGGTTCAACTCATTGATTTAAACAGACCTTATTCACATTAAAATTGTGCTTAATTCAGAGTTTTATTGATTTCTAAAAAATATAACTTTTTGCTAAACATGCATAATAAAAAATAAAGGAAATATTATGACAAATAGAGAGATCAAATAAAGGACTTTTTGTACCTTGACTATATTGTAGCTTTGGAAACTTATTTATTAAAAATTAGCTCCAAAAGTGGTCAAATTTCTCACTGAAAAATCTAGGGAATTTCTTCACTCCAAGTGAACTCAATACTACGTAACTGGAAAGGGTTTGTTACTATACCACCAACAGAAAGTAGTGTGTCTAATATAAAGATACTAGTATTTGCATCTCTTTTAACTTACGTGTTTAATATGATATGCGAAGTATAAAATCAAATTTTATGGTGATTTTGCGTTTTTAAATAAAATCTACACGTGTAGTACCTATAACTATTCATAACCAATTCGGATTTTTTAAATTTATAAATAGAGCCTGGGAACGAATATTTTTGTTGATTCTTGTTTTTAATATTTTTTTAAGAAAAATCTTAATATCTTAAAGGAGATATCCTCCGATCCCGCACTGTTGACTTACCCTGTATACCGGGTATTAAGAAGAGTTCGTTCAATCTGGCAACGGAGTAAGTAGAGATGATGATGATTTCTAATGAAATATCTCTTCATGAGGAGAAAAGAGCAACCTTTTTCAGAAAAAACTAAATATCCAGATTTTGATTTTAATTTTTACTTTTGAACTGTAATAAAATGTTACTCTTATATACAGGGTGTCCCAAAAGTAAGGAATAAATTTATTAAATGCGAAATGGAAAATATTGCAAAATATATAATATGGTATAATAATAAGAATGCATGTTATTATTATTATACCATATTATATATTTTGCAATATTTTCCATTACGCATTTAATAAACTTATTCCTTACTTTTGGGACACCCATGTTTCTGACTTGAGAAACTGACTTCAATTTTAAATAATTTTTTTTATTAACACTACCAATGACCGATTCGGTTCTTTCATGTTGTTTTAAGTTATGTACAATCAGTTTGACAGCCGCTATCGGATATCTGCCTTGGTACACTGTAAAATCAAATGTTCCATAGCCTACTTGGCCAAAGTTTTTATTTCTATAATATTATAATATTATTCATACACTATTTGTTGCTAAACCTAACATGTTGTTGTATGTTTTAGTTTCACACCAGCCAACGTTCACAATGAATGCAACAAAACAGCCTTCACTACGGATAAATCAGTCAGAGACTTGCACTGTAGCAATAGTTGTGGATACTAAGGAAACGCTGATTGGGATGCTACAATGACTGAATCTGGAGCAGGACCAAATGTCAGAATATGGCCATGAAAAACTACATGAAATTTAAACTTATAGGCAAAATTCTGCCGTTGTTATAGGTTTACAGTTTAGTTTGGAGGCAATTTCATGTGTAGGGTTGAGATTGAGAAAATAAAGCACTTTTTGTACATTGACTATATGTATTTATTACAAATTAGCTAAACATGATTAGCTGGAAAAGTGGTCAAATTTCCCACTGAAAAATCTATGGAATTTCTTCACTCCAAGTTTATTTAAGTAAGAAAGTAACTAGAACTGACAGTAGAAGCGTTGTGCGTCCAGTGAACTCAATGAATCATTTAAATGCAACCTAATTATTTTCTTATATTTATTTTATGTTGTGATCCAATACAATACAACTTGCAAAAAATGTGCACAAATTATAAATGAATAAATCAAATATACATTATTAAAATTGAACTTATTCTAAAAGAATCAAATACGAGGTGACATTATTTATAAATGATTTATTAAGTGCTCTATAATTTAAATTCAGTTTTAAATATAATTAAATTGTATTGGGTTAAATTGTGTATCACAACAAAAAAATTATTTGCAGAAAATTATAAACATATGTTTAAAGGACTGCCATATTTCAATTCAGAATGAATAAATACTCATTGTTACACCAGTTCAATAGAAATGAGCGAAAATTATTAATTAATTAAAACGTAAAAGTAAAAACGAATTACAATTTTAATAAACGTTCATTTAAATAAAGTACCATTTATTGCAAGAGTATTAAAAACGAAACGTAATATTAATTTAGACGTCTTAAAAACAATCTTTATTAAAATCGTGTCTTCTATAAATAATGTGTTTACATGTGGTTTGTAATAATAATTAAATATAATTTAAATTCGAGTATGGAAAACAGTGTTTCATTTTAATTCAATTCAATAACAATCGAATGTTCAAAATTTATTCATCTCGTATTAAAAGTTGAAAGTAAGTACAATTTTAATTAAAGTTCCACAAAAATATCTTGCATTTTAATTGAGTTTCATATAAAACAAACCTTTTAACATGTGTATAGAAAACTGCGTGTTCCAATGAAACAATTAAAAAATTAATATGAAGATTCTTTATAACATGGCCGGTTTACAACCTAAGAAGCCTATTTATAATAGGCCTTTATAGAAGCCTGTGTATAAAAACAATGCAATTTAAATTGAAAGTTATATAAATTACATTTTAGATAATTGGATTAGTTTTTAAATTATCGCGTGTGTAATTTAAATGACACTTCTTTAATTTTACACATGAAGATTTTGTTGAATAACTAGTAAAACGGCGTTCCATATAGTATAGGGTTCACTGCGTGTGTCGAATGTTTGATTCAACAAAGGTGAAGCAATCTATATATAGAGGATTTCCTTCACATATTTCAGTTGTGCCAACATGCGTATTTGGTTGTCTCTATCAAACCACAATTATTGTTGCTCACTCTGTATACCTTGTTTTCCTTAAGTAATTGAAGTCGTTACATATTGCCCTTTCTCACGAAAAATATTTATTTTAATTTTATATATTTCGATCAAAAGTAATACAATTTTTAAATCAATCAATTGCTGAAAATGATCGGAATATATTTAATAAACATAAATATTCATTGTGAAAAAGGCAATAAGTGTCCACTTTACTGTCACAAGCTGTATTTGAAGTAGAATCTGTACAGAAATTATAAATTTAAAAATTGATTAAACATAACCTCAAATATTCAGTGCTTTGACGACAATTTTATCAACATGAGATCTGTAGTTGGTCAGTTCTTAAAAAACGTGAATTCGTACAGCAGGGACAGTCGAATTACTAACTTGAGCAGCCACTGGTGCCGCAGCAACTGCACAACTACCAACAGCCCCGTTTGCTGGAAATGCGGTACAGCCCGAAGCAAGCTCTCCGTAGCATTTTGCGACAAATGCAAAATCATCCAGAGGCCAGTGGATACGCAAGACTATTTCAAAGTGTTCAGCCTCAAATCAAGCTATGACTTGAACGTTAAGGAACTGACCCGGACTTATAGAAAGATGCAAAGTCTCCTGCATCCGGACAAATTCGCCAACAAGTAATGATAGTCGAGGACAGGTGGCCTCTCTTGTGAAGGTAGATCCATTGCCAGGAGTTACACTGTTTTCTGTTCCACCAACAATATGCAATGTATACAGAGATTTTCCTAAATTTTGACCAAGTCTTGACTTATTAAAGCTCTGTACCTAACAAGAGGAGGTCATTTTTTATATACTAAATTGGCATATTACAGTATTTTTCTTTGTTTTTTCTGCTTTTTCCGTGTTTTTTTTGTGTTTCCTTTGGTGTCAATTGTGTTTCACAATTTTCCAAATAACTATACACTTGATAAACTGTAAAGTCATTTGGCAAATGTGGAACACATATGGGATAAGGGGAAAAGCAAAATAAAAATTACGATGCCATGCTGGGAATTGTGCAACTTTATAAACAATTTTTCTTTCTTCAGGAGCGCTGATGAGAAATCGATATCTGAAGAGTATTCGTCTCTGGTGAATAAAGCGTACCAAACCTTGGCAAGTCCGCTGGATCGGGCGTTGCACTTGCTGAAAATCAATGGCGGCAGTATATCAGAGGATGATACCGCCAAAGATCAGGAGTTTCTCGTGGAAATCATGGGGCTCAACGAAGAAGTCGAGGAGGCGAGCACCTCGCAGGCTCTGGTCGCCCTCAACGACAAGAACAACCACGTTCTGAATGAGCTAGGCGTGCAAATTGCAAAGAGCTTTGCTGTTGCAGATATTGCCGAGGCAAAGATGATAATTATCAAGATGAAGTATTACAGCAGTCTGTCTGCTCGCATCAATAACTTGTTAAGGGAGAGGGGCGTCACGTCCTAATTGCTCCATTTGATTGTTATATTTTTCGAATGTGTAAATAAATAAAACTAGTTACGTTACTTGCTTGCGTATTATTAGACTTGTCCTGTCTGAAAATGGTTACTGTCTGTTACATCTACTGCTCGATGGTATTGATAATGGATGTTAATAATTTGTCGTTTATAAGTATGGAGTTATTTTGTTGCACATTTTGCACGATTTCAAATAGACCAGAAAGTTGTGTAAAATGAAATTTCCTTCGAGAGTAACCTTTCAATTTGTAATCGGGCAATATAACTTATGAGATTGAAAATTTGAGGTATCATTTGCACCATTTCATGAAGCTTCTAAATTTAAACTGCAAAAGTTAAATAAAGCTGGACATTATTTGATTGTGATTGATTTTTAATGGAACATTTAAATTTTTAACTTTTTTAATAACTAATTATCTCTAATTAATTGTTTAAAAGATGTGAAATTAGTAATCACAATCAAAATTTCCAATTGTTATCTCTGTTGATTTTCATTATTTTCCACTTCCTTTCTGCGTTCTTCAGGATCATTCCTCACGCATGACAAATTCAGATAAATTGAAACTAATTATGTAAAATATGCGAAATTACTAATCACATTAAAAATTTCCAATTGTTATCTCTGTTGATTTTCATGGTATGCCATGCTATTTATTTTTTCACTTCCTTTCTGCGTTGTTCAGGATCATTCCTCTCACATGAAAAATTCAGATAAATTTCAGTTTCAGACAAATAGATATGAATAGATTGAAAAATGTAGGAAAAGGAAGAGGAGTAGGAGTGGTAGTAATTTTAGGTTACAGTGTAATTATCGTATTTAATAGCTTTCTACTGCTTTTGACGATTCAAATTCTTAGGAAAACCAAATACCGAAATTTATTCTATACCTATTCATCAGATTTCCAGGAGGCTCTATTTTCATAGCAAATTGAAGTTCTGATATGTATGCAACCAAATATACTATATATGTCATCCAATCAGATGACAGATAAACACGCCTGCGCTGGTGACAAAGTCTGAATTCGAATGTTCTATAAATTGAACTGAAGTAATTGTTGTAGTTTCGGCGAAAAATACATATTTAATTGTTGATAAATATTTAACGTGTTTCGCAATCCCTTAAAACTTAACAGATTACCTGGAAAGGAGCAGGCAGGCGCAACAATTGCATCGACAAAAGAGGCGCGATAACTATCTGCTTAGTTCAGGTTAAAAGTGCAATTAAAGAGGCATGGAGGACGCAAACGGGCCCCACACGTTCGCGTAAGTTCCTTCAAATTAATTATATTCGTAATTATCTACCACACTGAACACATGTTTGTTTAATTAATGGAATTTGAGATTATTGAACACTGACGTGTCGAGAAAGCTCAAGTTGGTTTAAAACAATATAAATGATGTCTAACGCCCAATTTCACAATCGTGGATTAACTTTGTTCGTGGTACAAATTACGTGGTAATTTGCCTAGGATACCATTGCGTCAACAATGGTATCATCAACAAAATGGTACAACCAAAGATAATCCACGATTGAAAAACTGAGCCTAACTCAGCATTGCTCATTGGTTTTTGTTTGAAATCCAAGCTTATTGTGGTACGTTGTTGCTAGGGATGTCGAACGTCGAGCTTTCGCAGCAAGCACTCTCCTCTCTGTCGATGAAGTGCCTGAGAAGTTTAGATGTATATTTGGCGACTATAAGTACTTCAATCGGATTCAGTCGCTCACTTTGAGGGATGTATTTAATTCAGGTAATAAAGTAGTCAATGAAACAATGGAGTGTTCAGAGACGTTGCTAGGGTATGTGCCGCTCTCAACAAACTTTGCGATGCCAGTGTAAAATGAGTGTAGCGCAGTTGCTCATATTTAATTTTTTTGTGTCGAAACTGTAACAGATATAAAAAACTATAAAGATACAAAAAAACTTAATAATGAATGCCTGCGTCCGATTTGATTTTTTTTAAAGTGTTTGCTTTCTCATTAAAAAATATGAATATATTAATGTGGGCCACCCTTTGTTTTATACACAACCGGTCTACTGATAATAACAATATTATGTCAAAATATGAGTTATACCCGCATAAAGTGTCATTCCAAACAACATTCAAATCAATGTAAACGTTCTCTTGTTATAAGCATTTTTTATTTTTTTTAAATTAACTTTGAAGCTGAATACTGGCTAAACCAAACGTATTTGTATATAGATAAGTTGTGTTAAATCGTATTTTTTTTATCCCAGTAGTATGTGGTTAAGCCATGTCCACGTAATTTAGAGACACCCTGTATATTTATTTAAAAATTTCATGTTTTACATTCCAATATTACATTCCAATTAATGTGTTACTTGTTAGCATTCTGAAGTAAGTTACTACTTTTTATTTTCAATATGAATAATTACCCAAATGAAGATAAAGTTTATATGGTTGCAACATACAGGGTGTATCAACGCTCTGGGAATGGTCAACCATGTGGCTATTTATCGAAATATTTAAATATGTTTTATACAAAACTGTGTATACAATAATGAGTTAAATAAAAAGATTATTTAATGGACTTGCATGCTATGAAAGTATAATATATAGTCTTCTATTTTAAAAAATGGAGAAGTGGTGCTGTTTGCGAATATCCAAACTCTCTGTATGGTACAGTGAGTTATTTTCACATGAAAATTTATTACTGAATGCCAATTATCGATACAACTACACACCAAATAAGAGCTTATTGACGCCATCAATAAGAGCAGAAATATTAATAAAATTGCATAAATTTTTATATAAACCTCCGAATACCATGGAAATGATTAGGTTTCAACCCCAATAACATTATATCATTTAAATTCTGTTATAATACATAATCCTAAGTGTAAAGATATATACGGTATTACATTAACTTTGTAAATTTAAATATTTTTATGCAGTGCAACTCAAGTATTGTACACAGCTTATGTATAATAATATGTTATTTTATCTAATAACTCCGTGGTGGACCGTTCCCAGAGCATTGAAACACCCTGTATATAAAACAAAAACAATAGTTCATTATTGAAAATAATAAATGCGATGTAAATTTCCGGGGTAGCGCAATTGTTACGTTTTACTAAAAATCTTCGTAAATACTCGATTAATTTTACATTCAAAATGTTATTCATATGTTTATATCCTTTTGGTTTCTTCTGAAAATCTTAACAAGCAAACAAGTTTCTCTTATGCGAATTCAACTGAAATCGAAGCAGCGTTTCTCCTAATAGAATTGTATTATTTGATTTTTTTTTCTTACTTCATAAGTAATATACACTCATATACTCTAATTTTTCTAAACTGGCGTTCACGTCATCAAACAGCTGTGTGATGAGGTTTTTTCGTACCAACATGATTGTTTTCGAGAACATGCATAACAATAGTTTAAGAATCGAAATTAATCTGAGGAAAATTTGTTACATAACACTGATCATGGTTATAAATACGCAATGGGTGTATTAACCGCGGACACAATTTTCGCCTGCCAATCAAGTAATAAATCATGTTATGTTGACAGCCGTGATATTTTTTCGGCGACGATGCCACATCTTTTTCACTAACACATCCTCATACATGTGTGTATAACCAAACTTCTTTCACGTCTAACTTGTTACATTTGATCGAATTTTACAATGCATATTTTGGCATTGTAGATGTTAAACCATAACCACAAGATTGATATCTGTACGATAAACGGCAGAGAAGTCGACGAATTTGATACGAACCGCGCACTGTCGCACAAGATTGCACGGGCGCAACAGCTGATTGCAGCCATTTTTAAATACCCAGGACAGCTGGCAACCTTGTAAAATTGTGCCATCATTATTATGATTATTACTTTGATGACGTGAACGCCAGTTTAGAAAAATCAGAGTATACATACTATGTACGGTCGCGGCCAAAACAAAGTGGGACAAGTCTTATAGTGAATTTGTCAAAAATTGAGTTGTGTAATCAAATCAAAGGTCTCTGCAAAGAAAAATCAAGTAACATATCATTATCATTGTGACATAAATACCTACAAGTTACTTAGTAAAAAGCCACATTTTGGAATGGCCCCTCAAGTTAGTGCTTTTAATATAGCAAAAATAATAGAGAAATTGAAAATTGATGGTCTGTCAGGCAAGATGCACAATTTTTTTACATCTTCAGATAAACGGAATTCACATTAGGCAAAACAAACTATCCCATTTTTTTATGGCCGTGACCGTACTTTAATGTATGTGATCATCGCGTGATATTATTAGCATTTGTGTCTACCAATAATTTTTGCCAATAATCAATAATTTCAATAATTCAAAGAGGTAATGTTATTCAAAAATGATTATCGTTTGGTATGGTAAAGTTCTATTCTCCTTATAATGTTCTAACTACTTAAGCATATGCATCCATTCAGTTGATTCATTCTTAATGCTGATATTACTCGAATATCGGAGTGCTGACTGAATAATTTTATCTACGAAATTAATACGACCAAAAATATAATTAAATTATTGATATTCAGATATTTATTCCGATAATGTAACTGAATGTAACTGCAACCCTGAGTCGATAATGTACTTTGGACACGTTGTTATAATTAATTATTTAATAATTTATTTCAGAAACAACCCAAGTCACACAGAGCCTGTTTTGAAATAATATAAAAAATATTATCTTTCTTAACTTTTTTTGGGTGAATTTAGTTACGTGATATGACATAGAACAGCATGCTAGCTAACAAAATATGATGAAACAGATGGCAGTCGGGTATGTCAAAAGAAGTCGGAATGTTAAATATCACTCGGATTAAATGTCACAATGACAATTTTCACATGACATGTTACTTGATTTTTATTTGCAGATGAATGACTTGGTTACACAGCTTAATTTTAGGCAAATTCACTGTAAGACTTTTCGTCGTTCGCGACCCACCTTTTTTTGGCCGCGACGTACCAACTCTGCACAATTTGAAGTATTTTACTGTGTGTATTCATTTGTGTGAATACACACAGACACAAATGCTAATGAATTTCTATGCAGTGATGACATGTATTATAGGACCTTCTCTGCACAATTTGAAGATTTTGTTACATGAAGTCACTAATATCACTTTATAATTCCAACAGTAGTATTAATAAGTGAAAGAATATAAATACAGATCTAATAATTCTTAAATGAAATCTATTCCAAATTTTGAATAAATATAATTAAATTAGGCGGAAAGACCCTATGGGGTCGATAGCCTAATAAAGATTGTTTATATATATATATAATTAAATAAACAACGTCCAATTGAGTAATAAAACTTTTTTTTTATTTACCTGTCGTTTGTATAATCTTTTAAAATGAACTGATATTACAAATTTTGAGAATTTGTACATTACGAGCCAAACAAAAATTGCGAATTATGAGAATTTCTACAAAACCTAGGTTCTAACCGTTGCAAAGTATACGAAAATATTAGTTTTTTTTTAATAATTACTTGGAAAATCTGATAGATATATGAACAATACTTTTGATAAATATTAAAGAAACCACATATTTTTTATAGGAGATACAATATGTTAATAATTATAACTGCACTCTCGAGACTGAATAAGTTGAATACTTTCGAAATTAAGATTTTTTAGAACAAAAACTACATTTTAAAAGATTTTAGATGGAAATCGGGATAATTACTCTTATCAAATATTAGTTTTGGTTTAATAATAATTTCGAAATTAATATTTTTAGAACAAAATCGCGATTCTAAACTTTTTCGATAAAAAAAGTTATTATTTATATTTAAGAAAATTGCTATTAAATGACTTTATCATTAATATTTCGAGGAGTGTGGATATAATTTTTTAATTTTTTTTATCAAAATCTTCGTAAAAGTGATAGATATCATCAATATTTTTGGCAAATGTTCGAGACAATTACAAACTGTTTTTATAGGAGATAAAACATTCAGGTCGTTTCAAATTAAACCATCCAAATCGCCATTTCCATCCATCAGGTGGCAGTTATTTTTCTGTAGAATAAAGTAATAAACAGAAGAATTTCAAAAAGTTGACAGCTGTCACTGTCAATTTAAAACAATTTCAAATATTTAATAAATATACCTAGAATAAATTTACAAAAACGAGTTATTATTGGTAAATGGTTGTATCAATGCCAAGTAGGACATACAAATAACATCGATTTTTTATAAATCTTGAAACTTCGACTAATGAATGGCATAACTATTGTTATGCCATAGACAGCAATGGCATAACAGTAGATAGATATTACAGGTGTCTGTACTAAATTTTGGCTAAGTTTTCAGATATACTTTTTTCCTTTTTACCTTAAATAAACGCCATCTGGTGTAATGTGGTTATCTGGTGGATGTAAATGGCGATTTGGGTGTTTTAATTTGAAACACTCTTTATTTTAAACTATATCACTCTTGGTTGACAGGTTGATAGATTGAGTTGAATAACAATTTTAAAATTGGGATTTTTAGAACAAAATTTACATTTTAAAAGATTTTAGAATCATCATCCGAATCTGGATGTTTACTCTTATCAAATATTGATTTTGGTATATGTAATATGATTAATACAGGGTGGCCCACCTATCCTCGCTCGGACCATTGCTGCTAGACTAATAAAAATTGAGGACAACATCTAAGTGGAAGTTATTGGACACTTGATGTGCTACTTTTTAAAATTATTTTCGAGTGTACAGAGTGTACCATGAATCCCGGACACAAAATTTGGTCTCTTTTTTAAGTGGATCACCCTTTATATTATTTCATATTTAGAATCTGCTATATGTGGGCTTCACAAATCATTTTTATTTTTTGGCATCAGATACAACGTTGCCAAGTTATTGACATTTTAACCAAATTTAACGAAAAATCATGGACGTGGGAAAAAAATCAACAAAACCTTATTCTTCTTCTTATGTTGCCATCTCTAGTTAGAGGTTGGCGACCAATAATTTGAACTGCTCTCGGTTTTGGGCTGCTCTAAATAGGGATTCTGCGTCTCGGATGCCCGTCCATGCTCTAATGTTGCGGAGCCACGACATCTTCTTCCGCCCGATGCCTCGTTTCCCCTCTATCTTTCCCTGCATTATGAGTCTGAGAAGTTCGTATCTGCGTCCTCTGCACACGTGTCCGAGATATCCGGTTTTGCGCTGCTTTATAATAGCGAGGAGTTCTCGATCTCTTCCCGCTCTTCTGAGAACCTCTTCATTAGTAATGTGGGCCGAGTAGTGTATTCCAAGCATGCGGCGGTAGAGCCACATCTCGAATGCCTCCAAGCGGTTCATGCTTACGATTTTTAGGGTCCAGGACTCCACACCATATAACAGCGTTGACCACACATAACACTTCATCATTCTTATTCGTAGATGAAGTGACAGTTGTTTGTTGCAGAGCATTTTCTGGAGATTGCAGAAGCTGTTTCTTGCAATTTCAATTCGGATTTTAATTTCTCCTTCGGGGTCCCACGATTCGTTGAGTTGACAGCCTAGGTACTTAAATGTGGCCACTTGGTCCACCGCTTGTCCTCCTATGGTTAGTTGTGTGTTATAGTTGTTACCTCGACTGATGACCATATATTTAGTTTTCTTTATATTGATCTTAAGACCATATTCAAGCCCTGCTGTATTGACCAGTTGTAATAGGTGTTGTAGATCTTCTTGGTTATCTGCCAATATTGCTGTGTCATCTGCATAGCGTATTACATTTATAAAGGTTCCGTTTATTTTAATGCCTTTCTCCACCTCATTAAGTGCTTCCTGAAACACGCATTCTGAGTAGACATTGAACAGCAGCGGGGATAAGATACATCCCTGGCGGACACCTTTGAGGATTTGGACTTCGTTTGTTACAACATCGTCTGCTCTGACATTCGCAGTTTGTCCCCAGTAGAGGTTTCTAATGAGACGTATATCTTTGCTATCTAGGCCAATCTCGGTAAGGCGTGTTATTAGTTTCTGGTGTTTCACGCTGTCAAATGCCTTCTCATAGTCGATGAAACATATGTGGACATCTTTCCCTTGGTCTATACATTTTTGCACAAGCACATTTAAGGATAGCAAAGCTTCCCGAGTGCCAAAGCCGCCGCGGAATCCAAATTGTGTTTCACTTACAAATTCTTCACATTTTCTGTATATCCTACTATGAATGATTCGCAGGAGTATCTTTAGCACGTGGCTGATTAAGCTTATTAGTCGGTGGTCACTAGGTTTCGCATTCATCTTCTTTGGTATTGGCAAGAAGGTGGATCTTAACCAGTCTTGAGGTATCGTGCCAGTATCGTAGATGTTGTTGAGTAGGTTTGTAAGGATATCTATATTATCCTCGTTAATGAGCTTTAGGATCTCAGAGCTTATTCCATCCGGGCCGACTGCTTTTCGGTTTTTGGCTGATTTTATCGCCTTCTGGACTTCAGATTTTAAGATTGCAGGGCCGTAGCTACCCAGGTCCCTCTCGAATTCATTGGCCCTATCATCCTGAAACAATTGGGTCACATAGTCCTCCCACACTCTTTTTTTGTCGTTTATGTCAACCGCCAGATTTCCGTCGGCTTTCTTTAGGATAGATGTTAGGTGCCTAGCGCCGTTGCCAAGGTTTAACTTTATTTGTTTGTGTAGGTTAAATTCATCATGATTCCTTTGCAGCAGTTCTATTTCTTCGCAGCAATCTGTCATCCATGCTTCCTTAGCCTCTTTCACTTTTGCTGTTATTCTCCGGTTTATTAGTTTATATTCGGCTTTCCTTCGTTCTTTATATATTCTACGCTGGTTCATCAGATCAATTATTTCCTGAGTCATCCACGGTTTCTTCGCCACTTTCTTATAGTATCCTAAGTGTTGCACGCTGGTATTCAATAAGGTATCACGTAGTTTTGCCCATTTGTCTTCTATGTTATTGCGGTCCATTATATTAGAGTCAGCAATATTCTGGTTTAGTTTTCTCCTGAATTCTTCTTTTGTTGCCTCGTCCTTGAGTTTATCGGTATCGATCTTTTTCTGCGGTGGCTTTCGATTGGTCTTTAACCTTATCTGGATATCTGCTACTACGGGGTTATGATCGGATCCTATATCGGCACCAGGGCATGTTCTTACTTTCTTGACGGCATTTCTGAATCTCTTATTTATCATTATATAGTCGATTTGGTTGCGTACTATTTGCTGGGGTGTGTGTTTTGGTGATGTCCAAGGTCCAAAACCTTATTATAAGAGATCAATGAAAGAATCTGCGTATGCAAGTACCCAAGCAATGTGCCAAAATATACACAATATTTTGAGTGACGTAGAATATACAGGGTGTTCTGAAACAACGATACAATTTTGCGATTTTCAAATGGCTAAAACTCTTTTGTTTCAAATGGAACACCATGTATAAAGCACCATGCTTCTGCTTGAGTAGTTATACATTTTAAGGCGTGTGACGTACCTGAAGGGCAGTCGGCGCGTTAGGCCGTGGAGCGAGTGGAGGGTCCCTTTGAAGTAGTGACGAGGGCCAGGCTCTCGGTGTCAGAGAGTGGGGGGGGTTAAAAAAAGGCTCCACGTAATTTTACCTCGTTGCTACTTCGTCGCAAGGGAGGCTCCACCCTACCTGCGTGGGTGGTCGACAGACAGTCAGCGAAGTTCAGAAATCACGAACTGTCACAACGCTGACCGTTTGACGCCAACACCACCAGGTGTAAATCTCGCAGTGAGAATAGAAAACTGTAAAACTGTAACTGAAATGACTGGAATAGAAAACTGTAAAGAGAAAACGTGGGGGGAGCAAAAAATAATAACAGGTGTGAGTTTGGTATGGTAAGATGGCGTTTATTCGCACACACAAATCAATGACGGACACCGTGTCCTGCGCTCCTGAAAACAAATACCTCCGAGCGCCACCCTTTCGCGCAGGGTTTACTCTATTCGGCCGAATAAAATAAGCTCCTAATCGCGCGATTTAAAGGGCAGAGGGAGCGACCTTTCTCGTACACTAGCGCAAAACACGTACGATACAGAACACGTAGACGCAATTTACACACAAGAATAAACAGAAAAGTTAAATAAAACGGTCTGGCTCAACTTGAGCACAAAAAAAGTAACTAGATATATTTAGATCTCTGGCCTGTGTTATCTAGATGGTCTCGCCGTTGGCTGGGTTCAGCCCCGGGATGTCGGCGGTTTCCGTCGACGGCGTCTGGGCCAGGTCCGCGGCTTCCAGCCAAGAATGGTTCTGGCCGAGCGGTTTAGCCCGTCGCCAAACGCCTAGAAACACATGGCCTTAATCAAAATGGCCGGACACGTGGCTTCACGAAGAGGAGAAGAGATAACTACTTACTCGGGTGTTACGAGCGTGTTCCCTGCCCTGTAGTCGGTGCCTCAATCCCCCTCAAGGGTGGTTAGTTGAGAACCGTTGATTATTCCCGTAAAACGGATGGTGAAATACCTTATCTGCAACGGTTCTTCTGACACGATCTATCTCGGGCACGAGTCAATGTAGTTCTGCTCGTAGTGGCGCTTACGCCGGTGAATTTAAAAATCGCTCACCGGGGAGACGCGTCACCACAACAAAAAAAAATGCAAGCATGGTTGCCTACCGTGTAGGTCTACACGCTAGTTAATTTATTAAAAGCCGTTTCTGCCGAACGCTATTTTTGGACCGTTACAAATTCCCCCCCAACAAAATTAAAAACTCCGGGAAGCGGATGTTTTTTTCAAACCCCCAAAAAGAAAAATAAACTCATACAAATGACGAAAGAAAGATAGTACTAGTGGGAGTAACAATGTCCCGACACACTCGATGCGTAACCTCAATCATATTCATTAAATCCCCCAAAGGGCTAAGCTAAATAGCTAAACTAGGGAGTCGTCGAAAAATTCCGCAATGCGGCATGTCACTCAAGGACAAAACACGAACGATCCCACAGAATACGAAAGTTTACTTACACCGTATGGTTTTAGACAAGTGACAGCCACTAATTACAATCAATTAAACTAACAAAACTAACACAGCTCATAGCTTGTCACAACTATCCTAATACTAAACTGAATAACACTAAAAATTATCAACCAAAAAAATCGACCTACTCAAAACACACAATACGTAGTGGACATAAGCCTCCTAACGAGATACGGTTGTCGCCATAATACCACCCCCATTTCGGTAGCAGGACCTATCCGAACATACGACGACAACACCCAAAACACACTTAACCGTAGGTGTTCGAGCGTCGACTCAACTAACTACCTCTATTCCAACAATAACTATTAATTGACTGGCCAACATGTATGGCACCCTACAGTCCTGTACCAAAAAAATAAATACCCAAAGGCTTCGAGATTGCCATTATAATCCCGCTATGCGGCTGGTCCCAAAAACTAACCACTATGACCCAACAAATGGCGAATCCCCTGATACAAGCAGAAACTAGGTCCAACAACCATTGATCCACAAATCAAAAAAAAGTTTACCAAAAATCAAAATCACAAAAACCCAATCGAGAAGCGATGAAAAATTTTGAAAGTCCGGTGCCCTTTGAACTCTGTTGGTGTGCCTCAGAAGATTGTCGCAAAAATCCCGCAAGCGGATGGTTACATAGAACCAACACAACAGATCTCCCGATGCACGATCCCACAGGTTCTAGCATCGATACAATCACTACCAAATAACAAAGTATGGGCTACAAGATTGTGCTACAAAAATTTGTGACAGCTTATGAGCGTTAGCAAATTACCAAAAAAAAGTCATAAGGACATGAATTCAAAATTACTATTACAATTAATTAGAAAAAGTTACAATATTAACGCCAGAAGGGCTGAACGCGACATGAAAATGATAACAAAAAAGTGTAAGCGACGTATCCGTAAGACAAACTAACTTACTAACTCGTTGAACAAACAATAAGTCAAAACGGCATACGCGCCAACTATAGTAGAGTAAAATCATCGACTCACCGCTATGGGTAGCCGGAACAAAAATAACTGACTCACGTTATACAAATACGCAAAACAAAACAGTACGCGATTACTAACAAGTTACAAAACCTACAAAACATACTGTTTAAAAAGACGAGCCGAGTGCGAACAAATAATGGCCGTCGTCAGGATCTCGGAATCATTGGATCCGAATCCACACAAACTACGAAAAAAAATCAAATCACCCACGCGCTACTGCGAGCTCTCTAACGAAATGAAGAAGAAGGAAAGATATCGAATCGCAACGCACCATGAACATACGAATGGTCGTGGTCTCTAAGGAATCGTCATCAAAAAAATCCCGTAACTAGACGGATAGTCTACGACTAACAACAATCGATTCCCGCACCCACGAGCAATCGCAAAGCTCAGGCGGTTTGCAACGAATCGACACCAAGGACATGACTAGATAGTCAACAAAAGAAAAGTGAAAAGATGGTTACCTAGGAAAATAATCGAACACAGCTGCAAAATTTCCCTTAGACGCAACCGAACAAAACCAGAAGGAACACATTAAAATCGCGTCATCGCTACGTCACGACGCGATACGCCAATTCTCGCCAGAGTACGGAGTTCCCACCAGAATACGAAGATTATAAAGCATTTCGAAGTGCGTTGGTTATATTCAATTTAATTATCAAAAAACAGCTACTAAGAGCACCAAAAATAGAAATACTAGCCGTAGTAAGCTCGAACCCACAAAATCATACCCAAAAATCTAACTACCAATCAACCAAATATGTATGATCCGTGGTCGCCCGTTCACTATCTCACTAGTTTCCATACAAAACAACAATAAATCTATAACCAACGAATATTAAACTAATTTCTACACTATAGTAGAAACTATACCAACAAACACTGAAAACAGGCCAGAAAATTCCCTAAATTAAAAATATTTAAATTTAAAGTTAACGTTAAAGTCAAAATATTTTCTTGTGTGTATTCTAAATTACCCACAAAACTCACAGAAATTCTCAACAACTGACAAAACAACCACCCCAAATTTTCTCAATATACTAAGTGCTGAAGGCTGATTAAAAATTTGAAATACTGTCAAATTTTCCAACTCCCAGTTCAGTTTCCTTGGCGTAAACTTAAGGCCTACCACAAAAATATATTCCCAATCAAAAGGGCACAAAAATAAACCAAAGGGCCAAAAAGTTTTCGCGAAGGGCTGAAGGGTCAAAATGAAAATTAGTGCCAAAACTACTAAAACTTTTTCAATTTTATGCGTTTTAGTAAAATTGAAAAAGGGCACAAAAATTTTCTAAAGGGCAAAAAGGGCCAAAACAAAAATTGAAAAAGGGCTGCAAAATTAATTAAATGAGGTCTATTTAAAATGAAAAACAAAATCCTGAAGGGCTAGAAAAAAATTTACAAAGGGCTGACAAAACCCTTAAGCCTCAAAAGATGTTAATGAGCTAAATAAATAAAGATACCAACGATAGCTATTGTTGCTATTGTTGCTATTGCCCCATACGTTGGGTTCCAAAAACGTGTGACGTACCTGAAGGGCAGTCGGCGCGTTAGGCCGTGGAGCGAGTGGAGGGTCCCTTTGAAGTAGTGACGAGGGCCAGGCTCTCGGTGTCAGAGAGTGGGGGGGGTTAAAAAAAAGGCTCCACGTAATTTTACCTCGTTGCTACTTCGTCGCAAGGGAGGCTCCACCCTACCTGCGTGGGTGGTCGACAGACAGTCAGCGAAGTTCAGAAATCACGAACTGTCACAACGCTGACCGTTTGACGCCAACACCACCAGGTGTAAATCTCGCAGTGAGAATAGAAAACTGTAAAACTGTAACTGAAATGACTGGAATAGAAAACTGTAAAGAGAAAACGTGGGGGGAGCAAAAAATAATAACAGGTGTGAGTTTGGTATGGTAAGATGGCGTTTATTCGCACACACAAATCAATGACGGACACCGTGTCCTGCGCTCCTGAAAACAAATACCTCCGAGCGCCACCCTTTCGCGCAGGGTTTACTCTATTCGGCCGAATAAAATAAGCTCCTAATCGCGCGATTTAAAGGGCAGAGGGAGCGACCTTTCTCGTACACTAGCGCAAAACACGTACGATACAGAACACGTAGACGCAATTTACACACAAGAATAAACAGAAAAGTTAAATAAAACGGTCTGGCTCAACTTGAGCACAAAAAAAGTAACTAGATATATTTAGATCTCTGGCCTGTGTTATCTAGATGGTCTCGCCGTTGGCTGGGTTCAGCCCCGGGATGTCGGCGGTTTCCGTCGACGGCGTCTGGGCCAGGTCCGCGGCTTCCAGCCAAGAATGGTTCTGGCCGAGCGGTTTAGCCCGTCGCCAAACGCCTAGAAACACATGGCCTTAATCAAAATGGCCGGACACGTGGCTTCACGAAGAGGAGAAGAGATAACTACTTACTCGGGTGTTACGAGCGTGTTCCCTGCCCTGTAGTCGGTGCCTCAATCCCCCTCAAGGGTGGTTAGTTGAGAACCGTTGATTATTCCCGTAAAACGGATGGTGAAATACCTTATCTGCAACGGTTCTTCTGACACGATCTATCTCGGGCACGAGTCAATGTAGTTCTGCTCGTAGTGGCGCTTACGCCGGTGAATTTAAAAATCGCTCACCGGGGAGACGCGTCACCACAACAAAAAAAAATGCAAGCATGGTTGCCTACCGTGTAGGTCTACACGCTAGTTAATTTATTAAAAGCCGTTTCTGCCGAACGCTATTTTTGGACCGTTACAGGCGAAACAGTTTCATTAAGTGATACGTCAAATTTGACGTATGTCAACCTACTTTATATAAAAGACCCCTCTAATTTCTTGACAAGGAATTGTTTCTTAAAGTTTTTCGCAATATTAAATATCACCCTGTATAGTTGAATTTGTAATAGTAAATGCTATCTAATACAGGGTGTATATTTTTTACGGGCCATATAAAAAAGTAAAGTTGATGATGGTTTCTTCGAAACGAAACGTTGTACTGAAAATTTATAAACGCTATCTTGTAGAGCTAAACAAGTGGCAATGAGAAAGTGTCCTTTGTTTTTTTATACCTTTTCAAATAACTTTAGAAAAATATAGAAACGATATCGCAAAATTTTGGTTTTTGTCGAATATCTCCGGAAGTAAGCGGATATATCTGGTTGTCACAACAGAATATTACTGACCATTAAATTGCGCAACTTTTTTTGTAATTTAACTGCTTTTGTAACATTTACGGTTTCCGAGAACTCCATGCTGTTGATCCTTATTTTGCACACCCTGTATACAGAGTGTCCCAGTTATCGTGCTCAACTTGTTATCCCGTAAACGATGAGATAGAGAGTTGGTAAATTTAGGTATAATCTTAAGGACAACGCTACTTAGTTATGACAATTCAATTGATTGGCTGCCACTGGCGAAAATCCCCCCAAAAAATGCATTTTCGATGTTATCACGTGCCACTTGTTTATTTAGATGCGCGCTTTATAACAAAACATTAAATATCAAATAGTATCAAATAATATCAAAAAGACGTTCCAGAAGCTATACCCTTTTGTCGGGCCGACTTCTTTGGCACCCAGATGTACCGACAAAGACACCGCCAACCGACTCCAAATGCCCCTGAGCGCCGAAAACTGTATACATATCAATGGGTAAAAGCACTACCATTGTATGTCCAAAACACTAGGTTTTGAGTACTAGCTCTATAAAGTTCGAAAGCTTTAAGTTCTGTTAATGTAAGTTCATAATTCACAGTTTTGAATTTAAAAAAACTTTAACTACATATTAGGACATACAATATTTGTGTAACATTGCAATTTCATACAGCAGAAGTGAAATTAATACAAAATTGTTGTGGTTTTGCCCATCGATTATTCAATCATTTTCATCAAAAC
This sequence comes from Othius punctulatus, assembly GCA_951805005.1. Classification (NCBI taxonomy): domain Eukaryota; kingdom Metazoa; phylum Arthropoda; class Insecta; order Coleoptera; family Staphylinidae; genus Othius; species Othius punctulatus. The sequence goes on from OX638144.1 coordinate 43,108,318, forward strand.
AAATTTGTATACATTTTTTTAAAATACTTCTGGGATTTTCCGCCCCCAGGCGGTGCTTGAGTTGCCTTAGCCCTGGCGACGGTTCTGTGTGTGATTTGCAACATGGTGTAGTCTTTCAACGTTAAAACTTTATCTAATTTTTATCATTATCTTCTAGATTCTTCTTTAGTTATATCAGCTCCCACTGGTTCGGGGAAAACAATAATCTTCGAACTTGCAATTGTAAAGCTTCTCCACAGTTTTGATGTGAACGGCCAAGATTATAACTTTAAAATAATTTACAGTATGTTTTATATCATTTGCTAATCAGTGCACGAAGCAAAATATTGCCAAATTATTTCTAGTTGCTCCAATGAAGGCTCTTTGTGAGGAACGTGCTCTGGACTGGCACAAGAAGTTTTCCGCTGTTGGGATGAGTTGCATCTCGGTAACAGGTGATAGCGATAACGTGAGCCTGCAGCAGCTGGTTAACCACAACCTGGTGATAACGACGCCAGAAAAATGGGACGCCTTGACGAGGCGCTGGAGAAAGAATAGGGACTTCGTCAGGCAGGTGGCTCTATTCATGGTTGACGAGGTGCATCTACTTAATGACGAAAGTAGGGGGCCAACCCTCGAGGCCATCGTAAGAAATATTTAGAATCAACATGAAACACGACGATATTTTATAGAAATATCAGTTGTATGTACAGGCTGTTCCATTAATTTTGAGACAGAAATTGGAAGTTTTGAGAAATAGTGAATTTCGACCTTACGGGATTCACGGTATCTACCGTGAGCTACGTAAGCGACGAAGGTAATAGCCGATTCGCTAAAGACGACTACAGATTTCTCTAGTTGAAAATAAAGATTATTTCTAACTAGAGTCGTCTCAAAATTAATGGAACAGTTTGTACAACTTTTAGTACGAGAAGTTATATGTCTGACTAAATACACAGAATTTATAAAATGTACAATTCTCAAACTATACAGCGTTCTCTATCAAGAGCCGAATACTGATAGATGACACTGTTCAAGATGGTAATCAAATATGTTTTGCAATGTAGCTGAAATGTGTTCTAGGATATAAGCAAATAATGTAACTAGAATTTTTCAAATGTCTTTGTTTGTAATAATTTTGTTGGAACTAGTACAAAAAGTTGACACCACATTCTTCAACGCTCTGTATTTGCTATTTGAAAATTTACGTCATTTGTGACTCTAAATTACCGAATAAATCCAGCTGGATTTATCACTACCAATTTTTTTGCCGATTTTAGGTAAGTAGAATGAAAACTATTGATAACTCAGAAGAATCTGACGTCAGATGTAAAAATCCGATCAAAATAAGATACATAGCAGTATCAGCTACTATTCCTAACATTGAAGATATTGCAGAATGGATTGGCTGCCGTTTAAAGCCTGCAAAATGCTTTAGGTTTGTTGTAGATCATAAATCAAAGTGAAAATCAAAATAATTTACATATCTGAATTTTGTACTTAGTTTCACCGAAGAAGCAAGACCTGTCAAACTAACAAAGATAGTTCTTGGATACTACTATAATCCCCAAATGTCTTCACCATTCAAATTTGACATCATGCTGAACTACAAGCTCCAAGGAGTAATTCTCCAGCATTCTAATGGAAAGCCAACACTGGTACGTTACATTTATTGTAGTATAGTTATTGAATTCGTAGATTCCTCATGTTTAGGTTTTAATATTTATTAAATAAGACAAGTGCACTTCCTTAACTTTGTCACACTTGTCACAAAAACACTTATCTTATTTAATAAACTATTTGAATTTTCTATCAACATGTGAAAGGGAACAGGCTGTACAGAAATGTCTTTCAGTAAACTATTTTCTACCGATAATTATACCGAAAAAATGCATTTTACATCTAGTAGATTGCATTTTCCGATTTATTTTGTATTAGTTGCCATGCCAACTAGTGCACAATAGGGCTATTGTGCACGGGGTGAAGTTGCAGCTATACTGAAATGAAAAAGTCATTTACAATGTACTATATTTAATAACTAATGAATAAATCGTAATAGGCGCATTGTTTTATAATCGTAGAAAAAATATTTAGTAGTTTTATTTTGTCGTATAGATATTTTGTAACACGAGAAAGAGTGTCGAGTTGACAACCAAGCACATCAGCCAGAACTTAACGATCGGATTAAACGAAGCCCAGAAGAAAGTGCTGCTGGAGGCAGCCTCCTATATTACTACTGCTAGCATCAAGGAAGTGTTGGTGCATGGAGTTGGCTGTCACCATGCAGGAATGCTTCCAGACTGCAGGAGAATTATGGAGAACCTCTTCAGAAATGGTAACTCAACATTTCAACTCAAACTTAGCCTTAACTCAATTACTATAAAGTATAGCAAACTGTCGGATAACACTTTAAATAAAATTATAAAAAAAATTTAAAAAAAATTAGAAATTGCTGAAATATGTAAAGCATTTTTTTAATAATTTGAAACTTTGGGATCTTAATTTTACAAGTAAATTTTTATACTTGACAGTGCAGGTTAAGAGCAAAACAATCTATATCATTACTTTGACATTTGTTTTTTTTAAATTTTGTATTATTAAAACAAGTCGCAATGTAATGTACTACATTACTTAATAATCTAGTACATTACATTACGCTTCTCAGTAACTACAAAGTATTACATTCAATGTTTGTAACGAGTTGTACTTTGTTTTGTAATTTTGTAATTTGTAATTTTATTATTTACTACCATGTATTATTTTACCTATTTTGACTCGTGTAAATGTTTTCCGTACTAATACACAATAAAATATTGTTATTATTGAAACTTAAAAATATTGTGATTTTTGAAACCCCAGGTTAGTATTAATTGCTGTTCTTGTTTATAGGTGAATTGCCGATTCTTGTTACAACAAGTACCCTGGCTATGGGTGTGAATCTGCCTGCTCATCTGGTTATAATCAAGTCCACCAAATATTACTCGAAGGATGGCTACAAGGATTACAGTGAGAGTTCACTGCTGCAGATGATTGGACGAGCTGGACGTCCTCAATTTGATAGCACAGCCACTGCAGTTATACTCACAACTTCCATTGATAAGGTACCATTCGGTTTTCTGTTTGTATTCATTTCAATGTTCAGATTATGTACATACAAAATTGTTTCTGTTCAAGACAAAGTTTGAAAATATGGTAGAATGCACCCAACCCATTGAATCCAATCTGCACAAGCACCTGACTGAGTATTTGAATGCCGAAATCGTTCTGCGCACGATCACAGATATTGGGGTGGCCATGCATTGGTTAACCTACAGTTTCTTTTACATCCGAGCCAGGAAGCATCCCAAGCATTACGGATTGTCCATGGGACTGACACCTGATCAGGTGGATAAGAAATTATTAGGTAATTTTCATTTCAGTAATAGAATTTTGGTTTATGAACTAGATACCAATCGTACACCAAACACAGCGTGAACAGTTGACACGAACCCTTCCTCTAGTTTGTAAATACGCCACCGTGGCGCTGTTAGTTCAAATTGTTATATTTTGTTAAATTTAGTGAAAATGTAATTTTGTTTACAGATATATGCCAAATAGAAATCAATAAATTAGCAAGGGTTGGGATGATACTGATCGATCAAGATGTGAATATCATGCCCACAGACATTGGTTCTCTGATGGCCAAGTTCTACATGAAGTTCGAAACCATGAAGCTATTCAAAGAGGTAAATGAAAACACTATAGACATCACTCTTCGCAGGGGCTAACTACTAACTAAATTCATGACATGGTAGTGTTAACATTTTAATGGCCCGCTACCTGCTGATTTATGTTGGCAAAGCAATATATATATATATATATATATATTCCTAGATTTCAATCAATAGCAACTGCAGACTATTCAAGTTCGAACAACTTAAGCAATTTAATTGTCAAATTGTCGCATGACATGTAGTATTAAAAAAAATTAATAGATGACATTTCACGAAAAGAAATATAACTGCTTAGCAAAAAATATTATCTGAAAATATTCAAGTTTCCGTTTTCTCTGGCACAGTCAAATTGGTCATATTTTCAATTATTGGTGTTAAGTTTTCAATAATCATTCTTAAAATATTCAATTACTTTCATTAAAATTTCATATTATTCACTCGGGTTCGCCTCGTGCGCTAAACTATATTTTCGTGGATATCATTATTGGTCTTTATTCACTTATATACCATAAATAGCTATTATTTAATACAATTTTTTAAACTCTGCATTTTGATCATTAAGAAAATGAAAAATCACTTGAAAATTATTGTCATAAGTCGACACTCAAGTAGTGAATTTGTAACTATAAAATGTGGCAAAAAGGTAGTAAATTAATACTCCTATCTAATTATGACTGCATTTTGAACTGATAAAATTTGCAGATATTATTAAAATACAGGTTTAAATTATTAGGTAAGGGGCACGGATAACCTCCAGCAAATACTTTCTCTGATCTCCAAATGCCACGAATTCTCCGACATATATTTACGTGTCAATGATAAGAAAACCCTCAACTTACTGAATCGGTGCAAGAATAAAGAGACGATAAGATTTCCACTCACTGGTAGAATAAAAACCGTCGATATGAAGATCAATTGGTAAGTCTATTTAAATCTAAATCTAAAATATATAGGGTGGATAATTTTGCAGTGTCCAGCTTATATCTCGGTTTTTTTATCGCTGAACATAGGCTATGTTTAGTTTTTAAACGACAGTATCAAATTCAATGCTAAAATTATATGGTATGCAACCAAAATTACAGGCCGCGTTACAAGAACTCCGTCATTTCAAATGTTAAAACTATTGACAGAAAATGTATTCAACGCAAAAAAGTGTTTAAATAGGGGAATGATACCGAACTGGCTGGTATACGGATTGTGCGAGATTAATTTCAGTGCATTATCCTGCGATACCAATCCCATCAATCCTGTTCAATCAACAATCATCAACCGTTAATCCCGAAATAGTAACTCATTTTCCAAATAGAAGGTTCTTCTTTGGCATAACATAATACATTTCATTTAATTTCTTCAGTTGAAATATGGCATCTCCTAGTTCTTTTATGATGACCAATAACTATTGAATTTTGCGATTATATTAGACATTGTTTCGAATGATTGGATTCGTCTGTCAGGATAATGCACTCAAAATAAATTTTTCGAAATCCGTATACTATTGCCAGCTCGGTACCATTTGAATTGGAATATTTGAGTACTTTCTTGCGTTGAATAAATTTTCTCAAAACAGTGTTGATATTTGAAATGATCTATTTACAGGCGCTAGTAAATTTGGTTGCATAACCGTTGCATTTTAGCAATGCATTTCGTACTGTCGTTTTAAAACTGAACAGAGATAAAAAAAAACGCGCGGTATATGCGAAACTGTTACTTATAAAAAAAAGTTTACACAGATAAATTTGCAATACAAAATATATCATCCTTGAATATGAATCATCTGACATCGAAATATTTTAAATTTGTAAAATCATTTTTTTCTATATTTCAGCATAATTCAAGCAGTTTTTGGGTGTCTTAACATTATAGAGCCGTCGCTACTTACAGAAGCCCAAAAAATCATGAGAATCGGAGAAAGAGTGGCAAAATGTGAGTGTAATTACTTATTTTACACATCAATGTCCCATCAGTTACTGATCCAAAACTTTGGAAATTTATGTTTATCATAATCTACAGAAGATTGTCTAAATTGAAATCGTAATAATATGTAGGCTTTTCCATTTTAAAACACATATTTAACAACTACTTCCGGTAGAACCGAAAATGGTAGAAAGTTGTAAGTCATTTTAAGTCCTGATGGTAGAAGTTAGTAGTAAAAAGTATGTTGCTTTCAACTCAATTGACAATACTCAACCGCGGAATAGTACGCCAGCGATTTCATCGCGATTAAAATCGAATCTCCCGGGATTAATATAATCGGAATTTTAATTGGGTCAATTGAGTTGAAAGTAATATAGTTTTTACTATTGATGTTGCATGATTAGCTTGAAGTGTACAACAAATATTAATAATTGAGATGATTGTTAGCTTGAAGCTGACAACAAATATTAATTATTGTGATGATGATTGTTAGCTTAAAGTTGACAGTAAAATTATTAATTCAGATGATTGTTAGCTTGAGCCGAGAACAAATAGTAATGATTCAGATGGTTGATATCTTCAAATTGACACAAATATTAATAATCGAGATGATTGTTAGCTTGAAGCTGACAACAAATATTAATAATTCAATTAATTGTTAGCTTCAAGTTGACAACAAATATTAATAATTCAGATGATTGTGACTACATATGTTGTTAATTTTGATGGTAGGTCTTGCAGAGTACTTGGAGTCGAAGCCGCAGTACTTCTCTGCCATGCTAAACGCTCTATTATTGACGAAATGCTTCCACTGCAGAATTTGGGAGAATTCGCTATGTGTTAGTCGCCAACTTTCGGGAATAGGAGCTGTTATGTCAGCGAATTTAGTGGCTGCTGGGAAGACCACTTTCCAGTCCCTGCTAGAGACCAATCCCAGACATTTAGAAATGGTAATCATTCCTTGAATCACTTAATAACAACTACAAGAACCATCTTATCAGTTAAACTCTTAGCCAATCAATATAATGTACCCCAGTTCTATAGTGTAACAACTCGAAAAATGAATGTTTAGGTTAATCGCACCATACAAAATAAAACGTGTTAATTCTCTATCGTTCAATATAACAACAAGTAGAACTTTTCAATAGAACGTTTCAGTTCAATACTGTAATAAGTGAGTTGTAGACTTCACGATTTTCTTTAAATGCGATTATCTCAAAACTGAATTTTTCGACCAACTACATTATAGAACTGGGGTATCCATATGTTGGCAGTACAATTGTTAAGTCAATAAATAATTAGTTTGATTTTCTTCGGAGCTTTCTACGGCAAATCAAGACAAGGTACCAAATCAGCTTTTGTGCCAATTGTTGCATTTTGCTTTTCGTTGAACAGATACTTTCATCACATGAGTATTGTCTAATGTACTGGTTTTAGATTATCCATCGTAAGAGTCCAATGGGAAATAATATACACACTCAAATCGAGCATCTGCCTCAGTACAATATGAGTCTGGAGGAGGTTAAGATGGGAAATAAATCAAAAGTGAGGATTGTTTTGCAGCTGCTGAATTACAGTGCTCTGGAGGAGCAACTGACTTTGGATCCCAATAGTACCATGAATTTGTTGATTGGCGATGGCGATAACAACATACTATTGTATGAAAAATACACGTAAGCCAATGATAATGCAGAGTTTACACGAAAAACATATGAAATTATAGAGTAACAAAAATTGACTAATGGATAATTTGGGTTTAGTAGAACAACAAAATTAATAATATATACAATTATAATTTCACCTTTTAGTTATTAATTAAATTCCTAGGTTCTTAAACTTATACCCAATTTTTCTTTTTTATAAGATAGCATAATTAGCAAGAGCCCAGCCTAAGAACATTTATTAAGCTGTATTATGTTTTAATGTTGATGTTTAGGCGCAAAATTAAAATGAAATACGTTTTTTATCAAACATGCCAAACTAATAAGCATGCGAAAAAGCATCTTTAAACCCCGCCGTGGTTTCAAGTTGCCTAGAGCGACAATAATAAGCAAATAGTATTAATTTTTATTGAAATAAATTAAATATTACAATTAACAATTAGTATTCAAGAAGCTTTTCAGAAGCTTCAAACTCCATGTTATTGGTTATTTAGAGCAGTTTTGACGTTCCGATTTTCGCTGATCACATTGATGCTAACCACCTTGTAAAATGAATCTATATGTTTCTAGTTTTTCTCTAATTACCACATTGTTGTGCAGGCATAATAAAATAACAACGTATAATACAAGTGTATAAGAGCTTAGCGTCCTGCTCTTAAACTCGTCTTTAAAAGCTCTCTTGCAGTGTTATTCCTAAAACTTTAAGCCGCGGTTAACGGTGGTTTAATCTTAGTAACATTGGCTAACCTTTGTAAAACACTTACGTTACTCTAAATGGACTAGTTCCAAAAATTTTGGATGAAATATTATTAATTATATTTCTGACGTTAGTAACTTTTTTTTTTAAATTACGCCATTACACGAGATATGAGCAGAAAATACATGTTTGTATTTCCTCCATAATTTTCTTTCCGCAGGCACACATTCATGATTGAAAATTCAGACTTGTCGAAGGAATTGGATACTGATTTCGAAAAAGAGACAACTATAGAAGCCCACTTTATAAGCGAAAATTGGGGTGAGTATTAATCCTTACAGATAACATTTTTAATGTACTCAGCCACTAGTGACTTCCTAAATCTGGTACTGCATGGCGGCTTTCTGATGATTTCAGAGGAAGAAAGAATGTATAAGTCAAATATTTCGCTAAATGTAAGAATTAATACGTGGTATGTTTTCATTGTAAAAATATTTTTGTATATTTTATTCATTCATTTGTAGAAATTTTGATGACTGAAAACTTATTATACAAGTGAAAATCATGCAATAATACAATACACAAAACAAATTATGCATTATGCAATGCATCTTAAAAATAATTACATATATTTAGTGTACTTTGAATTTTTCATGCAAAATTAAAATGACGGAACGATCCACGTTGGTCGATAGCAGTTAGGGATAATATCCCTAACAAATACAGTCACTACTAAAAGTGACGCAATGCTGTTATGCCAGTAGGTGACAGTGCTGTTAGGCTAGTAGGCGGAAGAATGACATAACCTCTAGTATGCGGAAGAATAACATAATTTCAATAACGTTTGTTGACAGTTTGAGTTCTGAATGATGCAACACTAATAACAAGTAACCAACAACAAAGACAAGCCTCATGTTAAAAATTCTATCCACCAATACTTCAAAAGTATAAAAAAAAACGAGAAAAACAACGGAAACATGAAAAACAACAAAAAACACAAACAATTTAGAAACACCCTGTATACTGGTGCAATTTATTCTTCAGATATAATAATCGTGAAATAAAAATGAAAATCTTAATATTTCACGAAATATTCATTTACTTTTTATATTGATTTTTTTAGATTTTAGAAAGATTTCTTTTTGTAAATTTGTAATGTACTCCAAATTTCATAAAATGTACATTTTATATTGAATTTTTCAGATATTTTTAAGAAATTTTTGGTAAATTTGGTAATATAAAATTGGTAATTTTTAAAATGTAAAAGTAGATTAATGTTTATTCAAAAATTCTTACATTGTACTTCAAATATCAAATGCCATTTGCTTTGCCCTCCAGTTGTTTCTATGAAATATTTTTTCGTAGTTTGTGTCATAAAAAATGGACATTTTAATAATTAGTTCAATGATTATGAGCACATTTTAAAGAAATGAGTGCATATGTTAAAAAAAGTATAACTGTGTCAGTTATAATACTAGTGTAATAAAAATGAATATCTTGACATGCCACGAAATATTTATGTATCATAAATTTTTATTTTGAATTTTTGAGATCTTTTATTTTGTTTTGCCACAAGCCTGTTTGGTCGGACGTACTTGTACGAACCATCGGCAGGATACGGCATATACAGGGTGGCCCACCTATCCTCGCTAGGACCATTGCTGCTAGACTAATGGAAATTGAGAACAAAATCTGATTGGTAAGTTATTGTACTCTTGATGTTCTACTTTTTAAAATTATTTTCGAGTGTACAGAGTGTACTATAAATCCGGGACGCAAAATTTGGTCTCTTTTTTAAATGGCCTGTATTTTCTTTCATTTTTAGAATCTGCTTTTTAGAATCTATGTGGGCTTCACAAATCATTTTTATTGTGTATGTTTCGGCATACTGCTTGAGTACTCTGCTTGAGTACTTGCATACGCAGATTCTTTCATTAATCTCTTATTATAAGGTTTTGTTGAATATTTTTCCACGTCCATGATGTTTCGTTAAATTTGATTAAAATGTCAATTACTTGGCAACGTTGCATCTGATCCCTGAAAATAAAGATGATTTGTGAAGCCCTCGCGAAGTAGATTATAAAATTGAAAGAATATACAGGGTGATCCATTTAAAAAAGAGACCAAATTTTGTGTTCCGGATTTATGGTACACTCTGTCCCCTCGAAAATAATTTTAAAAAGTAGCACATCAAGTGTCCAATAACTTTCAATCAGATTTTGTTCTCAATTTTCATTAGTCTAACAGCAATGGTCCTAGCGAGGATAGGTGGGCCACCCTGAATAAAACTGTTATGCCAAGGATCTCATCTCCTTATAATCATGGAGTTCGGGTTCCGAAGCTCTATTCATAGTGATAAGCACTCTGCGCGATTAATGGATATACCAAAATATTGGTATATTTTGAAATTTAAATTAAGGTAACTACATTGCTGTTTACCAAAAATTCTCACAATATACTCCAAATTAAAAAATATATATATATATATATATATGTATATATATGACATTTCTCTTGCCCTCCAATTATAAATACTATGAATAAAAAAATCATTAAAACATTTTGTGTCTTTTGTGCCACAAAAAAAAATAAGTTTAGTAATTAGTTCAGTGATTTTGAGCATATTTTCAAAAAAATTGTGCAGATTTTTTTTAAGAAATTTAAAATTTAGTACATTCTGAATGCAGTATTAAATTTTTTTCCGGAAAAGAGATAATTGAAAAAAAAATATGGTAAATTTTCTTATTATACTTGTGTTTGTATCTTTAATATTTCAGCAGCTATTAGTTGCATAATAAAAATCAGGCACCCTATATATTATTTATATCGTATTTGTTTTATTTCAGCCGGCATTGATTGCAAAAGTTCATTAGAACTTTTCCACAAACCGCAGAGTACTTCCAAGAAACATCCTGCGGAAGTAAGTCATGTTTTCTAAATTTCTAAATACTTTTGATACTTGTAAATGAACGTTGTGATGAAATCCGTTTACAACTGGAGACCGGTTTCGGCCTGGTGGTTCTCATCAGTCCAGTGCGTCCGAAATAAATTCCCAATTTGCACACTTCTCCGGTGTTATAAACCTGTAGTCCACAGTATGTATATGTTTTAGATTAAGAAATCTGCGGTCTCGGACAAAATTGATAAGAAAAATAGCCACATAGACATACCACATATTAAAAATTCCATCCACCAATACTTCACAAGTATAAAGAAACCGAAAAAAATAACGGACACATCGGAAACGACAAAAAACGCAAACAATATCGAGGACACTTTGATCCACCGAGAAATCAACAAGATTACAGAAGATGCTCAGCTGGAGGAGGCCAGGTTGCTCCTCGAATCCGACAACGAGTTTTTCAATGAGGATGGCATGGACTTGCTGGAGCAGAAACTTCTGGAAAGCACACCCGACGAGTCCGCTACAGACGAAGTTACATCCGAAAATGCAACACATGATTTGCTTTCAGAGAGAGTCCAAAATTTGATAAAGAATTCAATTATCAGCGAAAATGTGATAAGTCACATCAAAAACGACGGAACGTCCATAAATAATGATTCAAACAAATTAAGTGATGAAGGCCTAAAATCTAAACTGAAAGACTTGGAAACTAAAAGTAGCTTACATCATGATAGCATCAAATCATTAGATTTGACGAAGATAAGTTCAGAATGTGAGCAAGACATTAGCCATCAATATTACAAAGATTACAAATGTAATCTTGAATTAGTTAATAATTGGGAATACACTGAGCCAAATGATTACAAATGTAATCTTGAATTAGTTGGTAATTACAGTGATTATAGTGATCCAACAACGAATATTAATAATAATAATGATGATGTCTTTGTTACTGCACCAAAAGATACAAGAATTGGCCAAGAAAGTATAAGGGATACGAAATTTGATACATGCAATACTGCAAGTAACATGTTTTTAAATGAGGATAATACAAGACTCAGAAATCCGGTGTGTAGTGAACTAGGCAGTGAGCATTCAGACACACACTATGTTTCCTTAATAAGAGATTCAAAGATTTTGGGCGATCCTTTTAAACACAATAAAACAAGATGGGCAAGCAATGAATGTAACAATAATATTTTAAACACCATGTCTTACGATTATTATAATAAAAATAACACGTCAACAACGGTTGACTTGAATTGCAACGAATTAAGCTCTAAAGAACTTACAAATTCGAGATACGATATCTGCGAGGGGAATGAAACTAGAAATAATAAATTCGATCGTAATGACTCAATGAGAAGCAATGGTCTTTATGAGAATCATACCTTTCCCTCAGCTTCCAGCGAATTAATCACTGAGAAAGTGAATTTGGCGGAAACGAAAAGCAATTTGACGGACAACTCATCAGGTCCAACTTCATCAGGCATCTCGCATAATAAAATTTCAGGTTCAGATGAAGAAGTCGTTTACAACCAACATAAACCTATGCATTCGAAGACTGAAGGTGCACAAGCAGAACAATTGCTTCTTAATAAAAGCGCAAATAGCTTGCAGATGAGTAGCTTCTCCACGCTATTTGAAACAAAACTCCCGCCAAAAATCAATAATGTATCAGAAAATGTTCTTCATAACACACACTCGGATATAATGCCCAAATGCAAGAGTTTTATTATAGAACAGCCTAAACCATTTACTAAGTTACAATCGAACTCTGTATCAAGAGGAAATAAGCAGAATCGGTTCAAAAACAAGGAAAATAAAGCAAAATCTAAATTTCGAGGTTCTTATGCTGCCATGGAATTTGAGAAATCATTATATGAAAAGGATAAGGTGAGTATATTAGTAATAATATATTATAACAATAAGTATAGGGTGTCTCACGGGTGTCATAGGGTGTCTAACCGAATGATAAAAGTTTATGGGGTTTCCCCGAAAAAAACAATTTTTAAAACATAATATAGCTGATGGCATTCTTCTTAGGTGAAATACTTACAACCTTGATGCGATCTCTTCACACATTTGTTCAATTCCAGCGAAACCCGATATCAAGGAAGGGGGGAATCGAATTAATTGTCGTTCCAGCGCCGAAAATAAAACGTTACATATCTTGAAATTATTTTGATTAGTGCTATGACTAAATCATTATTTTAGTTTAAGAAGCAACATGATATTAGGCAGGCATTTTCTCTAACTCCCAAGAAACGTCTGAAGCATCCAAATCTAAACCAAACCGAATCCATTGAGCCAAACAAGTACTACACCGAGGATACTCATTCGCCAAAGCGCCATAAATCAAATGACTTCAATTGCAGCGGAAAATATGTTAAATGGAGCTCCCCGCTCATTCGGTCCCCGGCATTTACGCAATACTCAAAATCGCCGTGCGATTTCAAAATAACCGCCAATTTGGGTTCAACTGCCCATAACAAGAGGTTTGCTATATGTACTAAACATTCAATCCCTACTTTATCCTACATTTCCTATTACAGCTCAGATGTATGCAAAACTCCAACTAGAATGAAATCCAAACCCTTGCCTTATCCGCAGACCTGTAGTTTTCCACTAAAGACCCCGAAAAACACAGTTAATTTTCCCATAACCGACAGACAGTGTTCCTATACACAGAGATTAAGTAATTTTGAGAACGATATTGAAAAGTATGATGACATACCAGAATCACGTAATGATTGTTTAACTGGAAAGCTAAAACCAGAGATCTTCCCAGTGAATCAAAAATCAGAGGATATGCGGTGGGTCTCAATAGACTTGGCAAGTTACGTGGAGAAGATGCATAATTCAAGTACAGCTCCCACTGAAAACTCATTTGATCAAGTGGATACACACTCCATCCGCCGTGCAAAAGAATCTGTTGATTTAGAAAGCACCCAGCGAAATAACTTGCAAGGTTTTGCCGATTTTCATGACCCTTCTGTTTCTCAGCTAAATATGAATACCGCTGCGCCCACATTAAAAGCCGAAAACGGAGATAATTTGAAATGCTGCGCGCATCATGGTTTTGGTTGTGATGGAGGCCATCTTGAGGAAGTTATAAAATTTGTACCCGTTAATGAAAACGATTATCGGGAATCTGAATTAGCAGAAATCGCATCTCACAGAAATTTTGAGAGGAAATTTCAAAATAGTGGATACACTGGCAATTATTATGACAATACGGATGGACGTTTTTCTCTTGATGGCGATAATGATCAAGGTAATTACGTATATGTTCAAGAGAATTGTGCTGAAACAATAAGAGAATCGTTTATGGATACTTCGTTGGTGTTTAGGAACCGCAATGAAGGTGCATTTAAATAATGAGTATTTCTTTAATAGTTATATATGTATTAAGAGGCCTCTTTACCCCAGCTAGTATACGGCATTATTAATAAGCGAAAGCCAAATAATTCATGAACGGGTAACATAATTACAATCGGAGAACTGATATAGAAAGTTTGGACATTTATCTACAATTAGACAAAGTAGTTTTAAGAAATTTATTAAAAGTGACGTATTTCTGATCACCTAATCGGATTTATGTGCAGACAAGATTACTCCATTATAATTCAAGATATTGGAACAAAAAAAAGAAGATGGTTCGCAACAACATTAGCTCCAAATACCCCGAGGGAATTTCCATCATATGTAGCCTGTTTTAATTAAATAAATACAGTAGAAAATTTCACAAATTCGCTAAACATGCCATTCTTTTAATCAACATAATGAATCACCATTTTATTATTTCCTAAAACTATTCTACTCAATTGTAGATAAATATCTAAACTTTCTAAATCAGGTCTCCGATTGTAATTATGTTGACCCGTTCATGAATTATCTTGGCTGTCGTTTACATTGATCATAAATATGTGTATTGGCCCGCCGCATGTTCCTAGCCCGGGGTCCGAAGGACCGTAGGTTATCAAAATAAGGGTTGTCAAATTTCCAATTATTTTTGTCAAAGTGTTAATAATCCTGCACGTATTCTACATATTACTGTGAGTTTTCAATTATTGCTTTCAAAGTTCAGTGATTACTTCAAAATTTTCTATTATTACTATCAAATTTTAATTACTGTAAAATGTTTAAAAGTTACAACGAAATTTTGAATCATTTCTTTAAAAATTTCGACACATTGTTTTAATGATCACAATGTCAATAAATTATTATTTTTCAAAAAGAGTTTGTCAAAAAAATGTCAAATAAAATGTATGAGGTGTATTTTAGAACATTTTTTAAACTTATAGCGGACTTGAATACCGATTTGCACTAAATGCATGTTTACAGTCGAACTGCAGTTTTCTGGCTCTCCCCATATTTTTGATTAGCCGCATACAACGTTGATAATAACTATGCAATGTACAAGAACTAAAATAATTGACCGTAATTTCTCAGAACCTTTGGATACAATTTATGGTAGTAATTCCTTCAGTCAATCTGGAATTTACGACAGAAGTGTCAGTAGGCGTCAAGAAAATTATCCATATTCGCAAGTTAGGGATTGCCGAGAATACAGCGGAACTGATAGAATGGTAAACCGTATATCTCCACCACATGATGGAGGTGCGAAAATTTTCATTTAATATGACACATACAAACAATGCTAATTAGAATTTAAAAAAATAGAATAATACACTATTTTCTACGACAGTGCGTAAACTAAGTTTTTGCGCACTGTTCACAGTGCGTAAAGTGATAGTTTTTAGCAAAAGTGCGTAAAAAAATTACGTGTGCGTAAAAACATCAACTGTGCGTAAAATAGGTTTTGCAAACAATTCATTTACTCACGAATTAAAAAAAGATCAATTTTGCACAAAATATAGCCTGTTTTTCATAATAGCTGTCGTAGAATAAACTTTACATGATACAGTTTCGTAAAGTAGTGGTTTACTAACTTGTATCATCAATAACTATTTATGATTTTATAGGTCTTAATAGATTTGGTTCGGGTAAATCACCTACGCTCCATACGAATACAGGTGCTGTGAGACGACCTGCAGTTATATCACCTAACATTAATTATAATTCAAACCAGAACCAGTTTGTTGGTTTCCCAGAAGCAAGTAACATGGCTTCGAATTCACAACAAAACTATTTTAATTCTGTTCATGATATTCGCTTTGAAAAAATGTACAATGAAAGAAGAGAATGCAACAGTAATCCAATTTGTAAAAGAACGTACTCAGAAGGAAGAGTGTTCAATTCGTCACCACAAAATAGACCTAATTCTACAATAGGCTATGTAGAACCCTATGCCTATAATCCTTATATGCCAACAGTATCAAGACATTCTGATGAAAATAGAGAAAGCTATTATGCATTTGCTCATAAAGCAAGATCATATGATGAAGCTGCAGCAAAAAATGCAGGAAAGAATGTATTTAGCAAGCATTTCCCAATGATATATAAAGAAAACAGAGGACGTGAATCTATTGGTTGCAACATACCATTGAAAACTAACAAATATGGAGAAAATATTGAGAGCTATTCATTGATGCACAACATTCCTTTCGAACCTAAGAAATATATTGTAGCCCAAGATATTCCTGATTTTGAAGGTAATGTAAAAGTGACGCGAAAATTTCCATTGCTTTATTAAAAATACAAACATTTATTCGGGAATTTATTTTATCTGAGAATTGTCAGTCTATTTATAAATCAGCTATTTATTTTAGGTGTTCATAACTTCAATGCTCGTCAAACACAACCCAACATGTTTGCGCTGCATACTCCATGCTCCCAACAGCCACCAGCATTTATGCAAGAAAGAGGAAATGAATATCATTCGCCACAGTTTCAACACCAACCCAGGCGACCTTTCATTCCTTCCTCCAATTGTTCCAGTAATTATGTATTAGGAGCTGATAGTAAGCCGGTTAACCAAACTATGAGATTGTCACCAACTAGGAAACTCAATAGCCATGCAAAGGATAACAACATGGAAGACAGACATATGTTTATGGAGAGGTACTTCGAGGCCCAGAAAAGTCAAGGGGACGAAAATCCCCATTACTACTAAGCAATTCGGATAATTCTAATGTTGCAGTAGGTATGGTGTTTTGTTTCTTAGGGTCTAACAACGCGTTTATTATTATAGTATTTTTGAAGAATATGAAAGTTATTTTGTCATAATATCAAAGAAAGTTATGCTGAAATATATAATTTTAAGAATCAAATATTTAGTTCATAATCTTAAATGAAAATTGTAGTCCTTTTCAAAGGTGTTATTAATTAAAACAAAAAAAAACATTATTTTAACAATTCATGTTTGTTTAAATTATTCTGCGCGTGGATCACTGGACCATAACAATGATCCACTTTCAGTTATTTTTTGTGAAGCAAATACTTACCGAGAAAATTCTTTTGGTTGTACTTGCAACAAATAAGTACCTACTGTATACATAGTATACAAGTATACCGCGCGTTTTTTTAATCTCTGAACATAGGGTATGTTCAGTTTTAAAACGACGGAATCAATTATTGAATGAAAAAATCAATGTATAGGCAACCAAATTTACTAGCGTGTGTAACTCGATCATTTAAAAAAAATGACAAATTCATAACTTATTTAATAAAACGTCAAAACTGTAGACAGAAAATGTGTTCAACGCAAGAAAAGATACAATTAGTGCACCGTGTTAGCTCAACTTTTGTCACTTCTGATATTGTTAACCCAATTCAGATATTTTTAGGCCGGCGAATTACCTTTAGCTTAATACTGACTATTTTTAATCCATAAAAAAACAGTTTCAATACTAATTTTGCTGTCTTATTCTTATGATAGGTAATTATTTGTATTGTCAAGACGTCGATTAAAAAACAATGGGATTTGCATTAATGAAACTTATTTATGTAATACAAACTAATGATACAAAAATATAAAAGGTTATATAATCGTATAATAAAATATGGCAATCGCTCTCTTCTTTTGCTCCTTCCAACGACCGCCATTCTGTAACAATTAGAAAATTGTCGTGAGTTTACAACTCAGTGAGACAATTGTATATTTGTTGTTGCGAGCATAATTGGTCAAACCAATATCCTTGGTCAATTAAGGTGAAAGAATTATCCTTGGTCAATTGCGGTGAAACAATATCATTGGTCAATTACGGTGAAACAATTATCCTTGGTCAATTGCGGTGAAACAATATCCTTGGTCAATTACGGTGAAACAATTATCCTTGGTCAATTGCTATCATCTTATACAGCTGATGGGTCAACTGGACATCGGGGACAATGGGACAACGATGGGTCAACCTTAACTCTCATACAACCATACAATGACTTACCTTCAATTTATCCATACGGACACTAAACAATAAAACCTTATTGAAACTATTCTAGTTATTCGTCACGGCCGGCTTCGCTTGGTGACACTCACTTAATGCGCTCCAAATGCGTCTGTTCCCTTCGAAGGGTCGAAGAGTGGTAACTTGGCCTTGAATTTATAAACAGAACTGCGTCATCGGCCCGATCTCATACGCCCGAACCAAAATATTATGATTTACCATTTTAATAAATTGGGTGGTATAACATTCGGCCTTCCTGACCTTTCAGAACGTCCTCGTTCAGATACAGTTACACTTATTCATCTTCACTGGTGACAAAGTTAAACTTCTTCATTTTCACTGGTGCTTGAAACACCATCACCTGGCACAAACTTCTTTAGTCTGTCCAGCACTTCAATCATTTTGTACACGTTACATTTTCACCTTCCCGAATTATGTACCTCCTTGAGCAAGTACCTGTCATTTATCAACCTCCTCCTCGCCACAAAGGTACTTAATGATGAAAAGAATAGTGGAGTTATTATTTTCCACTTGACAATTTTTATATCTTCTTTATTACCATGACTTTTGTTTTATTTATATTCATCTTCATTCCTTTCCTTTCTAGGGCTGTGTTCCATTCTCTTAAATTTACTTGTATGTCT
Organism: Othius punctulatus; assembly: GCA_951805005.1. Lineage (NCBI taxonomy): Eukaryota > Metazoa > Arthropoda > Insecta > Coleoptera > Staphylinidae > Othius > Othius punctulatus. The sequence continues at coordinate 43,127,180 of OX638144.1, forward strand.
AATTCCTTCTCTGCTATTATCACTACGTCGTCCGCGAACGCTCCTTCTGATACATCTACTTTCCGCATATTCCAGTGTCCAACTCTGTATTTATTTGCCTTCTGTGAACACCATCTCAATATTTCATCCATATAAGTTATGAACAGCGTTGGGATTAGCGTACCGCCCTGCCTTAATCAGTCTTTCGTTTTAAATGGCTACGACTGTTTGTTGTTGTAAATGACTTTGTTATTGTTGTCTTTGCTTTTTCAATGATTGGCTTTACTAAGAATATGTTGTCCTGTGTGCGTCTAGCTCTTCTGAAGCCGCTCTGTGCTTCGTGTAAAGTGTTTTCCAATGTTCGCTTAAGCTTTTTGTGCATAATTTGTTCATATATTTTCATTGCCGGGCTGATTATTCCTGATTAGGGGTTATTCCTCTATAATTGCTGCATTCTCTTCTGTCTCCTTTCTTGTATACTTGGAGTATTAGGGCTGATTGACAATCTCTTGGTGTTTTTCCGTATCTCCAGGCATTGTTGTATATTAGTCGTAGTATTTCCACTCCTATATTCCCCATATTTTTAATCATTTCTGTCTTTATTTGATCTTATACTTAAATAGTTCTTCCATGCTCTTTTCTTTTTTTTACATTTTATTTCCTGCTTGATTTCTTCGTTCCACCATGCAGTCTGTAGTCTACTGTTCCATTTTCTGTAGCTGCCGCAAATGTCTCTTGCGGAGCGCATCACAGTTTCTTTAAATTTATTCCATATTTCTTCTATGTTGTTGTTATTCTTGTAGGTTTTTATATCTTTTTCCAGTTCTGCTTCTAGTCTTTCTCTATACTTATTTTTCATTTCATCTTCTTGTAGTTTATATGTTCGGCTTGCTTCGAACTGGATGTTATTTTTCCTTTGCGTCCGGTTTACCTCTTTTCCTAACGGGTCCTCTCTTATAGATGCTATCACCAGGTACTGGTCTGATCCTATTTCTGGTCCTCTTCTTACTCTTGCATCCGTTATTTTGCTCATATTGTTTTCTTCCACTCAAATATAATCTATTATCGATTTCTCGTTTCTACTCGGCATTTATCTAGTGTAGCGGTTTATTTCCTTATGTTGAAAGAATGTATTTGTATTTGTATTTATTAGCTTTTGTTAGTTCTTCCCAGAATGTCTCCTTAATTTATTCCTTTTCACCTTCATTTGGACCGTATATTGCTATTATCGTCCTGATTTGTTTTGTAAGTTCGTCTTTTAGTTCTATTGTTAACGTTCTTTCTGATCATGCCTTCCATTCCTGTATTTGTTCTGCACCCCATTGCCATGCTTGTGATTTGTGCAGCAACATCTTAAGATGTTTGGCAATCCTTGATTAATTTTTCAAGGATTCACACAAACCGTCTGAAAAATCCAGTAAATCTCAGAAATTGTCGTACATTGTGAATTGTTGTCGGTGTTGCAAACATTCTTATAACCTTTGTCTTATTTGTACCTGGTCTTACACCTTCTTCAGATATTTCATAGCCTAGGTGGGGGACAATAAGTTGCATAAAATAGCATTTTCGGAGATTTAAAGTTAATTTATTCTGAAGTAATGTTTTAAACACTTCTTCCAGGTTTTCCAAAACTTGATATAATATCTTGCCAGGACATAAAATGTTGTCGAGGCAAGTAATTGCGACTGTGCCCCGGAGTGGTCCCAACACTCGATTAACTAATCTTTCAACGGCGTCTGATTTTCCTCTAAAAGATTGCAATTTTCTTCACCCTCCAAACAAGTGTGACCTCTGGCGACTATCTTTCCACCTTTAATGAGGAGTTCATACTTGGAAATATTGCTCACACTTCAGAACTCTGCACTTCAAAGTTTTATCGATGCGGAGAGCACGTCTTGGAACCTGATGTTTTAAAAACGTTAACTTAGTAGCAGTTTTTATAAATGACCGGTGAGCAAAGCACTGATCTATTTCGATTTCCAGTTCTGAAGTTTGTGAACCGAAATCAATAAACTAGTCGAAGCATTTATTTATTTAACAATGTGTTAATCAACACTGGATCAAACAAGATAAATTAAATATATCTAAAAGCACTAGTTCTTAATGTTGCACATATTTATCGATTACACTTATTTATAGAAATTCTCCTGTACAATTGTTTCGTCGTCTGTCGACAAATTAGATGACTTGTATTATTTGTCCAACTGATTATAAACTCTTGCACCACAGTCGACGTAACAGCACCCTTTTTAGAATCGCCCTCTTTTCTAAAATATTTGGCTGTTTTTATAATACCTATAACTTCGCTTATCACGGGCAATATTTAATTGTCTGGCTCTAGTTATTCAATACGTTATTTATTTTATTACGACGTATACAATAAATAATAACTGTAACACTTTATAACACAGACACAAAACCATTTTATCACATTAGTGCATTATATTTGTTCCTCAATGAAATTATACCACCACATCCATCATTTGGTATCAAACATTTACATGTGCATTATGCGGTGAAACAATTATCCTTGGTCAATTGCGGTGAAACAATATCATTGGTCAATTACGGTGAAACAATTATCCTTGGTCAAATGCTACCATCTTATACAGCTGATGGGTCAACTGGACATCGGGGACAATGGGACAACGATGGGTCAACCTTAACTCTCATACAACCATACAATGACTCACCTTCAATTTATCCATACCGGCGCTAAACAATAAAACCTTATTGAAACTATTCTAGTAATTCGTCACGGCTTGCTTCGCTTGGTGACACTCACTTAATGCTCTCCAAATGCGTTGTTCCCTTCGAAGGGTCGAAGAGTGGTAACTTGGCCTTGAATTTATAAACAGAACTGCGTCATCGGCCCGATCTCATACGCCCGAACCAAAATATTATGATTTACCATTTTAATAAATTGGGTGGTATAACAACTGGTACCAATGTGGCATTAGTATACGGACTGTACGCGATTTATTTTCTGTGCATTATCCTGAGAGATCAATACCATCAATCGGAACAATTTGTAATATAATCGCCAAATTTAGACGAGATGCCACGTTTTGACTGAAGAAATGAAATTAAACGTGTTACGTTAAGCTGAAGAAGATTTAAATGCTTTCTTACGTTAAGTACATGTTCCGTCAACAGTTTTAATGTTTTACACGTTACGTAAATATACGTTATGAATTTGTCATTTTATTTAAATAATCGAGTTTGACCCGCTAGTAAATTTGGTTGCATATACATTGAATTTTAGCATACATTTGATCCCGTCGTTTTAAAACTGAACATACCCTATGTTCAGAGATTATAAAAACGCGCGGTATAAAGGTTAAGTGTGCAGATTATGCACTTTAATGGTATTGGCGTACGGACTAAGAGAAAACCTGTGGTGAGAAACCCTGAATCCACGGTTTAACGTGCATCGTTATGCAAGCAAAACCTGAAACACAGCTGTGGAGAATAACTTTAACCTCGCAATGCACTGACGCTGATTTAGGGCCATCACTACAATAAACGGGCGCATTAACCAGAAAGAAAACCCTAATCCTTTATAGTACATCTCTTGGGGTGAGGACAGCGCCGACAATACACAAATACACAAATGGCGCATCTGCAAGAAAAACCATACTCACCCAAGCGACGCACTTTTAATAAAACTAACACGCAATTTGGTTACGAAGCTAAGCAATGCGACTTCAAGGTGTGTGCTCTCTTCGAAAACCTTGGAACGAGTGAACTACACGCGCTCTAAAACTATTATAGACAAAAAGAAGTTCGCGGTAAATTGGTATGGGGCGCAACCAACAAAAAAACAAAGGGGCGTCTTGAATCTTTTCTCAAACAAAACATGTCTTAAAATTTACTTTTAAAGTTGCATTGGCGAAGATCCAGAAATTTGATGTACCTCTTCGGAGCAGCCTGGGCGTGAATGGGGGGATCATGCCCGGGCGGATCAATCTCCCCCAAAACGTAATGAAACCCGCGTATGCTACAAACCAGTGTTGATCTATTGATCCTAATGCTTTCACAAGGACAGCACTGCATATACCTGACTCTATCGTAATAGCCGACTACCTCCGTTTCAGAGAGGGTTTACGATCAGCCAGAGTCGGTACTTCACCCCTCCGTAAGAGGCCCAGGCACGCTGCCGCCGGGAAAGTATTAAAGACCAAAGGGCCTCTTTGAAGCAGCAAACGCACCTCGCATTTGTTCCCGCATCAGCAAAAACGATGCAACAATAACCCAAACACTACACACAATAATACCAACAACAGTATCAAGTGCCCCCCATGCTTAAGGAACCCTCAAAGCACGGCTAAAGTATCTGGACACATGCGCATTCTTCACCTTAGCAGGTGCAAATGAAACCCGCGTATACTACTAACCAGTGTTGACCTATTGATCCTTATACTTTCCCAACGACAGCACTGCATATACCAGACCCTTTCGTAAAAGCTGACTACCTCCTTTTCAGAGAGGGTTTACGATCAACCAGAGTCGGTACTTCACCCCTCCGTAAGAGGCCCTGGCGCGCTGCCGCCGAGAAAGTATTAAAGACCAAAGGGCCTTTTTGAAGCAGCAGACGCACCTCGCATTTGATCCCGCATCAGCAAGAACGATGCAACAATAACCCTAACACTACACACAATAATACCAACAACATTATCAAGTGCCACCCATGCTTAAGGAACCCTCAAAGCACGGCTAAAGTATCTGGACACATGCGCATTCTTCACCTTAGCAGGTGCAAATGAAACCCGCGTATACTACTAACCAGTGTTGACCTATTGATCCTTATACTTTCCCAACGACAGCACTGCATATACCAGACCCTTTCGTAAAAGCCGACTACCTCCTTTTCAGAGAGGGTTTACGATCAGCTAGAGTCGGTACTTCACCCCTCCGTAAGAGGCCCAGGCACGCTGCCGCCGGGAAAGTGTTAAAGACCAAAGAACCTCTTTGAAAGCAGCAAACGCACCTCGCATTTGTTCCCGCATCAGCAAGAACGATGCAACAATAACCCAAACACTACACACAATAATACTAACAACAGTATCAAGTGCCACCCATGCTTAAGGAACCCTCAAATCACGGCTAAAGTATCTGGACACATGCGCATTCTTCACCTTAGCAGGTGCAAATGAAACCCGCGTATACTACTAACCAATGTTGACCTATTGATCCTAATGCTTTCACAAGGACAGCACTTCATATACCTGCCTCTTTCGTAATAGCCGACTACCTCCGTTTCAGAGAGGGTTTACGATCAGCCGCTGGGAAAGTAATAAAGACCAAAGGGCGTCTTTGAAGCAGCAAACGCACCTCGCATTTGTTCCCGCATCAGCAAAAACGATGCAACAATAACCCAAACACTACACACAATAATACCAACAACAGTATCAAGTGCCACCCATGCTTAAGGAACCCTCAAAGCACAGCTAAAGTATCTGGATACATGCGCATTCTTCACCTTAGCAGGTGCAAATGAAACCCGCGTATACTACTAACCAGTAGTAACCCATTGATCCTAATACTTTCCCAATGACAACACTGCATATACCAGACCCTTTTGTAAAAGCTGACTACCTCCGTTTCAGAGAGGGATTACGATCAGCCAGAATCGGTACTTCACTCCTCCGTAAGAGGCCCTGGCGCGCTGCCGCCGAGAAAGTATTAAAGACCAAAGGGCCTCTTTAAAGCAGCAAACGCACCTCGCATTTGTTCCCGCATCAGCAAAAACGATGCAACAATAACCCAAACACTACACACAATAATACCAACAACAGTATCAAGTGCCACCCATACTTAAGAAACCCTCGAAGCACGGCTAAATAATCTGGACACATGCGCATACTTCACCTTAGCAGGTGCAAATGAAACCCGGGTATACTACTAACCAGTAGTAACCCATTGATCCTAATACTTTCCCAATGACAACACTGCATATACCAGACCCTTTTGTAAAAGCTGACTACCTCCGTTTCAGAGAGGGATTACGATCAGCCAGAATCGGTACTTCACTCCTCCGTAAGAGGCCCTGGCGCGCTGCCGCCGAGAAAGTATTAAAGACCAAAGGGCCTCTTTGAAGCAGCAAACGCACCTCGCATTTGTTTCCGCATCAGCAAAAACGATGCAACAATAATCCATACACCTCACACAATAATACCAACAATAGTATCAAGTGCCACCCATGCTTAAGGAACCCTCGAAGCACGGCTAAAGTATCTGGACATATGCGCAGTCTTCACCTTTGCAGGTGCAAATGAAACCCGCGTATACTACTAACCAGTGTTGACCTATTGATCCTAATGCTTTCACAAGAACAGCACTGCATATACCTGACTCTTTCGTAATAGCCGACTACCTCCGTTTCAGAGAGGGTTTACGATCAGCCAGAGTCGGTACTTCACCCCTCCGTAAGAGGCCCAGGCACGCTTCCGCCGGGAAAGTATTAAAGACCAAAGGGCCTCTTTGAAGCAGCAAACGCACCTCGCATTTGTTCCCGCATCAGCAAAAACGATGCAACAATAACCCAAACACCTCACACAATAATACCAACAACAGTATCAAGCGTCGCCCTGAGAGCAAGCGCCGCCGCACTGACCCAGAAGTGCCCCCCTCGGAGAACAACGGTGGGTTCAGGGTGGTAACGCATAAGCAGATACCTCTGGTATTTGTTTATGGTGTAGAGTATTTCGGGCTGTACGATATACTCATCGAGCCTGGCCTTGAATTTGGCGTGAAGTCCGTCGGGAAAAGCATTCGATTAAAGTTTGATTCGATCGAGGACTACCGCGCTGGACCAGAGGCAATGACCGACAGGGAGATCGAGTATCATTCCTTTTTATTAAAGGAAGAGAAAGATCTTAAGCTGGTGATCAGGGGAATACCCATGAGAACCACCCCTGAACAAGTCAAACAGCGGCTTGAGCGAGCGGGGATTTATCCCAAGCATGCCGCTCAGCTTAAGCCTGGCGGAAAACTAATTCCGCTATTTTTGGTTTACCTACCTGGAGGCTCCGATGCCACCAGGTTAAGGGAACTAAAGGCGCTATGCAGCATCTCCATTCACGTGGAGATTTTCAGAGGTCGTGGAGGTCCGGCCCAGTGCTTCAGGTGTCAGCGATGGGGTCACTCATCGGCGGCCTGCAAGTCACGCCGGAGGTGCGTTCGTTGCGGCGCGGAGCACGATGCTAAGTCATGTCCCGTGCCACTAACGGAGCCGGCTTCCTGCTGTAACTGTCAGGGAAGTCATCCTGCAAGTTACAGGGGCTGTCGGGTCGCATTATCGCTCAAAAAGCGCGATGCGACCACCAAAACCTCCACACAGCAGATCGCGAGGTCTGCAAAAGGTAAGGCGGCAAAAGCTTCCAAAGCCGCCAAACCTGCGTGCTCCCTCTCGCCTCCAGGGGCAGAGGGCAAAACAGAGGCAAGGAGAGCCAAAGGCCACTCTAAGACTGGCGCGGTTAAAACCGTCAAGTCAATGAAAGCGCCGGAGGACTCTAAGCCGATGAAAGCAGGAGCTACAAAGGCCCACAGGGCCGATAATAAGACAGTCCCTGTGAGTGTGCTCAAAGGCACCTCTAAGACTAAGGCGGAGAAACCAAAAAAGGTTAAAGCTGCAAAGTCGCAGAAAGTGCCGGAAGATACTTCTGCTATGGAAGTTGACTCTGAGCCGAGGGAAGCAGGAGTTGCAAAGGCCCATAAAGCCGATAATAAGCCAGCTCCGGAGTTGACAACTCTAAACACAGAAGTTGGGGCTGATGAGAAATCAGCAGCCCAAACGACGAAAGTCGCCGCTGCAAACGCCATTAAGGCTGAAAATTAGTCAGCACGGGAAGAAACTCCCATGTCAGAAGTGTCTGCCACTGAGCCAAAACTCAGAAAGCAGGCGAACGCAGCAAAAGCCCACAAAGCTGAAAATAAGTTTGCAAAGAGGAAGCAAACTCCTCAAACAAAGATTGCGGCCACTGAGACATCAGTCGGCAAAAATATTGTAGTTGGCTCTACTGCAAAGGCTCCAAAAGCTGACAATAAGTCAGTAAAGAAAGCTGCAAAATTAATAGCTGCAAATGCCATGCAAATGGCAAATAATCAGACGATACGGGAGACTTCTGGCAAAAAGTCTCCCACCACAGAAGTTACGTTTGCGATACCTGATAATGCAAATGGGTCAGCCGAACCCAAAGCTGCAAAAGCCATATTGGCCGAAAATAAGACAGCAGGTGACACTTGCACGAGTGCTAGTGATCCAAGTCAACTTCTGGAGTGTATGTTCACAAGCGGAGTGGATCCCAAAGACATGCGTCAATGGGCATCAAAATTCCTCCCTCTCTTGCGTGCAGCCAAGCAAGAGGAGAATTCACTCGAGATAATGATTGTGGTCACACAAGCAGTAGTGGAGTGCCCGGGATACCCGGACAATGGATTTTAAATCCATTGTTAGCATTTGTCAATCTCGCGATATAAACACATGGTCGCAATGCTTAGTAACATGAAAGGAATTAGTTCCTCAGACGGTGAAACGCAAAATGGTCTGGCTAGCATTACAGCTTGTAGTGGTACAAGTTCACGTCGTGTGCGACCTCAAACCCCAAATGCTGGCAGACCAGTAAATATTATTTACTGGAATGCAAATGGTGTGAAAGGGCAGGAAGCACAACTGCGATACACAGCAGAACGACATAAAGCGGATGTTATATTGCTATGCGAAACACACCTGCGCGAAGGACGGTCGCTGAAGCTGCCAAACTACATCACGTATCGTGACGACAGATCAGTCGGTAGGATGGGTGGAACCGCCATTCTTATAAAGAAGGGCATCCACCATTACCACGTGGATACTCCACAACTGAACACTGTTGAAGCGACTACTATCGTTGCTAGTATTGGTGGTAAAGAGACCTCCTCGTTGCAGCGTATAACAGTCCAAGTCTGCACCTATATGTAAACGACATCACCGCTTTGCTTAAGCTACATTCACCTGCTATAATAGCAGGAGATGTCAATGCTTAACACGCCGCCTGGAACTCTAGATCTGAAAACTCTAGAGGTAGAACCCTGCACAATTACGCGACGGCTAATCACCTGGCTGTAATTGCGCCATCAGAACCCACCCACTTTCACCATTGTGGAAGTGCGGACGTCTTAGATGTAGCGATCCTTGAGGGTATCATTAGTGCTGACAGCGTGTGGTCGCTGTCGGAGCTCGACTCTGATCACAACCCAGTGTTATTGACGCTTAATGACCTCGAGATCAACCGGTGCCGCCCAGGCGGAACGCAGGTATACACAAAGGTCAACTGGGAATTGTTTGGCGAGAGGGTCAATGCTCGCATTGTACTCCCTATCAGTGGTGATTCATGCGATGCTGTGGAGCAAGAGGTAGTCAAACTCACAGAAATAATACAGGCAAGTCTCGAGGATTCCTCCACTGAGATGCGCAGGAAACTGCCATCTCATGAGCTTCCCGCAGACATCAGGGATCTAATCTTGGAGAAAAATCGATTACGGAAGCTTTGGCAGAAGTATCGAAGCCCAATTGACCGCAGACGACTCAATTCTTTGACTGCTGAGGTCAAGGAGAGAGTCCGAGATCACAGGGACCAGCGCTGGCGTGATGCCACCGTGGATATGACGACACAGGGTGGCCCCCTGTGGAGGTGTACCCGGCGGTTAACAAAAGCGAGGGCTCCAATTGCGGCTCTCCTCGATGGAAACGTCATGGTCACCGAGCCAAAAGCAAAATCTGAACTGCTTGCAACGTCCCCGGCGGGACAGTTTACACCTAACCCGTCGAAGTACAATGCTCACGGTTACGTAACAGATTTTGTGGCAGAGTACCTAGCGAGACCCGTCTCTAAGGACTTCCGGACGGTTTCGCCAAAGGAAGTTCGTGAGATAATCAAATACTTGATAAACCGCAGGGCTCCCGGTGCAGACGGCATTAGTATTATTGCACTGAAGCATCTACCGGGGCGTGCACACGTTCTCATTGCATCACTATTTAACAGAATATATGCACTGAGATACTTTCCATCTCAATGGAAAACGGCAAAGGTTATCGCAATCCCGAAGCCTAAAAAGCCGCTGAAGCTTCCTTCCAGCTACCGGCCCATTAGCCTGCTCTCGGGCCTGAGTAAGATGTTCGAGGGAACACTTCTCAATCGCCTAACGGAGACGATATCACAGCGTGATATTCTGATCCCCGAGCAGTTTTTGTTTCGGCAGGAACATAGCACTACTCAGCAGCTAACCAGGCTATCGGAAAGCATAACGCGCGGCTTCAATGGTTATCAATGATAACCAGCACACAGGTGCAGTGTTTTTGGACATTGAAAAAGCATTCGACAAAGTATGGCATGAGGGCCTCATATACAAACTGATCTACATGGGATTTCCGGATGTTTACATCCACATCATTTACTCGTATCTGATGGACAGGAAGTTCTATGTTTACTCGGAGTGTGAGTCCTCCTCTACCAGAAATATCGAAGCCGGTGTGCCACAAGGCAGCGTGATCGGCCCAACGCTCTTCTCACTGTACATCAATAATGTGCCGAGAGAGCAGAAGGTTGCGCTCTACGCTGACGACACAGCCTACTTCGTAACTTCCCGGTCGGTACCAATCATTCTGAGGAAGTTGCAAGCGCAACTGCACAAACTTGAGAGCTACTATGACATGTGGCGTATCAAAGTGAATGTAAAACAGTCCGAAGCGGCTCTGTTTACCAGGAGAAGGCCTGCCCAGCCAGGCACTTTAGTGCTTCATAACGAAGTCATACCCTGGAAAACTGAGGTCAAGTATTTGGGGGTCATCCTTGATCGGCGACTCAATTTCAGAAGCCACACTTCTCGAGTCATAGGAAAGGCATGGGGTCAATTCTCCAAGCTCTATCCCCTGATTAATGACAATTCGAGGCTCTCGTACAACAGTAAGCGATTGCTGTATACAAGCTTCGTGCGGCCTATACTGACATATGCCTGTCCAGCATGGGCATATAATGAAGTACAGGTGGCGCGTCTGCAAGTGTTCCAGAACAAGTGTCTGAGAGCCTTTACTGGTTGTCACTACTTGGTAAGGAACAGTATATTGCATGACGACTTCAATTTGCCTCAGATCCAAGAGTTTGTTTGCCAGTAGACTCTCGGTTTCTACAGCAAAGCAGAAGCTAGCGCGAACGGACTTATCCAGGGTCTGGGTCAATATGACACAGATAAGCCATGGATAAAGCACCGCACGCCGAAGCACATACTTGAGTCCTGCTGACTGCCAGTTAGCATTTTCAAAAGACCAGTAAGGGGTTATTAACTTAATCCGGAGCTACGCTGGCTGAACCTAAAAAATTCAAACCTTCGGGTTTCATTTAAATGCTCATATCTGAATGCTGAACATTTCTGATGATCAATATGATACGGCAGGTCATGGTGAACAACCGGTACCTCATTATTGATTCATGGACGCCTTCTGGTGTCCTGAGTACGGAGAGGTTTTAGTCGGTAGGAATCCGACACTACCCCTATAAGGGGTGTCTTTCAGAAGATTTCCTCTCCTCAACAAAAAAAAAAGCGAGACCCGTCTCTAAGGACTTCCGGACGGTTTCGCCAAATGAAGTTCGTGAGATAATCAAATCCTTGATAACCGCAAGGCTCCCGGTGCAGACGGCATTAGTAATATTGCACTGAAGCATCTACCGGGGCGTGCACACGTTCTCATTGCATCACTATTTAACAGAATATATGCACTGAGATACTTTCCATCTCAATGGAAAACGGCAAAGGTTATCGCAATCCAGAAGCCTAAAAAGCCGCTGAAGCTTGCTTCCAGCTACCGACCCATTAGCCTGCTCTCGGGCCTGAGTAAGATGTTCGAGGGAACACTTCTCAATCGCCTAGCGGAGACGATATCACAGCGTGATATTCTGATCCCCGAGCAGTTTTTGTTTCGGCAGGAACATAGCACTACTCAGCAGCTAACCAGGCTATCGGAAAGCATAACGCGCGGCTTCAATGGTTATCAATGATAACCAGCACACAGGTGCAGTGTTTTTGGACATTGAAAAAGCATTCGACAAAGTATGGCATGAGGGCCTCATATACAAACTGATCTACATGGGATTTCCGGATGTTTACATCCACATCATTTACTCGTATCTGATGGACAGGAAGTTCTATGTTTACTCGGAGTGTGAGTCCTCCTCTACCAGAAATATCGAAGCCGGTGTGCCACAAGGCAGCGTGATCGGCCCAACGCTCTTCTCACTGTACATCAATGATGTGCCGAGAGAGCAGAAGGTTGCACTCTACGCTAATGACACAGCCTACTTCGTAACTTCCTGGTCTGTACCAATCATTCTGAAGAAGTTGCAAGCGCAACTGCACGAACTTGAGAGCTACACTATGACATGTGGCGTATCAAAGTGAATGTAAAATCCGAAGCGGCTCTGTTTACCAGGAGAAGGCCTGCCCAGCCAGGCACTTTAATGCTTCATAACGAAGTCATACCCTGGAAAACTGAGGTCAAGTATTTGGGGGTCATCCTTGATCGGCAACTCAATTTCAGAAGCCACACTTCTCGGGTCATAGGAAAGGCATGGGGTCAATTCTCCAAGCTGTATGCCCTGATCAATGAGAATTCGAGGCTCTCGTACAACAGTAAGCGATTGCTGTATACGAGCTTCCTGCGGCCTATACTGACATATGCCTGTCCAGCATGGGCATATAATGAAGTACAGGTGGCGCGTCTGCAAGTGTACCAGAACAAGTGTTTGAGAGCCTTTACTGGTTGTCACTACTTGGTAAGGAACAGTATATTGCATGACGACTTCAATTTGCCTCAGATCCAAGAGTTTGTTTGCCAGTAGACTCTCGGTTTCTACAGCAAAGCAGAAGCTAGCGCGAACGGACTTATCCAGGTTCTGGGTCAATATGACACAGATAACCCATGGATTAAGCACCGCACGCCGAAGCACATACTTGAGTCCTGCTGACTGCCAGTTAGCATTTTCAAAAGACCAGTAAGGGGTTATTAACTTAATCCGGAGGTACGCTGGCTGAACCTAAAAGATTCAAACCTTCGGGTTTCATTTAAATGCTCATATCTGAATGCTGAACATTTTCTGATGATCAATATGATACGGCAGGTCATGGTGAACAACCGGTACCTCATTATTGATTCATGGACGCCTTCTGGTGTCCTGAGTACGGAGAGGTTTTAGTCGGTAGGAATCCGACACTATCCCTATAAGGGGTGTCTTTCAGAAGATTTCCTCTCCTCAACAAAAATATATAAAAATTTTAGTTATCGCTTCTCGGCCTCAAGGCTAAGATCAAAGTGTAGTGTATCTGTTCTTATCAGCTTAATATCTGCTACGACCCGCATGCGGGTCCAGTATATTAAACTCCTTTTTGGAAACGGACGGATGTTAGGGGCTTCCTCCACTTCTGTCATGGGTTGGCCCGGCATTGCAGTACCGCCAGGATCGGCCCACTTATACAAATTCAAACATATACACAGTCAGCATATGAGCTGAGTAAATAAAGTACTAAGCAATTTATATCTATTTAAAAGTAGTGAATGAAATAGTATATTACACTATTAGGTTGGTAAGTGCGTTATAACAGAATCGAGAAAAACTTTTAAAAATCGAGAGGAAGTCGAGATTTTTCAATTTTCGAGATTCTGGTAAGCACTTAACAACCGTGTAGGGTATAACGTTTTTCGCATAATCGCATAAACCAAATAAGATAGCAAAAATTTGAGTTGTTTCTGATTTAATTATCTTGACTTTAATGACAAAATGGTGTACATACGTATTTGACACGTATATCCAGAGTGTTTTGAATGTATTTCGGTAGAAACGTTCTGTGGTTAGAAACCGAATAAACAATTTGAAGTTTCAGTATTAATTTTTCACAATGGCTAATGAAGAAGATTTTCAAATAAATACAGGCATTGAATAATCGTATCAAAGGGGTTGTGAATCTTTGTTTCCTAAAATATCAAATGAAAGCTACGAAAACGTTTAATAATTGTACAAACTGTAATTTTAACATCTGACATCTGTTGGTGAAAAATATTACTATTAATTACCGCATTAGAGCTGTTATAAACTCGACAGAACTGTGTTTCCATGGAGACTAGCCACAGTCAGAGACTGGTCAAAACTTACCTCTCAAATTGCTTATAACTGTTTTTCCACTCCTGAAGTCACAACTAAGTAACAAAAATGTACGTGAGGCTTTGGTGGCTATTTTTCAAACAAAGTGTGAGTGTCTGAAATTGCATTCGTTCAGTTGTAAATGAATTCCAATGAAAATAAACAAGAAATGGCAATTGAAAAGGCTGCAGATGCTGCCTGTTCCTTCCTACTGCCGGGGAAGTCGAAGGGGCGTTATCAAAATGCCTATACGTGTTTTAAAGAGTGGTGCCAGAGAAAGAACGCCATTGAAATTATTTTACTTACCTCTCTGAAGGATGTAATTTTTTACTTACTTCCCTTTGTTCATAGTAACCACAGCTTTATCGGTAAGTGGAGCTTACATTCATCAAATCAATGTGTTAGTAGCACAATTCCTGCGCGTACAATTTTTTCGCCATTTTCAATTGCTCTCTAATCATATATATGGGCGTATACATATTCTAATTACTCATGCGTCACTTACTTATTGGGTCTACATTACCACCATGTGACTTGTCAAGATGGCCCAATCAGACAGGATCCCCTGATTTCGCATTCGATTGCCGGGTCACGAGTTCATATAAATAATGAAGCCTTTTAATACACCAAATATAAATTAATTGGAATCACAACTTACCAGGGGACTTTCCGCCCTTCACAACCCCATGCCTAGAATGCTAGGATTTCTGTTGTCATCGCAGTGGATTGCAGAATTACAAAACTTAACCATTTAACTGAATTTGATGATTCATCTGGGCCAATACTTTTAATTCATCTCGTACCACTCATACCCATTTAAAACACACATCCAATCACAAAACCAATTCTAATTTTGGCGCCATTTATTCCAACAGGCATTCGTAATACGTTCTTAGTCGGACGGTAACAGCGTATTTGAAAACAGTACAATTTTTGTTACACTCAATTTTAATATACGATTTTCTATTTGGGATACAGGTTCTGGATGCAATACAACTAACTACTCTCAAATCTAATGTCTAATTAATTGTAACTGAATTCCCTAATATGTGTACACATTGCGCATTATATCGAGGCGCATATAGTTTCCGCATGTTCAATCATACCCATATTTTTTTCTAGACTTAACGCTTATTTATTATAATTTGGCGCATGATTGTAAGGGCACCCCCGTGCGGCTTCCACAATCTATTATAATTTGGCCCATGATTGTAAGGGCACCCCCATGCGGCTTCAACAATCTATTATAATTTGGCTCATGATTGTAAGGGCACCCCCGTGCGGCTTTAACAATCTATTATAATTTGGCGCATGATTGTAAGGGCACCCCCGTGCGGCTTCAACAATCTATTATAATTTGGCGCATGATTGTAAGGGCACCCCCGTGCGGCTTCAACAATCTATTATAATTTGGCGCATGATTGTAAGGGCACCCCCGTGCGGCTTCAACAATCTATTATAATATGGCGCATGATTGTAAGGGCACCCCCGTGCGGCTTCAACAATCTATTATAATAAGGCGCGTGATTGTAAGGGCACCAACGTGCGGCTTCAACAATCTTTTATAATTTGGGGCATGATTGTAAGGGCACCCCCGGGCGGCTTTAACAATCTATTAAAATTTGGCGCATGATTGTAAGGGCACCCCCATGCGGCTTCAACAATCTATTATAATTTGGCGCATGATTGTAAGGGCACCCCCGTGCGGCTTCAACAATCTATTTTAATTTGGCGCATGATTGTAAGGGCACCCCCGTGCGGCTTCAACAATCTATTATAATTTGGCGCATGATTGTAAGGGCACCCCTGTGCGGCTTCAACAATCTATTATAATATGGCGCATGATTGTAAGGGCACCCCCGTGCGGCTTCAACAATCTATTATAATAAGGCGCATGATTGTAAGGGCACCCCCGTGCGGCTTCAACAATCTATTATAATTTGGGGCATGATTGTAAGGGCACCCCCGTGCGGCTTTAACAATCTATTATAATTTGGCGCATGATTGTAAGGGCACCCCCATGCGGCTTCAACAATCTATTATAATTTGGCGCATGATTGTAAGGGCACACCCGTGCGATTTCAACAACCATCTCGCATCCTCTTTAATATCGGCACGCATAACAAGCCAATACTGCGATATTTACATGGAAAACCCCGTATTCATCTCACGTCATTATTATGACGCCGCTCTGTATATTAATACAGGAGCTCCACAATCTTTTCTGGGTAAGATATAAAATTCAGCACTGACCTTAATTATTGCCATACTCGAATTAATCCAATTATTAAACACCAATATATAACGCACATATACACACATTCACCGAGAACGTATTATCAGATCCATCCTAATTCTTTTACGCCCCCGAGTTAACTGTCCCCGCTCCGAGTTCATCCCGAAGGAGCGTCCCTTTTTGTCTCTTTTTAACCCGCTGCCTCTGTCTGGCGCGCGCCCCGCCAACTTGCGCCGGCTTGCCTTAATAATGCCCTTCCCATTGTGAATTAACTGATCATCAGCTCCTCATTTTATTAATTAATTAATTAATTAAGGACCAATCACATAAAATTGGTTGTTACAAATGTTACAACAGTGTACTTACCATGCAGGGAGTGGAAAAACATATATTACAGACTCGCAAATCATGAGCGAATGTGAAATTCGAGTACGAGCCGCATATTGGCAAGTGCTAGAACGTAATTCGGAACGTATATCAATGTTTCATATAATTAATAACTTTATTTATTTTGATTACTACCTAATTATTCTATAAAGATTGTTTCCTTTAACTGCGATGGAAGTATCATGAGTATACAAAGTAATGAAGTCGCACTGTACAGTGTACATATCGTTGGTATTTCAGGCAAAAGTGGCAAAGTTCGTTATTTACAATTACAAGTTATTTCATTTTATCCTCTACATTTCTCCTGTTCATTTAATTTAAAAATAACTTGATCAAGTTCGAATTTATAGAAAAAAGTACGAATTTCTTTGAAAATGGATTTAGTAAATGTCTCACTAGTACTCGGTTATATTTCTACAAAGCAGAACACTATAATTAGCGTTGCGCCGACTCGAATAAATGTATTCGCTCATCTCGAGTTATACATGCATTCGAATAACTAGAGTTATATTTAGCGGCAACTCGAGTTGGCTCGTGTTGAATCGCGGTCGGCGATCCGATGAACTTGACGTGCGAGTTATATGCCGGTAAACAAAGGGCTTCATTAAGTAATATTGCACAACATCTCATAACAAATGACTAATTTGTTATTCTTCCTTTTGCAAACTTAGCATTTATTTATTATAAATAGTAGTAGCTTAATATTCATATTTCAATTCCCTTTGCGAGTCTGTAACATAACGTTGTTCTCTTTATAACTCTGTAATTGTTTGTTGTATATTAAAAGTCGCATAATTATTACACAATACTTAATAGTTAAAGTTAAGTGTAATCAAGTTCAATAAAGTTTATTTTTAAAAACCTAAATCGTTAAATCGAGTATTTAACTGGCGCAGTCGGTAGGATAACTCAGAAGTAATTGTCCAATTGATTGTTTCAATTACTTTTGTCTTAACAATTAATCTGAGTATCCGTATCTTCATCGAATCACGTCGAGTCTTCAATCGCCTACTTCGTGCAGTCCAAAGCTGAGCCTTATCGAGAAGTAGCAGCCTTCAATCGTGAAGTTGCAGCAATCTCCTCTCGAAGAACGACCTAGAGAACGTCGACACTTCATCGAGAAGCGGCGTCAACCCAGGTCAACGCAGCCAGCTGACAGCCATAATTGCTGACAATCGTCTCAGCAGAGCATCGTATCGTCCCACGGAGGACATCACAACAGCAGAGTCAGGGAATTCCTCAATGAATTTCGCAACAATAATATTGTGAGTAAGCATTTTCGTTGAGTATACGTATCGCGACTATAAATTTAATGTCAGAAGACGAATTAATAAATAAACTGAATCAAATCTCATTGTTTGAAGAAGAAATAAGTGATAATAATTTAGAAGACAAAACTATTGTAAAAATGGCCAACGTAAATTTCGACTGTATTCCCACTTTTAACGGCGACTCAAACGAGTTACACCGATATTTAAAAGTATCAGAACAATTAATTACTACATTTTATGATGCGGCAAATCCAAACAATTTTCGAAATACATATTTAATTAATTCAATATTAAACAAATTAGAGGGAAATGCAAAACTCATTGCAAACATTCATGAAGTTACCAATTGGAATGAGTTGAAAATTGTTTTGATTCGTAACTTCAGCGATCATCGCGACGAATCCTGTTTAAATAGGGATTTGACTAATTTAAGGCAGAAATCTTTAGAATCACCGCGTGAATTTTATGACAAATGTTTACATTTGTTAAACATAATATGTTCTTACATAGACATACACGAAGATTTAACAATCGCATACTAAAAAGAAATTTATATACTGAATTAACTTTAAAAACGTTTTTGGTTGGATTGAAAGATCCATTAGGCACAACAATAAGAACAATGCGTCCAAATAATTTAGCAGAAGCTATTAGGTTTGTGGAAGAAGAAGAAAATATTAAATACTTACAAAATCAAAACTTCCAGAAATCTAATTTTAATCAAAAACCAAATTTTAATCAACGTGCCAATGTTAATCAAAAACAAAATTTTAATCAAAAACCAAATTTTAATCAAAATCAAAGACAAAATTTTTATTATCAAAAACCAAATTTCTATCCAAGATATGATGGTTCTCAAAATCAATCAAATTTCCCAAGCCAACCCATAAATTTACAACGAAATTTTAATTCTTTCACTAAATTCCCAACGAATAAACAAACGTTTGGAAATAATAATTATAACAATCAAAATGTTTGGCGTCCACGAAATTTGCCACAAACAAAACAAACTCCGATGAGTACTAGTACTAGGAATGTGTATAAACATCCTAACCAATTCAATCAGAATCAAAGGCCAAATTATACGGCAGAGGAATTACACCATTTGGGAGTCAATGGTGATAATAATGAAGAAAATTTTTACAAACTGCCTCTTGCCAACGACGAAACGTAAAATATAATAATAATCGTAAACATTATAATAATAAGTATTTTAATGAACATAATAATGAATATGAAAATAATTATGAAAATGAATATATTAATGGTACTAATGAAAAATATGAATATGATGATGAATATGTTAATGATGTTAATGTAAATGAAAATAATGAGTGTATTTCTTGTAACTCAAATACGAGTTACCTAATAAATTTTAATTACGATAATATTAATGAAAATAACAACTTACCTTATATTCAATTAAATAAAGATGGAAAATATTTAAAATTCCTAATTGATAGCGCAGCGACCAATTCTTTTTTAAATCCAGAAGTTGCAGAAAAATATTATCAAAATAATACAGTTTTCGAACCATTCGTAGTAAAATCAGTTCATCAAACCACAAGGCATAATAACGCAGTAATAATACCTGCCCCAAAAGAATTTAATCTGAGAAAAATTAATCTTAAATTTAATCTGTTTAAATTTCATGATATTTATGATGGATTAATAGGTATGGATATTTTAAAAATTTTAAATGCAAAAATTGATCTAATGAATTCTATATTTGTTACGCCAAATGCAGTAATCAAACTTAAATTTCAAGAAAATATTAAAGAAGTGTCATCAATTAATCCTATATTTGAATCTAAAGTAGATAAAGTAAATCAAATAATAACTATCCCAGTCAACGTCAAAAACGGAGAAATAATAATTCCTGAATTAGAAATTGGAAAGTGCAAAATTCCAGAATGTCTCAGCATTGCTGAAAATTATTTAGCTCAAGTAGAAATTTTTAATGAATCAAAGGATCCAGTTAATTTAGAATTTTTTGAAAAGGTACAAGTCAAAATGTTCAAACGTCATAATTTCGAAATACATCATATTTCAAATGATCAAAATGAAGATATTAAACAAAAAATAGATTTTTCAAAAATTCGAATCAATCATTTAAATAATGAAGAAACAGATAATATTAAAAAACTTTGTGTAGAATATTCAGATATATTTTATAAAGAAAATTCCAAATTAACTTTTACTAACCAAATTAAACATAGAATTAAAACTAAAGATGAAATACCTATTTACACTAAAAGTTATCGATATCCGTATATACATAAAGAAGAAGTAGAAAAACAAATTCAATCTATGCTTGATCAGAATATAATAAGACCTAGTGATTCTCCCTGGTCATCTCCTATTTGGATAGTTCCAAAAAAATTAGATAAATCTGGAAAACAAAAATGGCGTTTAGTAGTTGATTATAGAAAAGTTAATGAAAGAACTATTGATGATAAATATCCAATACCAAATATTATTGAAATTTTGGACAAATTAGGTAAATGTAATTATTTCACTACTATTGATTTAGCTAGCGGATTTCACCAAATTGAAATGCATAAAGATGATATAAGCAAAACTGCCTTTAATGTCGAAAATGGACACTACGAATATTTAAGAATGCCGTTTGGTTTAAAGAATGCACCGGCAACTTTTCAGCGTGTAATGGATAACATATTGAGAGGATATGTTAATAAAATTTGTTTAGTTTATTTAGATGATATAATTGTTTTCTCAACATCTCTTCAAGAGCATATAGAAAGACTAAAATTAATTTTTCAAAGACTACGTGAAACAAATTTTAAGATACAGTTAGACAAGACTGAATTTTTACAAAAGGAAGTAAACTATTTAGGGCATGTAGTAACACCAGAAGGTATTAAACCTAATCCCGATAAAGTTTATGCAATAAAAAATTATCCTATTCCAAAAAGTACGAAAGAAATCAAAGGATTTCTAGGTTTATTAGGTTACTATAGAAGATTCATAAATAATTTTGCTAAACTTACAAAACCTTTAACTAAATGTTTAAAGAAAGACTCTAAGATAGTACATAATTCGGAATTTATAAATTGCTTTGAAACTTGTAAAAACTTATTAATTAATGAACCAATATTACAGTACCCAGATTTTTCCGAAACATTTAACTTGACAACTGATGCAAGTAATTTTGCTATAGGCGCTGTATTATCGCAAGGAACTTCAGGAAAAGATAAACCTGTAGCTTATGCTTCAAGAACTTTAAACGAATCAGAAATAAATTATAGTACAGTAGAAAAAGAACTATTAGCTATAGTATGGGCAACTAAATATTTTAGACCCTATTTATTTGGAAGAAGATTTAATATATATAGTGATCAACAATCACTACAATGGTTATTTTCATTAAAAAATCCTAATTCTAAGTTAGTCCGTTGGAGACTAAGATTAGAAGAATTTGATTATGAAATAAAATATAAGAAAGGTAAGGAAAATAAAATTGCAGATGCTTTGAGTAGAATAAAATTAAATTCTACCAATTTAACTTATAAAGATTATACCAAATACAATGAAGATTCCATAAATAAAATCAATTATATTTTAGAATGTAAAAATGATCTTTTTAATATTTCTAACGAATATTCTTTAGCACACTGTGTTAGTGCTGATTTAAAAATGAACTCTGGAATTGCCTTAGAGTTTAAAAATAAATTTGGAAGAATTAACGAATTAAATAAACAAAAACCCCAAAAACATAGATTTTGTTATTTAAAAGATGAAAATAGATATATAATTTATTTAATAACTAAAAATAAATATAATGATAAACCAGACTATGAAGACATATTTAAAACATTAGTAAATCTAAAACAATTCTGCATAACGAATAATATCAAAAAATTAGCAATGCCAAAAATTGCTTGTGGATTGGATAAATTAAATTACACAATCGTAAAAGATATTTTAAACTTTATATTTTGTAATTCTAATATAGAAATATTAATTTGTCGTAATAATGAAAATAATAATACAGAAGTAAATGCTTTAACAGAAGAAGAATTAAAAGTTTTAGACGAATATTTTGATGACAATGAATCAATGATTGTAAATATTGACAATGATGATGAAACAAAAAAGATTAATGATATTATTGAAGAATTAAAACAGAAAATTGCAGAAGATGAATTAACGAGACAAAATAATGATAACGATGATAGTATTACAATTCACTCAGATAGATCAGAAAACTTAATTAATGAAATTCCTATATCAGAAAATCCTATAAATTATGGATTAAATCAAATTATATTTCAAAATGTTCTATATTCCCCAAAGAAACCAAAAATATTTAGAATTGGTGAAAAACAACGGATATACGTTCAATTAAGTAAAAATCAATTTAATGATGATGTGATAAATTTTATAAAAGAATATTTAAGTCCAAATGCGACATATTATATATTTTTTGAAGAACCAAGTACATATGAACCATTTTGTGAAATAATTAGAAAAACATTTAATTATCAGTCATATAAATTTAAAAGATGTTTAATAAAATTAATTGATGTTACTGGAGAAGACAATATAAATGAAATCATTATGATGTATCATGAAGGAAGAAAAAATATATTACTGGGCTAATATGAGAAAATCCATTCAAAATTACATTAATAATTGTGAAAATTGTAAAGTTAGTAAATATGACAGAAATCCTGTTAAAATTAAATATAGTTTCACACCAACAGCAAGTAGACCATTTGAAATTGTTCATATAGACACATTTCAAATTGAAAAACAAAAATTTCTAACGATAGTCGATTCTTTTTCTAAATATGCACAAGCTTACCCATTAATATCTTTAAATAGTATCGATATTGTAAATAATTTAATATTATACTTTTCACATCATAATGTACCAAAACAAATAATTTCAGATAATGGTACAGAATTTAAAAATGCAATGGTTCAAGATTTATTAAATTTACATAAAATAAAAATACATTTTTGTTCACCACACCATCCTGAATCTAACGGAATAGTTGAAAGATTCCATTCAACATTAATTGATCATGTTAGAATAATAGATAACAGTGAATTTTCAAGAGAACCAATAGCTACTAAAATACGCTATGCAATTATAGGATACAATAATAGTATTCATTCAATCACGAAATGTAAACCGAGCGACGTTATTAACGGACATTTTGAAAACGAAAATCCGTTTGATATAAACTTAGAAGAACGCCTTATGAGCGATTATTTACAAAAACATAGGGATCAATTAAAAATCATATACAGTGAATTAAATAAAAAATTAAACGATAAAAAAGTAAATATTATTTCAAAATTGAATGAAAAGCGAGAAGATGATATTCCTCTCGAACCAGACGAAACAGTTTATGTTAAAAAATATGAAAGAAATAAAATCAAAAATAGATATGAACCACAGAAAGTTCCAATTGTACAAGATCTAGTTATCAAAACTGATAAAACAGAGAAAGTTCATAAAAATGAAATTAAACGCCCCACAAAATTAATAGATATACGAGAAAATTAATTTTGTAATAATTATTTTCAAGAAAATGGTAGTATACATCATTTAAAATCGGAGAAGCAAAAGTACATCATTATTCAAGAACATTTATACACTATTTTGAATTATCACCAATTAAGGATGAATTATTAATCATAAACAAACATTATAGAGACATTTGTAAAATAACAAATGCTACGGAAAACGTATGTTTAAAAGGTTTGGAAAATTATGAGAAAGTAAAATTTCAAATTAAACATATCAACACGAAATATAATAATTTATTGGGAAACATTCAAAGTGACTCAAATAGACACAAACGAGGTCTAATTGATGGTCTGGGAACCATAGTTAAATCAAGTACGGGAAATTTAGATGCAAATGATGCAAAAAATTATGAAAGGATAATTAAAGACATTCAAGACAATCAAAAACAAATAATAATAACTTCCAATCAACAGATATCTTTAACAAATGAAATCATAAAAAATTTTAATGATACGATTTTTGTCATTAAACAAAATCAAGATTTGATTAGTGAAAAGATCGTAGAAGTAATGAAACAACTCAATAAAAATATTCACAACCTTGGTCATTTCTTTGAAATAAAAGATGTTTTAGATCAGATCAATGCCACATTAAATATAATAAATCAAATTTTGCAAGATTTGGAAAATGCATTAACATTTGCAAAGATAAACATTGCGCATTATTCCATAATAAAGAAATCAGAATTATTTAAAATATTGAATGAATTATTGAAAAATACACCTAAAAATCAATTGTTATTCCCAGTCAATGAAAAAACTGTTCAGAATTATTATGATATGTTAAACATTCAAGCATATATTGCCAATACTAGAATTGTGTTTATTCTGTCAATACCAATTGTATTTAGTGAATTATACAGTTATTATCATTTATATTCGATACCAACCTTAAATTCAAATAATGAGTACGTAACATTAATTCCCAAACAAAAATATCTTCTATCCGATAAAACTACTTATATGTATACTGATGAAAAATGTGAGGATTCAAACAACGTATTTTATTGTAAAGTGAACAAACTCCAAAGTGATCAAACGAAAGGTGATTGTATATTTGAAATTATGCAATTATCAAAAAACTATACAACATGTTCACCACAAAAAGTGTTAATTGACAACAATGTAATTGAAGAAATTGACAATGCCAATTATATTGGAGTGTTCACGAAAGAAACAAAAGTAAAAACAAAGTGTTTTAGTGAAAGGTTATATAATTTAAAAGGAACCTTTTTAGTGCAACTACCTAAAGGATGTAACTTTTCCACGACAGATGTAACTCTTAGTAATAAGATAGAATTAGAAAATTCAGAAAATTTACCTGTATACCATATATATATACATATATACATTTATACATATATAAATTTCACGAATCAATATCCTAAACCCAATATTGTAAACTCAACTTTAAAATTAAATGAAATAAAATTAGATGAATTACGAGAGTTACAAAAACACGCCGAAAACATAAACATTATTAATCCACATAATAGTAGTAGATTTTATAGTATTAATATATGGAACATAATATTATATTGTTTAATTATAAGTTTTTGTATTATATATGTACTTTATTATTTTAAAATAATTAATAATTGTAAAAATCAATTTATTGTGAAAAAGGAAGATGAACAAATACCTTATGAATTACCAGAAATAATTAATATTAAACTTTAAAATTTCAAAAACAAAATTATAAAGTTTATTCTAAGAATGGGGGAGTTATATGCCGGTAAACAAAGGGCTTCATTAAGTAATATTGCACAACATCTCATAACAAATGACTAATTTGTTATTCTTCCTTTTGCAAACTTAGCATTTATTTATTATAAATAGTAGTAGCTTAATATTCATATTTCAATTCCCTTTGCGAGTCTGTAACATAACGTTGTTCTCTTTATAACTCTGTAATTGTTTGTTGTATATTAAAAGTCGCATAATTATTACACAATACTTAATAGTTAAAGTTAAGTGTAATCAAGTTCAATAAAGTTTATTTTTAAAAACCTAAATCGTTAAATCGAGTATTTAACTTGCGGCATTTTTTTGTGGTTTACCTATAAAACGCATGAATATCCCGCATCGTTGCTTTTTATAGAAGCATAATGTAGTAGACTCAAATTAAAAACGGCATTTGTTAATTTTCAACAAAATTTAATAGTATTATGTAACGGTCCAGAAATATCTTTGGCAGAAACTGCATTTTAATAATTAATTGGCGCATAGACCTGCACTGTAGACAACCGTGCTCGCACTTTTTTGTTGTGGTGACGCGTTTTCCATGTGTGCGATTATTAAATTCGCCGGCGAGACGCCGCCATCGAGCAGACTTCAGCTAACTCGTGTCCAGTACGGCCGTGCCAGAAGAACCGTTGAGATAAGGTGTACCACCATCCGGTTTACGGGATAACCAACGGGGACTCAGTTAACCACCCTTGAGGGGATTGAGGCACCAGGTACAGGGCAAGGGACTTCCAAACGCTCACAACACCTGAGTAAGTAGTTAAGCCCGATATTTCTTTTCCTTTTCGTGAAGCCACGTGTCCGGCCATTGTTACTAAGGCCATGTGCTTTGCAGGCGTTTTGTTACGGGCTAAGTAGCTCGGCCAAACCATTCTTGGCTGGAGGCCGCGATCATCTTGGCTGGAGGCCGGAATCGAGCGCTAGGCGTCCACGACGCAAACCGCCGCCCTCCCGGAGCTGTAGCCAGCCGCCAGCGACGACCACCAGGAACACAGGCCAGATATCCAGAGATATATATATAGATATTGATACATTTTTTTTGTGGTCTCAATTGAGCCAGACCTCCGTTTAATTCCTTATTGACATATTGTTTATTCTTTTGTGTAAGAGTTGCGTTTACGTGTTGCGTGCCGTACGTGCTTTGCGCTTGTGTAAGAGAAAGGTCGCTCCGTCGGCCCTTTGAATCGCGCGATTAGGAGCTTGCTATATTCGGCCGAATAGAGTGAACCCTGCGTGAAAGGGTTGCGTGCGGAGGTATTTATTTCAGGAGCGCAGACACGGTGTCCGTCGTTTGTGTGAATAAACGCCGATATTTTACACTACAAAACTCACACCTGTTATTTTTTTGTTCCCCCCACGTTTTCTCGATCGGGCATTTATTTCAGTTTCAGTTTTCTATTCTCACTGCGAGATTTAAATCTGGTGGTGTTGGCGCCAAATGGTCAGCGTTGTGACAGTTCGTGATTTCTGAACTTCGCTGACTGTCTGCCGTCCACCCACGCAGGTAGGGTGGAGCCACCCTTTGCGACGAAGTAGCGACGAGGTTAAAATTACGTGGAGCCTTTTTTTTAACCCCCCCACTCTCTGACACCGAGAGCCTGGCCCTCGTCACTGCTTCGAAGGGACCCTCCACTCGCTCCACGGCCTAACGCGCTGATTGCCCTTCAGGTACGTCACACGTCTTTGGAACCCAACGTATGGGGCAATAGCAGCAATAGCAGCAAAAGCAACAATAGCAACAATAGCTATCGTTGGTATCTTTATTTATTTAGCTCATTAACATCTTTTGAGGCTTAAGGGTTTTGTCAGCCCTTTGTAAATTTTTCTAGCCCTTCAGGATTTTGTTTTTCATTTTAAATAGACCTCATTTAATTAATTTTGCAGCCCTTTTTCAATTTTTGTTTTGGCCCTTTTTGCCCTTTAGAAAATTTTAGTGCCCTTTTTCAATTTTATGCGTTTTAGTAGTTTTGGCACTAATTTTCATTTTGACCCTTCAGCCCTTCGCGAAAACTTTTTGGCCCTCAGGTTTATTTTTGTGCCCTTTTTGATTGGGAATATATTTTTGTGGTAGGCCTTAAGTTTACGCCGAGGAAACTGAACTGGGAGTTGGAAAATTTGACAGTATTTCAAATTTTTAATCAGCCTTCAGCATTAAGTGTATTGAGAAAATTTGGGGTGGTTGTTTTGTCAGTTGTTGAGAATTTTTGGTGAGTTTTGTTGGTAAAATAGTGTACACAAAAGAAAACAGTTTGACTTTAACTTTAACGTTAACTTTTATTTTAAATATTGTGATTTAGAAATATTTTTTTGGTTGGAAATTTTGATATTTCGACTTGAACTTGGATTTAAGTATTTTGAATTTTGAGAATTTTCTGGCCTGTGTCTAGTTATTTTTGTTGGCATAATTTCTACTATAGTGTAGAATAGTGTATTTTAATATTCGTTGGTTATAGGTTTAATTGTTGTTTTTTATGGAAACTAGTGAGATAGTGAACGGGCGACCACGGATCATACATATTTGGTTGATTGGTAGTTAGATTTTTGGGTATGATTTTGTGGGTTCGAGCTTACTACGGCTAGTATTTCTATTTTTGGTGCTATTAGTAGCTGGTTTTTGATAAATAAATTGAATATAACCGACGCATTTCGAAATGCTTTGTAATCTTCGTACTCTGGCGGGAATTCCGTACTCTGGCGAGAATTTGGCGTATCGCGTCGTGACGTAGCGATGACGCGATTTTAATGTGTTCCTTCTGGTTTTGTTCGGTTGCGTCTAAGGGAAATTTTGCAGCTGTGTTCGATTCTTTTCCTAGGTAACCATCATTTCACTTTTCTTTTGTTGACTATAGTAGTTAAGCAACACGGTTTCCACTCCACTTCTCGCAAAAATATTGCGAAAAATTGGCGCTTTAAATTCGCGGATTAATCAATTACCGCGGGCAGTGTGTAATCTGATCTTCATTAGGGGCGGAAGTCATTACTCAAATCCCCAGACATAATAAATATGTCAATGTTAAGATAAGGGGCGGATGCTATAACACATCTGGTGCGCAGATGTCTGGCGGTAATGGGCGCAGAGTGATTTATGGGTGACAGATAAGCCCTCGCCCAGCGGTTGGCGCGAATGAATTTATTTGAATATGGAGGCGCGCGAGTTTTATTTATTAATTATTATTTATTATAATTTTTAATAATTATTATTATTTATTATTAATTATTATTATTGTTATTATTATTAACCAAAGCATTTTTACCTAATAAAAATTTACAAGTCGGCCAAGAATCGAACCCAGGTCAGCCGCGTGACAGACAAGAACGTTACCAAATGCGCCAATTACCTTAACTGATAGAGACGGCGGGAAGCGTCGATATATAACAAACGTTTAAATTACATGAGAATATCTCATTGCATCAATCGTTTGATTTATTTAAGTTGCATTAAGTCTGCAATAATCAAGGGTTTTTAGCAGTTTTGGGCAGGTATCAACCTCTTCTAAATTAACAACGTTAGCCGTTATCACACGAATTAAAAACAGACATAATACTTATAAGCCACATAAGCAATGAAAATTATCAACATATTACTCTCTACCGTCTTTTGACATAATACATGTATATACAAATATAACAATAACAGAATCCCCTACTTGCCAACTGAATTAAAAAAAAAAATTATACACAAAAACAACAATACCCACGCATATTCAACCTAATTAAATTAACTTTAGAATAAAACTTTTTTGTGTATTCAACAACAACTTCTATAAAATGAACGCCTATGGGCTCATCACTAAGCGGAACATCTCCCAATTACATTATCTACTGTTATGGATAAAATAATAAGAAAAGCAGAGAGAAAAACAAAACCACTAGTATTTGTGATAAATAGAAAAGAGTGAAAAAATATATACTCGAGAATTTAAAAATATGGAATGAAATGATGCATGAAGCAGGTATAAATATGAACAAGCAAAAACCAAAATTGTGGACATGTCAAATGAAGAAGAAATGATAAATATATACATAGAAAGAGCAAATATACAACAGATTTAATACTTTCATTATTTAGGACCAACTTTTGAAGAATAAGGAAGATAGGAAATAAACATAAACCACAGAAAGGAGAAGGCAGGCAACCTACATCACGCAATACACTTGGCGGAAAGGAGGTGTCAATAGAAAAAAAAAAAAAAACAAGATATATAAAACCATATATCGGCTCACTCTGACATATGGATGCGAGACACGAGTATTCAACCAAAGATAAAAAAAAGTAAAGCCCTGGAGATCGCGACAAGGTGAAAGGGATAACAAGAAGAGGCATGATTAGAAACGACAATATAAGAACGGAATTGAGCACAGAACAGCCTCGACAGTCGTCAGCATCAGGGCGTAGGCCACTTCAAGCGAGAGAAATGAATTTTAAACAACCAACATCAACGTCCCTCTTACCAACATAAATATACAAACAATCTTACCAACATAAAAATGGAGGCGTGCTAACGTGCTGATAACAAATAAATACCGATAGATTAAACATCGCCTAATTTCTATTGAAAAGTTTGTAAGCGGTTACAACATACTCTGTAAATTATACAAGTAGTTAATTATTTATTGAACTCTGGTATTGTTATCACATGTTAAATATCTCTTATTTTAAATTAAGCACAACACAATCAAATCAGCCCTTTTTAAAACAAACAAAAAAAAAAATATATATATAAGAGCGAAAAATTCGATAACAGATTCCACAAACGCAGCACCTGATCAAAACACAAATGAGTATTGAGTAACCATACACACACCGCGGTATGTTCCGACTTTTGATTAACATTTGCCGTAACATAACCTCAAAATCGTTTTACATTAGTTTTCAACCAAATGATTTTCAGTGTTGCCATGTGTAAATTACAGTGTTGGCGATTTGTTATTTTATTAATCAACCGAGTATAAATTAAATTGATTACGCCTGTTCATATCTAATAAATTATACTATCGTAACATAACTTTATTTTAAATTAATTAACCCTGAGCCGTGCATCAAGTGTGAGTGCGATGGACACCCAGCCAATGTCAGCATCAAACGAGGACAGCGCACCTATAAACAGCAAGGAACCTAAAAAAAAAAAAACGCCCCAGACGCCGACCGCGGAAAAACATCGAATAAGAAATTAAAAACCACACCAAATCTAACAGAGACACAGGCATCACACGCACAGCCCTCTAAAGCACACACACAAGCGCCCACAGAACACAGGAGAGACCACAGCCACCAAATGAATTCAACTCCTACAAACACAACTATGAAATAAGAACGGATGCCACCATCACACGCATACAACTTGCACGCTTATGGGAAACACACATGCCCAACAACAAGGACATTATCATACAACTGATAAACAACAACCTCACTCTTAAAACAAGCAAAAGAGAATCCAAAAATAAACTCCAGGAACTGATGGACAAGCACCTCATCAAAACATCCCGAACCCAACAACAACTAACTACCACACCGAACACACAACGCACATACACCGAATCATACAACATAATCCTCTGGAGTTGAAAACGAAATCCCAGACGAAGATATTGGCAAATAACTCACTAACAATAAATACCCTTATAGATACTGCAAACGCATCAAAGCAAGAGCAACAGACATATCAACATCGATGATAAGAATTATAACTGGAGACATCGACTCATTCGAAAGAATGACATATGACGGAGGACTGTATTACCTAAATAGGTTCTACAGATTCGTACCAAGCTCCCCACCCAAACCAATACCACAAGCATGCAGCAAGTGCTCCGCATACGATCACACAACCGAGGAATGCAGGAAAGGAAAAACATACACCAAGTGTCAAGGGGGCGCATGACGCAACTAAATGCGGGTCGCCACAGCCACAGAAATATGATGCCCGCAACGCCGAGGCCCATGCAGGGTGGTCACCCAGATGCCCAAAGAGACCGACAACACTCATAGAAGGCAACCCCAGCATAAGGATAAAAAAAAAAAAAAAACATAAATAAAAAAATCTACAGATATACCAAACTCAACCACTCATAACAATAGAAGCCCTAACCCACTGACTATACCCGACCATGTCATTATCACACACACACACCCATACACACATGCCATAAACAACACACAGAACACTAACAGAGAAGAGATTCTCAAAAGCTCCGCAAACGCTTTATAATTGACTATGTCATTGAGACACAGGCTGTACTTTCCGGCAACAGAATGTATATAATCATGTGCGACAAACAAGCATCAGATAGCATACCACCGACAGAACCCTCAAATCATACCACACAAGCCACCATGCATGTACAGAACGATCGACCAACCATCATATACGCAAACATCAGCTGCCCCAGTAACAAACGGACGCCAATAAATAATTATATAGAGAATAGCAACATTCAAGGTTGCCTTCTTTTCGTAGAAACAAAGACCAAAACCGACACAAACGTGACATACAAGAACTGGGAAATCACACAAAAACAAGGACACATCAACATCAACGCACGAGGAGGGATAGGTATCCTCCACACCGCACGTAGAGCCAACCCGCCAGTACCGAACAACCCACAAAATGATCGCCTCTACTTTACGATCCCATTTGACAATGACAAACTTCACATCTTTCTGATATACATTCAACCACACACACACACCAATCGAACAGAACATCGCCATAAAAGCAGCTCATGAATAGATATTCGATTATCATTAGTGACTTTAATCTAAACCCCAAGAAGAGACGGCAACTACAAACGTTCATAAATAACTCTGACTTCAGAAGACAATACACGCACAACCAACACTCATCATGCCCAACAATAATGACACAATCCCAGGTATACTACATGCATACTGACAATCTAACAAATAATATAACATACATCGAAGTAGCACAAGACCGTTGCTCAGATAACTTGGCTATTAAATTTACATTTCAACTAGACCGACCACGAACTGCCGAAACAATCAAGACAAAATTCAGTCTCAAACTCACAAATACAAAAGCAGTAAATACATTCATGCCGACATACCTGAACGAAATCGAAAGAAAAGACATAGAACTACATCACCTAACGGAATTTTAGACAAAACTCACTAGCTCTATAATAAAACATAGCCACTAAACAAAACGAAACATTTTACAAACACAAAGTACCTAAGTACATACTTACACTAATCAAGTACGAGTGACAAACGTGCTGAAAATACACTCTGACAGGAGGCAGAAACACAAATACAATAATGAATAGACTAAACAAAACAATACAGACAATGACATGGCAATAAAAGGCACATACATGGTTCGAAGTATGCAAAGAAATTGAGAGAGACCGAGGAACAACCTATTGGACTAAAATTAAACGGCAGACAAAATACAAAAAGACGTCACATACAGCTACACTCCAACAAGATATTAAAAAAAAAAAAAATACGACAGGCGAACATATGGCATACGCCTGCGCAAACCACTTCACATCTGCTTTCACCCCCATCGACGACCCTACATATAACAACGATAACTCCACAAACGTGAACGACTGGTACGATAGACATTGTAACCAAAACACAGCGGGATAGGTATCCACCACACAGCACGTAGAGCCAACCCGCCAGTACCGAACAACCCACAAAATGATTGCCTCTACTTTACGATTCCATTTGACAATGACAAACTTCACATCGTTCTGATATACATTTCAACCACACTCACCAATCGAACAGAACACCGCCATAAAAGCACCCCATGAATAGATTTTCGATTATCATTGGTGACTTTAACCTACACCCCTAGAAGAGACGTCAACTACAAACGTTCATAAATAACTATGACTTCAGAAGACAATACACGCACAACCAACACTCATCATGCCCAACAATAATGACACCATCCCAGATATACTACATACATACCGACAATCTAACAAATAATATAAGAGACATCGAAGGAACACCAGACCTTTGCTCAGATCACTTGGCTGTTAAATTTACATTTCAACTAGACCGATCACGAACTGCCGAAACAATCAAGACAAAATTCATTCTCAAGCTCTCAAATACAAAAGTAGTAAATACATTCATGCTGACATACCTGAACGAAATCGAAAGAGAAGACATAGGACTACATCACCTAACGGAATTTTAGACAAAACTCACTAGCTCTATAATAAAACATAGCCCCTAAACAAAACGAAACATTTTACAAACACAGACTACCTAAGTACATACTTACACTAATCAAGTACAAGTGACAAACGTGCTGAAAATACGCTCTGACAGGAGGCAGAAACATAAAAACAATAATGAATAGACTAAACAAAACCATACAGACAATGACACGGCAATAAAAGCCACATAAATGGCTCGAAGTATACAAAGAAATTGAGAGAGACCGAGGAACAACCTATTGGACTAACATTAAACGACAGACAAAATACAAAAATACATCACGTACACCTACACTCCTACAAGATATTAAAAAGACATACGACAGACGAACATAAGGCATACGCAAACCACTCCACATCTGCTTTCACCCCCATCGGCGACCCTACATATAACAACGATAACTCCACAAACGTGAACGACTGGTACGACAGACATCATAACCAAAACACAGACAATAAGGAACCACCAAACATAACAGAAGACGAATACTATGACATACTAGATACAGGTAAAACACCGCCCCGGACAAGATCTTACCACAAAACAACTTCTTCGAAGCCTATCATACGAAATACATAAATACATAATATCTATTATTTCATGATAAAATAGCGTAATATTTAAACAGACTTAAATCATACTACTTGCGGATTAAAATATTCCTAAAATGTAGTCACGTGTGAGACGCTCTGTTACACATGTGAGACGCTGTGTTACACATGTGAGACGCTGTGAGACAGCTATAAGACACCTCTGAGACAGCTGTGAGACACCTCAGAGACAGCTGTGAGACACCTGTGAGACAGCTGTGAGACACCTGTGAGATACCTGTGAGACACCTGTTGGTGGTGGTGGTGCTGTTGCTGGTGTGGAGGTGGTGGTGGTGCTATTGCTGGTGTGGAGACGGTGGCGATGCTGTTGCTGGTATGGAGGTGGTGCTGGTGATGGTGCTGGTGATGGTGGTGATGGTGGTGCCGGTGTGGAGGTATTTTTTATTTATTATCTTGTACTTTTGACATGTTGTATGTATATTTAAATACTATTGTACATATTTTTAAGGATTTTTCTTTATTTAATATGTTGTCCTCTCTATGCACTATGGAGGGGGTGAATAAAATAAAGTTTTTTTACATTGTATTATTATTTTTATTACCATATAAAATATTCATTACATAGTTGTACAATACTTTAACATTTCTATATTACAAGCTACATTCCGATAGTATAACGGATATTACCACATAAAATATCCATTACATACTCGTGACGGAGGGGCAGAGGGGCTGGTGGTGTTGCTGATGGCGGAGGGGCTCCGGGAGGGGCGTAGGGGCCGGTATATGTTGGTTGGGGCGGCGGGTGGTGGGGCTTCGGGAGGGGCGGAGGGGCTGGTGAGGCTTCGGGAGGGGCGGACGGGCGGGTGATGTTGGTGGTAGCGGAGGGGCTTCAGGAGGGGCTGGCGATGTTGATGGAGGTGAAGGGGCTTCGGGTGGGTACGGCGGTGCTTCAGGAGGGTACAGAGGTGCTTCGGGAGGGTCCACATACTAGCATAAAAATTAGGCCTAATTTTTATGCTAGTATGTGGACCCTCCCGAAGCACCTCTGTACCCTCCTGAAGCACCGCCGTACCCACCCGAAGCCCCTTCACCTCCATCAACATCGCCAGCCCCTCCTGAAGCCCCTCCGCTACCACCAACATCACCCGCCCGTCCGCCCCTCCCGAAGCCTCACCAGCCCCTCCGCCCCTCCCGAAGCCCCACCACCCGCCGCCCCAACCAACATATACCGGCCCCTACGCCCCTCCCGGAGCCCCTCCGCCATCAGCAACACCACCAGCCCCTCTGCCCCTCCGTCACGAGTATGTAATGGATATTTTATGTGGTAATATCCGTTATACTATCGGAATGTAGCTTGTAATATAGAAATGTTAAAGTATTGTACAACTATGTAATGAATATTTTATATGGTAATAAAAATAATAATACAATGTAAAAAAACTTTATTTTATTCACCCCCTCCATAGTGCATAGAGAGGACAACATATTAAATAAAGAAAAATCCTTAAAAATATGTACAATAGTATTTAAATATACATACAACATGTCAAAAGTACAAGATAATAAATAAAAAATACCTCCACACCGGCACCACCATCACCACCATCACCAGCACCATCACCAGCACCACCTCCATACCAGCAACAGCATCGCCACCGTCTCCACACCAGCAATAGCACCACCACCACCTCCACACCAGCAACAGCACCACCACCACCAACAGGTGTCTCACAGGTATCTCACAGGTGTCTCACAGCTGTCTCACAGGTGTCTCACAGCTGTCTCTGAGGTGTCTCACAGCTGTCTCAGAGGTGTCTTATAGCTGTCTCACAGCGTCTCACATGTGTAACACAGCGTCTCACATGTGTAACAGAGCGTCTCACACGTGACTACATTTTAGGAATATTTTAATCCGCAAGTAGTATGATTTAAGTCTGTTTAAATATTACGCTATTTTATCATGAAATAATAGATATTATGTATTTATGTATTTCGTATGATAGGCTTCGAAGAAGTTGTTTTGTGGTAAGATCTTGTCCGGGGCGGTGTTTTACCTGTATCTAGTATGTCATAGTATTCGTCTTCTGTTATGTTTGGTGGTTCCTTATTGTCTGTGTTTTGGTTATGATGTCTGTCGTACCAGTCGTTCACGTTTGTGGAGTTATCGTTGTTATATGTAGGGTCGCCGATGGGGGTGAAAGCAGATGTGGAGTGGTTTGCGTATGCCTTATGTTCGTCTGTCGTATGTCTTTTTAATATCTTGTAGGAGTGTAGGTGTACGTGATGTATTTTTGTATTTTGTCTGTCGTTTAATGTTAGTCCAATAGGTTGTTCCTCGGTCTCTCTCAATTTCTTTGTATACTTCGAGCCATTTATGTGGCTTTTATTGCCGTGTCATTGTCTGTATGGTTTTGTTTAGTCTATTCATTATTGTTTTTATGTTTCTGCCTCCTGTCAGAGCGTATTTTCAGCACGTTTGTCACTTGTACTTGATTAGTGTAAGTATGTACTTAGGTAGTCTGTGTTTGTAAAATGTTTCGTTTTGTTTAGGGGCTATGTTTTATTATAGAGCTAGTGAGTTTTGTCTAAAATTCCGTTAGGTGATGTAGTCCTATGTCTTCTCTTTCGATTTCGTTCAGGTATGTCAGCATGAATGTATTTACTACTTTTGTATTTGAGAGCTTGAGAATGAATTTTGTCTTGATTGTTTCGGCAGTTCGTGATCGGTCTAGTTGAAATGTAAATTTAACAGCCAAGTGATCTGAGCAAAGGTCTGGTGTTCCTTCGATGTCTCTTATATTATTTGTTAGATTGTCGGTATGTATGTAGTATATCTGGGATGGTGTCATTATTGTTGGGCATGATGAGTGTTGGTTGTGCGTGTATTGTCTTCTGAAGTCATAGTTATTTATGAACGTTTGTAGTTGACGTCTCTTCTAGGGGTGTAGGTTAAAGTCACCAATGATAATCGAAAATCTATTCATGGGGTGCTTTTATGGCGGTGTTCTGTTCGATTGGTGAGTGTGGTTGAAATGTATATCAGAACGATGTGAAGTTTGTCATTGTCAAATGGAATCGTAAAGTAGAGGCAATCATTTTGTGGGTTGTTCGGTACTGGCGGGTTGGCTCTACGTGCTGTGTGGTGGATACCTATCCCGCTGTGTTTTGGTTACAATGTCTATCGTACCAGTCGTTCACGTTTGTGGAGTTATCGTTGTTATATGTAGGGTCGTCGATGGGGGTGAAAGCAGATGTGAAGTGGTTTGCGCAGGCGTATGCCATATGTTCGCCTGTCGTATTTTTTTTTTTTTTAATATCTTGTTGGAGTGTAGCTGTATGTGACGTCTTTTTGTATTTTGTCTGCCGTTTAATTTTAGTCCAATAGGTTGTTCCTCGGTCTCTCTCAATTTCTTTGCATACTTCGAACCATGTATGTGCCTTTTATTGCCATGTCATTGTCTGTATTGTTTTGTTTAGTCTATTCATTATTGTATTTGTGTTTCTGCCTCCTGTCAGAGTGTATTTTCAGCACGTTTGTCACTCGTACTTGATTAGTGTAAGTATGTACTTAGGTACTTTGTGTTTGTAAAATGTTTCGTTTTGTTTAGTGGCTATGTTTTATTATAGAGCTAGTGAGTTTTGTCTAAAATTCCGTTAGGTGATGTAGTTCTATGTCTTTTCTTTCGATTTCGTTCAGGTATGTCGGCATGAATGTATTTACTGCTTTTGTATTTGTGAGTTTGAGACTGAATTTTGTCTTGATTGTTTCGGCAGTTCGTGGTCGGTCTAGTTGAAATGTAAATTTAATAGCCAAGTTATCTGAGCAACGGTCTTGTGCTACTTCGATGTATGTTATATTATTTGTTAGATTGTCAGTATGCATGTAGTATACCTGGGATTGTGTCATTATTGTTGGGCATGATGAGTGTTGGTTGTGCGTGTATTGTCTTCTGAAGTCAGAGTTATTTATGAACGTTTGTAGTTGCCGTCTCTTCTTGGGGTTTAGATTAAAGTCACTAATGATAATCGAATATCTATTCATGAGCTGCTTTTATGGCGATGTTCTGTTCGATTGGTGTGTGTGTGTGGTTGAATGTATATCAGAAAGATGTGAAGTTTGTCATTGTCAAATGGGATCGTAAAGTAGAGGCGATCATTTTGTGGGTTGTTCGGTACTGGCGGGTTGGCTCTACGTGCGGTGTGGAGGATACCTATCCCTCCTCGTGCGTTGATGTTGATGTGTCCTTGTTTTTGTGTGATTTCCCAGTTCTTGTATGTCACGTTTGTGTCGGTTTTGGTCTTTGTTTCTACGAAAAGAAGGCAACCTTGAATGTTGCTATTCTCTATATAATTATTTATTGGCGTCCGTTTGTTACTGGGGCAGCTGATGTTTGCGTATATGATGGTTGGTCGATCGTTCTGTACATGCATGGTGGCTTGTGTGGTATGATTTGAGGGTTCTGTCGGTGGTATGCTATCTGATGCTTGTTTGTCGCACATGATTATATACATTCTGTTGCCGGAAAGTACAGCCTGTGTCTCAATGACATAGTCAATTATAAAGCGTTTGCGGAGCTTTTGAGAATCTCTTCTCTGTTAGTGTTCTGTGTGTTGTTTATGGCATGTGTGTATGGGTGTGTGTGTGTGATAATGACATGGTCGGGTATAGTCAGTGGGTTAGGGCTTCTATTGTTATGAGTGGTTGAGTTTGGTATATCTGTAGATTTTTTTATTTATGTTTTTTTTTTTTTTTTATCCTTATGCTGGGGTTGCCTTCTATGAGTGTTGTCGGTCTCTTTGGGCATCTGGGTGACCACCCTGCATGGGCCTCGGCGTTGCGGGCATCATATTTCTGTGGCTGTGGCGACCCGCATTTAGTTGCGTCATGCGCCCCCTTGACACTTGGTGTATGTTTTTCCTTTCCTGCATTCCTCGGTTGTGTGATCGTATGCGGAGCACTTGCTGCATGCTTGTGGTATTGGTTTGGGTGGGGAGCTTGGTACGAATCTGTAGAACCTATTTAGGTAATACAGTCCTCCGTCATATGTCATTCTTTCGAATGAGTCGATGTCTCCAGTTATAATTCTTATCATCGATGTTGATATGTCTGTTGCTCTTGCTTTGATGCGTTTGCAGTATCTATAAGGGTATTTATTGTTAGTGAGTTATTTGCCAATATCTTCGTCTGGGATTTCGTTTTCAACTCCAGAGGATTATGTTGTATGATTCGGTGTATTTGCGTTGTGTGTTCGGTGTGGTAGTTAGTTGTTGTTGGGTTCGGGATGTTTTGATGAGGTGCTTGTCCATCAGTTCCTGGAGTTTATTTTTGGATTCTCTTTTGCTTGTTTTAAGAGTGAGGTTGTTG
The DNA here is from genome assembly GCA_951805005.1 of Othius punctulatus. Taxonomy (NCBI): domain Eukaryota; kingdom Metazoa; phylum Arthropoda; class Insecta; order Coleoptera; family Staphylinidae; genus Othius; species Othius punctulatus. The sequence continues at coordinate 43,166,657 of OX638144.1, forward strand.
TTTATCAGTTGTATGATAATGTCCTTGTTGTTGGGCATGTGTGTTTCCCATAAGCGTGCAAGTTGTATGCGTGTGATGGTGGCATCCGTTCTTATTTCATAGTTGTGTTTGTAGGAGTTGAATTCATTTGGTGGCTGTGGTCTCTCCTGTGTTCTGTGGGCGCTTGTGTGTGTGCTTTAGAGGGCTGTGCGTGTGATGCCTGTGTCTCTGTTAGATTTGGTGTGGTTTTTAATTTCTTATTCGATGTTTTTCCGCGGTCGGCGTCTGGGGCGTTTTTTTTTTTTTAGGTTCCTTGCTGTTTATAGGTGCGCTGTCCTCGTTTGATGCTGACATTGGCTGGGTGTCCATCGCACTCACACTTGATGCACGGCTCAGGGTTAATTAATTTAAAATAAAGTTATGTTACGATAGTATAATTTATTAGATATGAACAGGCGTAATCAATTTAATTTATACTCGGTTGATTAATAAAATAACAAATCGCCAACACTGTAATTTACACATGGCAACACTGAAAATCATTTGGTTGAAAACTAATGTAAAACGATTTTGAGGTTATGTTACGGCAAATGTTAATCAAAAGTCGGAACATACCGCGGTGTGTGTATGGTTACTCAATACTCATTTGTGTTTTGATCAGGTGCTGCGTTTGTGGAATCTGTTATCGAATTTTTCGCTCTTATATATATATTTTTTTTTTTGTTTGTTTTAAAAAGGGCTGATTTGATTGTGTTGTGCTTAATTTAAAATAAGAGATATTTAACATGTGATAACAATACCAGAGTTCAATAAATAATTAACTACTTGTATAATTTACAGAGTATGTTGTAACCGCTTACAAACTTTTCAATAGAAATTAGGCGATGTTTAATCTATCGGTATTTATTTGTTATCAGCACGTTAGCACGCCTCCATTTTTATGTTGGTAAGATTGTTTGTATATTTATGTTGGTAAGAGGGACGTTGATGTTGGGTGTTTAAAATTCATTTCTCTCGCTTGAAGTGGCCTACGCCCTGATGCTGACGACTGTCGAGGCTGTTCTGTGCTCAATTCCGTTCTTATATTGTCGTTTCTAATCATGCCTCTTCTTGTTATCCCTTTCACCTTGTCGCGATCTCCAGGGCTTTACTTTTTTTTATCTTTGGTTGAATACTCGTGTCTCGCATCCATATGTCAGAGTGAGCCGATATATGGTTTTATATATCTTGTTTTTTTTTTTTTTCTATTGACACCTCCTTTCCGCCAAGTGTATTGCGTGATGTAGGTTGCCTGCCTTCTCCTTTCTGTGGTTTATGTTTATTTCCTATCTTCCTTATTCTTCAAAAGTTGGTCCTAAATAATGAAAGTATTAAATCTGTTGTATATTTGCTCTTTCTATGTATATATTTATCATTTCTTCTTCATTTGACATGTCCACAATTTTGGTTTTTGCTTGTTCATATTTATACCTGCTTCATGCATCATTTCATTCCATATTTTTAAATTCTCGAGTATATATTTTTTCACTCTTTTCTATTTATCACAAATACTAGTGGTTTTGTTTTTCTCTCTGCTTTTCTTATTATTTTATCCATAACAGTAGATAATGTAATTGGGAGATGTTCCGCTTAGTGATGAGCCCATAGGCGTTCATTTTATAGAAGTTGTTGTTGAATACACAAAAAAGTTTTATTCTAAAGTTAATTTAATTAGGTTGAATATGCGTGGGTATTGTTGTTTTTGTGTATAATTTTTTTTTTTAATTCAGTTGGCAAGTAGGGGATTCTGTTATTGTTATATTTGTATATACATGTATTATGTCAAAAGACGGTAGAGAGTAATATGTTGATAATTTTCATTGCTTATGTGGCTTATAAGTATTATGTCTGTTTTTAATTCGTGTGATAACGGCTAACGTTGTTAATTTAGAAGAGGTTGATACCTGCCCAAAACTGCTAAAAACCCTTGATTATTGCAGACTTAATGCAACTTAAATAAATCAAACGATTGATGCAATGAGATATTCTCATGTAATTTAAACGTTTGTTATATATCGACGCTTCCCGCCGTCTCTATCAGTTAAGGTAATTGGCGCATTTGGTAACGTTCTTGTCTGTCACGCGGCTGACCTGGGTTCGATTCTTGGCCGACTTGTAAATTTTTATTAGGTAAAAATGCTTTGGTTAATAATAATAACAATAATAATAATTAATAATAAATAATAATAATTATTAAAAATTATAATAAATAATAATTAATAAATAAAACTCGCGCGCCTCCATATTCAAATAAATTCATTCGCGCCAACCGCTGGGCGAGGGCTTATCTGTCACCCATAAATCACTCTGCGCCCATTACCGCCAGACATCTGCGCACCAGATGTGTTATAGCATCCGCCCCTTATCTTAACATTGACATATTTATTATGTCTGGGGATTTGAGTAATGACTTCCGCCCCTAATGAAGATCAGATTACACACTGCCCGCGGTAATTGATTAATCCGCGAATTTAAAGCGCCAATTTTTCGCAATATTTTTGCGAGAAGTGGAGTGGAAACCGTGTTGCTTAACTACTGACTATCTAGTCATGTCCTTGGTGTCGATTCGTTGCAAACCACTTGAGCTTTGCGATTGCTCGTGGGTGCGGGAATCGATTGTTGTTAGTCGTAGACTATCCGTCTAGTTACGGGATTTTTTGATGACGATTCCTTAGAGACCACGACCATTCGTATGTTCATGGTGCGTTGCGATTCGATATCTTTCCTTCTTCTTCATTTCGTTAGAGAGCTCGCAGTAGCGCGTGGGTGATTTAATTTTTTTCGTGGTTTGTGTGGATTCGGATCCAATGATTCCGAGATCCTGACGACGGCCATTATTTGTTCGCACTCGGCTCGTCTTTTTAAACAGTATGTTTGTAGGTTTTGTAATTTGTTAGTTATCGCGTACTGTTCTGTTTTGCGTATTTGTATAACGTGAGTTAGTTATTTTTGTTCCGGCTACCCATAGCGGTGAGTCGATGATTTTACTCTACTATAGTTGGCGCGTATGCCGTTTTGACTTATTGTTTGTTCAACGAGTTAGTAAGTTAGTTTGTCTTGCGGATACGTTGCTTAAACTTTTTTGTAGCAATTTTCGTGTCGCGTCCAGCCCTTCTGGCGTTAATATTGTAACTTTTTCTAATTAATTGTAATAGTAATTTTGAATTCATGTCCTTATGACTTTTTTTTGTAATTTGCTAACGCTCATTAGCTGTCACAAACTTTGTAGCACAATCTTGTAGCCCATACTTTGTTATTTGGTAGTGATAGTTTCGATGCTAGAACCTGTGGGATCGTGCATCGGGAGATCTGTTGTGTTGGTTCTATGTAACCATCCGCTTGCGGGATTTTTGCGACAATCTTCTGAGGCACACCAACAGAGTTCAAAGTGCACCGGACTTTCAAAATTTTTCATCGCTTCTCGATTGGGTTTTTGTGATTTTGATTTTTGGTAAACTTTTTTTGATTTGTGGATCAATGGTTGTTGGACCTAGTTTCTGCTTGTATCAGAGGATTCGCCATTTGTTGGGTCATAGTGGTTAGTTTTTGGGACCAGCCGCATAGCGGGATTATAATGGCATTCTCGAAGCCTTTGGGTATTTATTTTTTTGGTACATGACTGTAGGGTGCTATACATGTTGACCAGTCAATTAATAGTTATTGTTGGAATAGAGGTAGTTAGTTGAGTCGACGCTCGAACACCTACGGTTAAGTGTGTTTTGGGTGTTGTCGTCGTATGTTCGGATAGATCCCGCCACCGAAATGGGGGTGGTATTATGGCGACAACCGTATCTCGTTAGGAGGCTTATGTCCACTACGTATTGTGTGTTTTGAGTAGGTCGAATTTTTGGTTGATCATTTTTAGTGTTATTCAGTTTAGTATTAGGATAGTTGTGACAAGCTATGAGTTGTGTTAGTTTTGTTAGTTTGATTGATTGTATTTAGTGGCTGTCACTTGTCTAAAACCATACGGTGTAAGTAAACTTTTATATTCTATGGGATCGTTCGTGTTTTGTCCTTGAGTGACATGCCGCATTGCGGAAATTTTCGACGACTCCCTAGTTTAGCTATTTAGCTTAGCCCTTTGGGGGATTTAATGAATATGATTGGGGTTACGCATCGAGTGTGTCGGGACATTGTTACTCCCACTAATACTATCTTTCTTTCGTCATTTTTATGAGTTTATTTTTCTATTTGGGGGTTTGAAAAAAACATCCGCTTCCCGGAGTTTTTAATTTTGTTGGGGGGGAATTTGTAACGGTCCAGAAATATCTTTGGCAGAAACTGCATTTTAATAATTAATTGGCGCATAGACCTGCACTGTAGACAACCGTGCTCGCACTTTTTTGTTGTGGTGACGCGTTTCCCATGTGTGCGATTATTAAATTCGCCGGCGAGACGCCGCCATAGAGCAGACTTCAGCTAACTCGTGTCCAGTACGGCCGTGCCAGAAGAACCGTTGAGATAAGGTGTACCACCATCCGGTTTACGGGATAACCAACGGGGACTCAGTTAACCACCCTTGAGGGGATTGAGGCACCAGGTACAGGGCAAGGGACTTCCAAACGCTCACAACACCTGAGTAAGTAGTTAAGCCCGATATTTCTTTTCCTTTTCGTGAAGCCACGTGTCCGGCCATTGTTACTAAGGCCATGTGCTTTGCAGGCGTTTTGTTACGGGCTAAGTAGCTCGGCCAAACCATTCTTGGCTGGAGGCCGCGATCATCTTGGCTGGAGGCCGGAATCGAGCGCTAGGCGTCCACGACGCAAACCGCCGCCCTCCCGGAGCTGTAGCCAGCCGCCAGCGACGACCACCAGGAACACAGGCCAGATATCCAGAGATATATATATAGATATTGATACATTTTTTTTTTGTGGTCTCAATTGAGCCAGACCTCCGTTTAATTCCTTATTGACATATTGTTTATTCTTTTGTGTAAGAGTTGCGTTTACGTGTTGCGTGCCGTACGTGCTTTGCGCTTGTGTAAGAGAAAGGTCGCTCCGTCGGCCCTTTGAATCGCGCGATTAGGAGCTTGCTATATTCGGCCGAATAGAGTGAACCCTGCGTGAAAGGGTTGCGTGCGGAGGTATTTATTTCAGGAGCGCAGACACGGTGTCCGTCGTTTGTGTGAATAAACGCCGATATTTTACACTACAAAACTCACACCTGTTATTTTTTTGTTCCCCCCACGTTTTCTCGATCGGGCATTTATTTCAGTTTCAGTTTTCTATTCTCACTGCGAGATTTAAATCTGGTGGTGTTGGCGCCAAATGGTCAGCGTTGTGACAGTTCGTGATTTCTGAACTTCGCTGACTGTCTGCCGTCCACCCACGCAGGTAGGGTGGAGCCACCCTTTGCGACGAAGTAGCGACGAGGTTAAAATTACGTGGAGCCTTTTTTTTAACCCCCCCACTCTCTGACACCGAGAGCCTGGCCCTCGTCACTGCTTCGAAGGGACCCTCCACTCGCTCCACGGCCTAACGCGCTGATTGCCCTTCAGGTACGTCACACCCTTCTGGTACGTTCATAACATATTTTAAAATGAACATAATATACACATTAGACAACGTCTAAGTCAGTCTGTTAATAATATAAAAAATATATAACAGAAATATAATAACTTTATAATAATGAATGCTCAAGATATTCTGGATTTTTTATAACATAATTCTTATAACAAAAATACTTAAATTGTATGAGGAAGTGGTTACTTCTTGGCGAAACATTTTGATTATTGATTGAATTGCTCTACAATTGTTTCGGCACTGCTGGCATTCTCAAGAGAGATAAAACTCACAACAAATTCATATTGTGTAACATAAATACTAAACGCGCTTAATTGATAATGGTGGTGGGATTGCTCGTTCATTCATTACACGGCTTTCCAGGATGCCGTTAAATATTGGCGTGTCTTCAAAGCATACCTGATCGTTAACGATGTTCTCCGTAGCTTTCTTGATTTCGAGGATTTCCAATAGATCTAATCTTCGTACGTAGCCATTATGGAGCAGCGATAATCCTTCCTTATGTACATAATGGTTATATTTGATACAATGGTCAGCAATCCCAGTGGACGCTTTATTGTCTAAAACTGTTATTTGGTGTTTTTTAACTCTGATGTTCAAATTCCTCCCCGTTTGACCTATATAGAAGCGTCACATTCTGAACACTGTAACTTGTAAATGCCACTTTGCTCTCCTACAGTTTTTTTGTCCTTCGTGTTACTCAGAATATTGCTTAGATTAGATTTATTTACAACTACACACTTAATACCTAATGTATGCAACTTATTTTTAATATTCCCACTTAGTCTATTTACATAATTTATATACGACCAGGGTTCTTCTAGTTTATTAATATTCGTAACATTATACAATAATTTCTTAGATATGTTTGTTGTATGTTTTATGATTAATTGATCTATTATTCTACTATCGTATCCGTTATTTGTGGCAATTTGTTTGATTATTTTCACCTCTTCTGTTGTGATTCTGTTGATGCACGACGCGAAGCGGAAATTTCCGCGAGAGGAAATGATGCACTTTGCTCCCTTGTAATACAAATAGCTATTTAAATTTCGGACCTAATCGGAAATAATTGTTTGTAGAGTTTTGTTTTTACATATTACGCATACGCATGCAATGAGCTCATCTTATTGAATCAGTTGATTTATATCAGAAGTACTGGTCGCTTGTTTTTTATTGTGAGATCTAACAATCTAACTCTTGTATGCACTAAAGTGCATAAATCGACGAATTCGCGTGTTTTTTTTTACGTAGTTTGAGTAGCAATGTCAAAGCAAACTCGTGCCAAAGTTACCATGTATTTATTCGGAACTGAGAAAGACATTTTATCCGAAAATACGAATATGTTGCTATCGTACGTGGATGTGACAGTTTCAAAGTGTTCGATTAAAATTAAATGGAGAAGGAAGCAAACAGCCAGAAACAAGAGCAGTTGCAAATATTGTTGCACAAAAAATAGTGGATGTTTGGAATAAAGCTTCGCTACCTACTATAGTCCACAAAAGAATTGCTCAAATGATTGTGCAATATTATCAAAAATATCGAAACGGTCATTAAGCCCGTAAAAATAATAAAATCAGCGTTTTTAAAAACAAGCTTGAAACCTTTAAAAATATGCTAATCGTTTGTTTGGCATTTGTTCCTTCAAATGTTTAGATATAACATCATGCAACTGCGAGAAGAAAAAAAAAGATATCAGAAATAGAATGAAGTTTTATAAAAGATCAAAGACGAGAAAGAAAAATGGTTATTGGTAATGTAGACAAAGAGGGCAACGCTACTTTAAAAAATAAAGTCTACAGAAAATTTTACTCTCAGAAAAACTCTGGTTCAAATTCTAGTTTTGAAGAGTCTATAGCCGGTCCCAGTGGAACCACTTGTGGTATAGCCGATATATACAATAGCGATAGTGATACTTCAGTGAGTCCAATTTCAAATGATCCAGATTTTTTTGTGGACTTACCCTCTTGAAAAGCGACAAGAAAAAGAAGAAGAAAATTCTGTCAAAAAGCTTTTGCTGACACAAACACCAAAAGCAGCGGATTTGACAAGTGTTTCTAGTCGAAATGTTGCATACATTGCCAATGCGGTTTTAGAAGAGGCAAATATAATTTCAAATGCGATGCGGCATTGGTCGTCGACAAAAATAAAATTCGGAGGTAGGTAGATAAAAATAGACGCAAACAAGATGGAAATAAAGTAACGCTCAAAGGTCTCTATTTTGATGGAAGAAATGACCATACTATGAATCAGGAAAAAAATCGCCGAATTATTAAAACTGAAGAACATGTAGCTTTAGTCGAAGAACCGGGAAGTAATTTTTTTGGGCATCTATCTCTTATGCGTTCACGAGCGACATATATTGCTAGAGGACTTATAAGTTACATAGTGATGTGGACTTATCGCAACTAATGGTCATAGGATGCGATGGAACAAATGTTAACACCGGTTGGAAAGGTGGGGTAATTCAATTGCTAGAAACTAGTTTCAATAAACCACTACAATGGAGCGTGTGTTTGTTGCATGCTAACGAATTACCTTTAAGGCATTTATTACAAAAACTAGATGGCCACACGAAAGGTCCTTATACTTATTTAGGACCAATTGGTTTACTGCTTCCTGATTGCGACAAAATGGAACCCGTTGAATTAAAACCAATCAAAACAGATTTTTCCCTGGTAAATTCAAACGACCTAAGCACAGATCAAAAATATTTGTTTGATATATGTCAAGCAATCGGGGATGGAACGTGCCTCATAAGTTTAGCGAGAAAGAGTCCAGACAAAATGGCACACTCAAGGTGGTTGACGACGGCAAACCGGATCTTAAGGTAATATGTACATATCAACGAACATCCCTCCGAGAACTTGCAGCTACTGACTGAATTCGTAATAAAAGTTTATACTCGGATGTGGTTTGAGATTAAAACACAACCACGACTTGAATGTGGTGCTAGATTGGTATGGAAAACAATTCAAGTTTCAAGAGGTTTCAATAAGGTAATACAAGACAATGCATATTTTGCACACCCCGAGAACCTCTTAATAGCGATGTGGCAGATGAACGACACCACATTAGAGAGCTAGCTAGAGAGCTAGATAAGATTAATGCAAGAAAGGACTTGCCAAAATTTGGGCACAAAAAGGAGTACTTCGCATCAAGAAAGCAGTGAAATTAATTAGTATGTACTTCCAAGTTGTTTAACAATGTAGTAATATAAATAAAAATTAATGAAGAAAATTGAATTTGTGGAATTACCAGGGGCCCCGGTAATTTTTTTTTTAATCGGTCCCACTTTTGTTGTGCGAGTCAATTTTTTCAGTACATTCAGTACATTCAGTACAACTTTTCCGCTTTTCGGCCCACCCTAGCTGAGTAAGGTTTTTCTTGCAGGTGTGCCATTTGTATTCGTATTTGTGTATGGTCGGCGGTGTCCTCACCCCAAGAGATGCACTATAAACGATTGGGATTTTCTTTCTTGTTAATGCGCTGTGTATTGTAGTCGTGGCCTTAAATCAGCTCCCGTGCATCGCGTGGTTAAGGTTTTCCTCCACAGCTATGTTTCTGGTTTTGCTTGCATGATGATGTACGTTAAATCCTGAATTCCGGGTTTCTCACCACAGGTTTTCTCTTAACCTGTACGCCAATACCAATAAAGTGCATAATGTGCACACTTAACCATTGCATACTATGTACAAAGTAATTGTTTGTTGCGAATACGAACAATATAATTTTCTCGGTATCTGTATGATGCAAATACGAACAATAACATTTTCTTAGTATTTGTTTTGGATGCATGTACGAACAATATAATTTTCTCAGTATTTGTTTGATGCAAGTACGAAAAATAAAATTTTCTCAGCACTTGTTTGATACATGTACGAACACAGGCATTTTCTCTTTCAAGTACTACTAAATTGCGTCAATATTGGGTGCCTGTGAACACGTTCTCTTAAATATAATGTATAGTGCTTGTGAATTGCAAGTACAGTAGTTAAGATGTGAGAATTCCAGATCGCCCCCCGCAGAGATTTTGATTAATTTAATTCACGCTTTTAATTCGCGGATTTAATCGATCACCGCGAGCAGTTATAATAGGATGATCGCCGATAACCTGTAATTCTAATTACAGTACCTGTAATTGAAGTACTTATCAACTGTATTTAAATTACTCTCTATTTCCGCAATCATTCTATTATAACTGCTCGCGGTGATCGATTAAATCCACGAATTAAAAGCGCGAATTAAATTAATCAAAATCTCTGCGGGGGGCGATCTGGAACTCTCACAGCTTAACTACTAAGTACGAACAATAGAATTTAATTTTTCTGATTACATGAGTAAAATAGGATTCCAGGCGAGATGTCTCATGTATAAAATAAAAAGACATCAGCATCGGTGAATTGGGCCGCCTCATTTACATCAACAGTTAATTCATAACAAAAATCTTAAGAGTATCATTATAAACTTAGAGTTCACCAATAAAATATTCTTGCTGGGTTGTAAATCGAGGCGTCCATTCACGGGCAGTAGGTATTTCTAACTTGCAAACATAAGCGCCGACTTTTCAGAATCTCGAGGGGGGGCAAAAAGTAAAATCAGTTGATTTATTTGGCAAATAAAGTGGTATTTCTTAAAAATAATAATGAAAAATAAAAATTCTTAAAACTTATAATAAACCAAAATGTATATAAAATATAAATAATATAATATAAAATATAATAAAATTTATCATTCCCGAGAAAATGTATTTTGTCTCACAGTTGCCCGCGAAATAAACTCGTTGGCTATGTCGTCAATATTTATTGAGTGCGATAGATCTCGGTGATTATTTAAAAATGAAATGTGATTTAACCTCTCATGTCCCATTATCGATCTTAAATAAGATTTTAAACGTCGAAGACTAGAGAATGATCTTTCAGTTGTACATGTTGCGGGTATAGTTAAAAATATCTTAACAAATTTAGGAATTTCTGGCAACATTTCCATGATACGTTGAGACTTTCCAGAAATGTACAGACACCAGTTATTGAATTTAATTTCACTGTTTCAGTCGAAGCCAAATCTAGAGGCATGACCCAGTAGAGCTTTAATCGCTCTACATTAAAATCTTCTCCATAAAATGTGCAAATCTCATTATCCACCTTTTCCAAAATAAACTGTTCCATGTTTATCAAATGTTGTATAGACGCAGTTTCAAAGCTATCATCCAGACTTACAATGGCCTTATCATCAACTTCATAGAAAATTTGTTTATAAAAATCAAACGCATTTAAAAATGAATGCCCTAAAGAACCATCATTAAATGGCTTAGATGAAACTCGTTGTCTTTGTAACTTGATCTCCATTAATTTTAATAATTTGACACAAGATCTTGATAACCATTTTTAAATAAAATAAAGTTTTTTGTTGCAGTAGATTTTTTAAATATCCATTGGCCTTTGCACCAGCTTCAATCTTATCACTATCAGAGACATTTTGTCGAAAGTCGATTAATGTTTGGTAATTATCAACAATGCTTTTTAGTGAAGATACCCGCATGCACCATCTAGTCGGACAATATGGACGCAGAGAACATGACTCCCATTCTGTATTTAATTTTAATCTCTTAAATATTTCGATTCGTTTTGGGGATTTATTAACAAAATGTGTGAGGTCTTTCAGTCTTTCATAATGCTTAAGAAATTTCGTATTTCCAAAATTTCTTACATACCAATTTCGTATTTCCAAAATTTCTTACATACCATCTTGCACTACCAAATTTAATGCATGCGCCATGCAACGGCTCTATTTAGTACAAAAACGGCTCTATTTTCGGACTGTCGAATTCTAGCTTGCAATACACTTTTACTTCCACTTACATTCCTTGCACCATCATAACACTGTCCTCTGCAGTTTGCAATTGGTAATTCTAGCCTTATCAATACATCATTTATAACTGAATACAACGTGTCTGAATTCGTGAAAGGTGTCTCATAAAATCGAATGAAATATTCATAGATTCCTATATTGCTATCTGTCAACACTGTCCTCTGCAGTTTGCAATTGGTAATTCTAGCCTTATCAATACATCATTTATAACTGAATACAACGTGTCTGAATTCGTGAAAGGTGTCTCATAAAATTGAATGAAATATTCATAGATTCCTATATTGCTATCTACAATTCTCAAACATATTGACAGTTGTTCTCTTGATGAAATATCTGTTGTCTCGTCACTTAGAAAAGCAAAATAAGTTGCTTCCTTTATAAAATGAACTATCATGGAAATAACTTTATTTCCTCCTTCTTAGTTAATGACATTTTATAGGATTAGTTTGTTGTTTATAGTAACCAAGTAAATGATAAATTATAGGAACATACCTGTAATATTTTATTTTCTCTTGACATGTAATAGTTTGTTTACTGTCATCTTGATTGACTCGGTAAATGAGACTTAACAGGCACGGTGCCTGTAAAGTGTTGCTATGGTAACTTTAGACACTTTAGCACTTCTGTCAATGGATGGGTGTCAATTTATTTATACTTCTAATAAACACATCATTTTTTAATCAATAATTACAATACATTATTACATTGATTAGAATTACACATATTAATATTAATTACACATTTTGAATCAGCATTAAAGTTAAAGATTGACCCGGGAACACCTTGAATACAATCCGCATTCGATGCTTGTACGTCAGAAATATGTGAAGCAGAAATGTTTCCACTGGGACCTGCATCACATTCGTTTTGACTTTGTATCATTCTAGCAACTTTTATTTTATTGTTAAGTGAATCTGCCACATAACTTTCGGCAATAGATCCCGATTTCCAAGCGCCATGACGCTTTAACGTCAGTACATCTCCACCAGCATCTGCTAGCAGAGTCGCAGACGATCTCCGGTAGCAATGGCCTGTGTAAGACTCCGGATTTTGTAATTCCAAAAAAGATGCTACCATACTCGGGAACTTGCCAAATGATTTTATTCCTACCGGTTGAATGCTACATTTTCCGTTACGATATGAAATGAAAAAAACGGCTGTGATTGACATGACGTGGCCGTAAGGATGCATAACGACGATACAGTTCCAAAGGATTGAAACCTTCTCCATCTCCAATAATTGTAAATTTTCTAGGCACACGTGTCTTTGAATCCGGCATGTTAACAACAACGACTTCTCCTCTGTCTTCGATATTATTAACCAGCAATTTATACAACTTCTCACGTCGACAAGCCCCATTTATCCCAAAAATTGTCGCTACTTTTATCATCAGGTACTTATCGTCCGGAGCCTCTCTCATAAATTTATCGATGTCTTGCCTTCCCAAATTTGCAGATTTTTTCGGTTTATAACCTAATGACTTCTTTTTCAAAAAACAGGTAACTTTTGTGAATTTTCCAATATCTACATTTTCGTAAACTAATAAGGTACTCTTCAACATCGACATAAATGCCCACAATGATGATGGCTTGCAAATAATTGACTTTTCATAAATATAGCTCATAATTAAATCTTCATTAACTCCTTTAAAGCCTTTTTTCTTCCTCCAGTTGTTAAATAAGTTGTATTGGTGCTGATACCTTTCTCTGGATTTTTCTGGGATCAACCACACATTCGCCGCTTCGACATTTTCTTTAATTTCACAAATACTTGCATCAAAATCACCTTCGAATTCTTCATCTCTATCAAATTCCATAATTAATTGGCCACAATATCTGTCTGTATTCACTATTGACGGCTTTACTATTAGTAAACAATGACAATTGTCAATCCATTTACACCACAGCAAACTATGTGTAACTATGTATATGTTTCTGAATATGTCAAAAGATAATGATTTTTTTGAATTTTCAGCAAGAGAAAATAAAATGTTGTACGCGGCTCGCTTGCAATTAGCCTTTATTGGGGCTCGCCGCATTACAGGTACTTTCCGCAAACTTTCCAGCTCGCCCATAAAGGCTAATTTACTAAGCTTGCCACGTAAATAACTATTACGTGCTTGTATAAAAGACCTGTAATATATTACAGGCCTGTAGAAAAGCAGACAGATTGAAAACTAATTCAAATTTTATTACAAACACCTTAAAACTATAATGGATCGGGCTTATAATTATACACATTTATTCATTTTCGAAATTCATTTGCACATTTTCAGCAACCATTTTCTGGTTGTTACTTTCAATTTCCATATTCACGTTTTTATTAGAAACAGAGAAAGCTGAAGTCGTGCCTGCAGTCAATGGTGCTTTGTTTTCTTTATTAGAACCCTTCTGATTACCAGATTGAACCATCTTTGCAATTTTTCGTCTGTTACACATAGATTCAGCAATATAATTTACATTACCATAACTACGTCTAGCTACAAATTACCCAACGCATGTGCATAATAAATGTCAAGCAATCTATATAAAAATAGTGAAATGAAGCTGGAAATAAAAGTTTGTACGTGACACGCTTTGCAATTAATCTTTACAAGGCTCACAGGATTATGGGGCTCGCTGCTGCTTCGCTCGCCCCATAAACTTCCAGCTCGCCCGTAAAGAATACTTTACAAAGCTTGTCACGTAAACAACTATTACTAGCCATTATAGATAATATTTCATTTAAAACATCGTAAGAGCACCATTTATAATCGGTACGATTCAACCAACTATTCAATTCAGGAACATCTTCAGAACGGAGTTTTAGTAAAACTTTGAAATTGGAAGTTTCATCGATATGGCCTCTAAGTGCTAACCCCTGAACTGCCAAAAATTGCAAGGTAGATTTTGTTTTAACGCAACTCGTGATTGAATCATTTCTTTCCGTTTCGCCAGCGATATTTTTTCGTGAATATTTTTCACTGTAGAAAATGAATTGTACCTTTCCACAGCGGATTAGTGTAAAGAAGAATTTTCATGTATTTGAAATGTTTCCTAAGCCTTTTTCCAATTAGAAAATCCGTCATTCACAAACGCATTTAATGATGCTTTATCATTTCTATTCATGGTATTACGTAGAATGTCCACTTCATCACAGGATTTACAAATTTTTCAAAATACCTTGTCGTGATGAAAAAGTGATGCGATTTAAAGTGATGCTGGAAATCTGTCGGTTGCATATTTTATTGAGTAATGTGTAATTTGAACTTCATTTCGATTCTAATTAATTACCACCGACTCATTAAAATATGAATCACCGAAATCAAATTTAAGTAGTTTACGAATTGATATTTATAGATACATTTAAGCGCCAGAATATTGATTTTGGGTGGTTCATTATTGCTTCGATGTAAAGTTTTCTTGGTACTAATTGTAATCTGACTCGCAATGACTTAAATATTTGATTTGGTACTTTCGCCTTCACTTACATTACATTACATACCCCTTATATACTTATCACTTATCAAATAATTCAAATATTAATAAATACTGGACATGATTCTGCCAATATTCTTTAAGATTAATTAACATCAGGGAAATAAATTTAATGAAGTGAAGACTTCATTCCTCTGCTCCTAGAATTCGTTTATAGTATGCAGTTTATTTTTCTGATAATTAAATTTGTGTACAAATTACGTTTCCCCAGCAAGCACAATGTTTAACGAAAAGATGATGTTTTCGTTCAGGCACACAAAAAAGTGTGCCTAATGTTTACAATCGAATGCCAACATATTTAGGTAATATTTAAGCGCGGATTTTTAAATATAGTGGCGGTTATTTTTGGTCATGCGCGCGCACTAAAAGAAGCCACCTGTTGTGATGGACCAATGGGGGAAAAGAAAACAAAGATTCTTCCGTCAATTGTTTTTTGTGTGCGTGCTGCGAAAACGTGCATGCCCGAAGTGTTTTTGATGAATGATAAACGCAGAAGATGGCTTTACTGCTGCCTGATACACAGACTCCCGACATTCTGAGTTTAACCCCCTCGACAAGGTGCAATGTTACACTCCCGGCTAAGCCCTGGGGCAGGCTCTACTCCACATACATACACTTGGAACCTGTTGGTAAGATAATATGTATAATTATTTCGACGTATTTTGATTACTTTTTTCTAGTGCATACCATCACATAAACTTTTCATAATTCCTTGTTTTAACACTGTAATTGTAAAATTTCTTTATGTTGTGCTGATTAAGTTTATTTTAATCTACTATTTTACAACTTACACATTATGCTGATCATATCGCGTCGATCCTATATTTTTCAGATCTAGAAAGTACGACTTTTAAATTAGGAAGATCTGAAGACTGTGATGTTATAATTACGGAAGAAAAAGTACCTGTGCACAGAGTTACAAATATAAGCAAGTCCCACTTTGTGATCACCAGAGAGGACACTCTGGTGTACATACAAGACTTGAGTAAGAACGGAACGTTTTTAAATGGGCACCTCATTGGCAAAGGCAATAAAAACATTTTACAAAACAACGACGAAATTGCCATCGGTTTCAAAGCGTTAAAAGGTAGGTAGAGTAGAATGAAACATGTAGAGGTGCAAGTGAAACAATGTCATCATCTAATAACCAATTGTGGGATAATTATTGCAAAGAAGGAAGAAAACAATAAATAATTATTGTATCGTTAATTAAATTGTATCGTTTAAATTTTCATGGAGGCTCTAAAAGTTTAATCACAAATTAATCATTTGTGTGTGTTTTCTTAAAACACATGCACTGACCAAGTGACATTAGTGACAGCTGGCATTCATACCAACCTACTTGTTTGAGTGCTTTTGAACGTTTATGGAATTGAACTAGACCAGTGGTTCCCAACCTGTGGTACGTGTACCGGTACCGGTACACGTATGTCGAGCTACCGGTACGCGAGAAATAATAAGAAACACAATATTTTGCGTAAAAAAATGTGTTTTTTATACAATAAATTGTCAAACAAAATCTGCTGTTTTCAATCCAAATACTTTCTCCTTTTATGGTGATCGGTAACAATATTGCGCAATTACTTGTATATGTTCGATTTGATTTTAACAATGAAATTCAAGAAGAATTGTTATTCTGCAAATCGTTATCTGCAGGAACAACATCAAATGAAATATTTAAAATAATTAATGATTATTTCATTAAAAATAATATAAGTTGGCAAAAATGTGTTGGAGTTTGCACTGATGGTGCTCGAGCTATGATTGGGAATGTATCCGGGGCCACAAAAAATATGCTTGACAACTTAAGAACTGTTCTCAATGAGGCCATAAAAATAGTTAATTTCATAAAATCTAAAGCTCTTAATTCTCGCCTATTTTTTATTTTATGTAATGAGATGGGTAGTGACCATAAAACACTTTTGCTCCACACCGAGGTACGATGGCTCTTACGTGGTAAAATCCTCACGCGACGTTTTGAGCTACGCTCAGAGGTAAATATATTTCTCAGTGATACAGGAGATTCAAAAAAAGATAAATTTACCGATGAGGAATGGTTATTCAGACTAGCTTATCTGTCGGATATTTTTTTCTCAACTAAATGTTTTAAATTTAAGTATACAATGAACTAATAATTCTCGTAAGTGATGGTGGTTGGAAATTAAAATTTCAGTGCACCAGCTTATTTTTGTTTTGGCTCTCTACGTATACAGAATATCCAGAACTTTCTAGCCAAGCCCTCAAATTTTTAATGCCTTTCAGTACCACATACTTATGTGAAACTGGATTCTCAGCTATGACAGCGATGAAAAACAAATATCAAACATTGCTTAATATTGAGTCTGTGATCTTTGTCTTGAACTCACCAAAATTTAACGAGATATTTCTGCCCTGGTAAAAAGTAAGCAATCACAACCTTCACATTAATTATTACATTAATGAGAAGGTTGCAATTGCAAATTGTATTATTACAATGATAGCCAAGAGTGTAGTGGCGCTAGGACCAGGGCACCGCACAGTTACTTTTTTGACTAGCAGTGCACTGCCCTGGCACTTTTCTTAGTTCAATAATAAATACATTTATTTTACTTAAGGTGATTCCTACCGCGCGCGTAGTAACGAAAATTGTGCAAAACGCGACAATCGCCAAGTCGTCCAGCGCCCTTATGTTTCGATAGATTTTCATAATTATTTTTTATAATGTGCTAAAAAGTTGAAATAACTGACGAGTAAACTTACATTGCCACTAAATTAATTACAATAGCGGCAAAACAACTTCAAATATGGGTGATTATGTAAATTTCGGTCTTTTTTGTTTACATTTTATGGTTAGTTACGATAATATATATGACTATATAAGTTTGCACAAGTGTTATTTCAACCTTTTAGCACGTTATAAAAAAATAATTATGAAAATCTATTGAGACATAAGGGCCCACCACGAGCGGGCGATTTACGGGTTTTGGTAAATTTATGTTTTTCGTAAATCGCCCGCTCGTGGTGGGCCCTTATGTCTCAATAGATTTTTATAATTATTTTTTTATAACGTGCTAAAAAGTTCAAATAACACTTGTGCAAACTTATATATTCATATATATAATCGTAACTAACCATAAAATGTAAACAAAAAAGACCGAAATTTACATTATCACCCATATTTGAAGTTTTTTTACCACTATTGTAATTAATTTAGTGGAAATATAAGTTTACTCATCCGTTCTTTCAACTTTTTAGCACATTATAAAAAATAATTATGAAAATCTATTGAAAAATAAGGGCGCAGGACGACTTGGCGATTGTCGTGTTTTGCACAATTTTCATTACTACGCGCGCGGTAGGAATCACCTTAACACATAGATAGTTTTTTTGTGTGTACAACTCGACAAACAATGTGTAGCACACAACAAATATAGTGTATAGCGCAAAATAGCGTTATATACTTTTAATTTTAATTTAAGCGTAATTTAAATACTTTCAAATAAATATTTCAAGATTTTGAACTTTATTGGTTTTATTTTGTTTACCGTAAGCGCCCTGACACTTTTATTTTAGGACTACAAGGGGTGTAGGACTCTTTTTTCCAAAAATATTTACTTACAGGTACGCCATCATATTGTCTACTATATACCGGTACAACGTCTTAAAAAGGTTGGGAACCACTGAACTAGACAACTAAATTTCCCACAGATTTAATTTCCAAACTTTTTAGAATAACGGCGCCCTTTTTGAACTAGGGTTTTTTCATGGCGCCCTTACCTTTCCATGATATTTTTCTGTCTTTTTTAGTGTACGTTTTTAAAGTTTTGACTTCAGACGACAATATGTATCTGCCACTAGAGTTACGAAAGAAGTATCAAGTGGCACGGATACTAGGTATTGGAGCATGCGGGGAAGTACGGCTGGTCATACATAAGGTAACTAAACTAACTTAATCAACAGTGGTGCTAACATTTTATCATGTGCATTGCAGGTTTCTTGCAAAGCATATGCTGTCAAAAAAATCGTTAAGGGTAAAAATACAAAAAGTGGCTGCTACCAGCTGAACCATCCTGACAAAATTGAATCGGAAATAAATATATTGAAGTCCTTAAAGCATGTAAGTTCTCACATTGTAAGGTTTTGTTTTGTTAAATCTCCTTTTATACTTTTATTGGCGAGAATTTGCAGGACTTTGACATTGACAAGACTTAAAACAAATATACGCGAGTTCTATTGTACCTGGAAAAGATCTTGCAAGAATGATAATTCTACAAAATGAATTTAGATCTTTCATAATTATGTATTTTTAATTGATGCAATTCGTGCAATAAATGATAATTTTTTTTGTAGCCTTGCGTTATTTCTTTGATCGAAATTGTGGAAACAGAGGAGGCTGTATTTATAATTCTTGAATACATGGAGGGCGGAGAACTAGGAGATCTTATTCTATCGGCCAAGCGATTAACCGAAGACGAAGTTAAATACTTATTTTACCAAATAGTGCTGGCGGTGCAATATTTACATGATAATGACGTCACGCATAGAGACTTAAAGGTATTAATGCGTAAACAAGATTATTTGAATATCTTTCACATTCAAAACCTAAGTATTTTTTATTGTTTTCTTCTCAATTGGAGTACTTACAGGTAGTTTATACAGTGTTCGCCTAAAGTATGGAATAAATTCAGTAAAACAATGCACATTTTTACATGACAGCATTGATTAACTAAATACATATAGATACGCAACGAGGTCTGAACGGTGTTAAGCGATGAAAGTTCTCTCACCTAGTTCGCTCTACCAGTATCTGAGAACTCACCGAGCGGTCGCCCGCGGTGGGGGCAAAACACTTTACACTTCCAATACGACTGCGGACTAGCGACTTTCTGCGAGCTCCAAACCGTTGCGTTGTTTGCGTGTATTTTTGTGTATTTTCAAAACAAATATGAGTACAGTCGCTCATATTTGTGTGTACAATAATTGTTGTAATGACAGCCGAATAAACAAAGAGATAAGCTTCTTTCGATTTCCAGTGAAAGATTTCTCGAGGACAGAGGAATGGAAGAAAAATTGCTGGAATATAAATATAGTTTATATGACAAATGAAAAATTGTCAAATAAACTTGTGTGTGAAAATATTTTCTTGCCGACAGATGTGTCTAATCGACGAAAATTGTTGAGAAAAAATGTAGTGCTTGTTAAATTGAATCAACAAGATACGTATTTAATATAGAAAGGATCGGCGTCAACATAAATTGGCGTTTTTTTTTTTAATTCTGTTCTTGACGATATTTTTTCTAATTTACCTACCTACAAAATAAATCAAACGTATATCGAATACCATAATTAATTTGTGATAAATAGGGCAACCAAAAATATCACGTGATAAAACTAGTTTCAATTTTGGGATATATTTGGGTCTATTATGTAGTGATGGGCATAATCTATTTGAAATCATCCATAATTCGATTTTCACTGATGATAATTATTGCGAATTATTTGAGCACTCCCCAGTTATTCCTTTGCTTGTTTTACCGACACAAACGAAATGTGCCGACGCCGACCGCCGCAGTTGTTTTGGCGGTAGCCCTTGTTTATTTTTTTATGACAGTTTCTTTACATATATATATCTCTTTGATGTGCCGCCCGCATCGGTTCGACATACATATATTCTGGATGTTTTTTGGCCGTTCTCAGTTTGGCTGCGTTGGCGACAAAACAATAAGAAATATGTACAGGCGTCGTGACGGCCGAAAAAAATGCCGGATTAAAAATTAATTAAAGCAAACCTAACCTTACAAACCTATCTATTTTTGGGGACAAATTCTAGAATTTCTGCAACATAACCCGGGCGCCGGGGCTGGGATATTGGTGGACATGATTTTACCGAATGATTTTCACGAATGATAATCGGGATGATTTTACCGAATGATTTATTTCATGAATGATAATTCGAATTATTTTAATAATCGAATTATTCCGAATGATACCAATAATCGAATTATTTGATTATTATTATTCGAATTCGCCACTAGAAACTATTATGGTTACTTTTTAAAATTAATTTCATATTATACAGGGTGTTCCAAAAGCCTTAAAAGTATCAAAGTTGTGATTTTTTAAATAGAACCCCCTGTTTTTTTAGCGTTTTGCAGGCACTTATTAAAAAAAATCGCAGTGTAATTGGTTTTTGGTATATCAGGTTGGGACTTTACCTGTGTCTAAACAACTGCTTGGGCTATCTTTTGGCGGCAAGATCATTTATTCGCATTGTGGCATCACCTTGCTGTGACACATTAATTTTGGTAAACTTTGAAGGGCCATAACTTGATATTTTTAAATGACATGCCCTATAACTTATAATATTTTATAACTAAGACGTATTCTGCGTCTTATTTTACATCTTTTACTTGTATACTGTGCCGATTTCAAAGATACCAGTACCATTTCAAATAGTTATGAACAAATCAAATAAATGATATGTGTCTATTCTGTAAAACATGCTTTATCACATAGACCAGGAATGGCCAACTGAAATCAACCAGAGGGCAACTGAAAAAAAAAATTATGATGGGGACGGGCGAGATGGAATTGAATAATTAAGAAGCGGAGTCGCGAAAGGGATAGAAGCGCCGCAGCCTTTTTTTCTGAAGGGGGCGTGGCGAAGTTATACTCTTTTTAAGAGCCTGTGACAATTTTAATGATTAAAAACAGTTTTAAGCAACAATATAGTATTTAACTACAATATCCATTTTTTGTTCAAAATCATCAGTTGCAAAACTAGGGCGCAAGAACTAAGTAAGTTTAAACAAAGCTCGCGGATGCAGATCAAAGTTCAGTCGAAAAATCGGCAAATATTAATGAGGATGACTCGGAAGAGATAATACTGGAAGAATAGTCGGAATCTGCATCCAGAACAACAGACACTGCAGAATTTGTACCTATAGCTACTACATCCAAAGAAAATTTGTTAGATCCTAATAAATTTACTTTGGAAACTTCATCCAATATTTATGTGGCAGGCTACATACTTCATAAATTGCAAAAAAAAATCAAATGCAACATTTGTTTTTCCAATTTATTTAAAGATGGAGAAGAATTGATTAACAAAAATGAATTTTTCATTTTATATAAAGATTATTCCACTGACCAAAATATTGCATTTTTAAGAAGGCCAACTGGTGAAATGGCAAATGTGTTTGACCATATGTTTAAAGAATTTACATTTTTATTTCTTAAGTATAAATGTGGCGAAAATGTCCGCAAATTAATTACTGGTGACCTAAAACTATCAATAGAAACCCATTTTAGTTGGTTTGTAAACGTTAGAAGAGAGTGCATGCCTCACACAGATTTCATTATTAACATGTTCATTAAAATGAAAATATATAGGCAACTAAAATGGGTTTCTGCCGATACTAGAATAATATCAATACCAAAGTTAAAGCCGCATCGAAAAATACGAATATTATATAACAATTAATGTGCATTATTATGATTCATTTTGATGTTGTGTTATTTGGATGTTTATATTTTTGTATACCTATACAGGGTATGTATAATTTGGCAAAAGAACAAAACATGGCGATGTACGATGTTGGTCAAAAAATTCGAGTCGAAAATCTTAATAGCAACATGTTGTACCATACTTTCTGAACCTGCACCAGGTCCTGAAAGTTTTAACATCAAATCGTTTAATAAGCATTATAATGCTTATTTTCGTAAAAACACCCGGCAATGGTGAACTTCGCTTATGTCAGTGTCAAATTTTTACACTTACAATAGGCGATTTACATCAAGGCGGCAGCACCACGGTGGCGCATTCACGTACTAGCCTTGGGGGGCATTTCACGCTTCGAGTCATGTGTTCTTATGTGTTTCTTGTGCTAAAGTTTGTGCTTTGTATCAAATTCGTCTAATTCTGCCGTTTATCGTACAGTTATCAATCTGGTGGTTATGGTTTAACTTCAACAATGGCAAAATATAAAAGGGTTTATACCGTATTCTACGCTAGTTTCCACAGATTCCCGGCTGCAGGTAAAAGGTGTGCGATTCGTATCCAGTTCGTCGATTGATACGCGCATTATAACTGTACGATGAATACTGCAATGTATACGATGGATAAGCAACTTGGTATTTTCAAGAGAAAATTCAAACCTTCTCTCATTTGAAAATAGTTTTCAGGAAGAAAATGCTTGGAATACATATGTAAACACTTTAATGAACACGACTGTACATGCTTTTTCATGCCCATTCTTCATTTGAGTTTCAATGCTCTTTGTATATCCGTCAGCTCGGTGTCTGCCAGCTTCGTTACATATTTCACGTTCATTTTGCCTGCAGGCGGGAATCGACGCGAACTGACGTTAAGATTTTTGTTGCTGTCAGCGTTGGAGGAATACGGTGCAAACCTTTTTATATTTTACCATTGTTGATGTTAAACCATAACCACCAGATTAATAGCTGTACGATAAACTGCAGAAGTCGACGAATTTGATACGAATCGCACACTTTAGCACAACAAACACATAGGACGTCAGGATTTTTGTTACTGTCAGCATTGGAGGAATACGATACAAACCCTTTTATATTTTGCCATTGTTGATGTTAAATCATAACCACCAGATTGATAACTGTACGATAAACGGCAGAAGTCGACGAATTTGATACAAATCGCACACTTTAGCACAAGAAACACATGAGTGGAAGCTTCAAATACCCCCCATGGCTAGTTCGTAAATGCGCCACCGTGGCGCTGCCGCCTTGATGTAAATCGCCAATAACGAATTCATTTAAAATTGCTAGTTCCAATTTTTCTTCATTTTTTTCCTCCCAACACTTCGCAACAGAATTCACAAATGCAACACAGCAGTCAGTTGAATTAATCAAATTTGCATTACTGTAAGATTGCTGTTATTTTTAGTTTGTTAACTCAATACTACTATCACTATTTAATTATCAATATCCCTTTAAATAATTATGTAATATAAAATTATTTGACAGAAGTAAATTTCTGATGTTTTAAATATTTTGTTTTGAGCATTCAGAAAGAATATGTAGCTCGTGGCCATAGTTGATCCAAATAATTTTCGAATGTTAATTTTGCTGTCTGGCAGTCACTGAGACACACTGTACTTTGTATATAAATTTATATTTTATATATGTTTTGTAAGCATGGTATGAGCATTGTGAACATTCATTTTGTTAATACACTAATCATTTCTATGTACATCAGTTTGTTTATTACATAATATATTTTCTTTT
Source organism: Othius punctulatus (assembly GCA_951805005.1). Lineage (NCBI taxonomy): Eukaryota > Metazoa > Arthropoda > Insecta > Coleoptera > Staphylinidae > Othius > Othius punctulatus. The sequence goes on from OX638144.1 coordinate 43,190,790, forward strand.
CGTGTCGTATCGCTTCAGTATTAGAAATTATATTTTATGTCACCGATATCGCTAGCTCGGGGTTACGGAATTTATAAAAATAGTGTTATTTTGATTATGTATCACGAAGATACCTGACCATCGAAATCGTCGAAAGTCGATTATTTGGCTTTGCGTTTACCTATTACTCCGTGCGACGATACGCGGCTACGCGGCAAATGGGTAACTCTTGGAAGGTCCGCATATTTGCGAGTGTCGGTAGTTTGCTGGCGTGCAGTTTTAGGACCCGAGGGGAAAGGGGACGAAAATAGAATGAGATAGCCAGCAGAGAATATACGCGCGTTGCACCTCTTTATAATTTCTATACTCACTGATGACACTTAATTTTTAACCATAATTTATTTTTGAGTAATGACGTCATCCATTTTTTTTTTTTTTTTTAATGGCAACCCCCTATTTTATTTTTTTATTTTGAGAGATATTTTCATTGTGAAGTGACAGTATAATAATGTTGCCATGTTACGTAAGACATTTTTCAAGTAAACGACAATTGAAAGAGAAAAACTGCAAATCATGGAAAATAAACCAAATAATATATGTTTTTCAAAGTGCTTGAGGATGAAACAAACAATAACCCCGCGTGCTATTATAAGCCGCCTACTATTAGCCTAAGCGGTACAAAACTCTTATTGCAATTTAAGGATAAATGAAATTTTAATAATTTTCATTCGATGTAGGGATAAGAACTCAGCAGGAAGTATGCGATTTTTTTAATGCACAATAGCCAGATCGCCCCATCAGTCAATCTATAGTTAGTAAGATTGAATTTAAATTTCGGGAAACTGGTGATGTTAAAGATATTCCAAAACCTGGACGTCAGTGCCATTATACTTAAATTGCAGTAAGAGTTTTGTAGCCCTTAAGCTAATAGCAGACGGCTTATAATAGCGCGCAGGGTTATTGTTGGTTTCAACCTCAAGCACTTTGAAAAACTAAATCTGTTGACGTTTTTGCTTTATTTTTCATAATTTGTAGTTTTTCACTTTCAATTGTCATTTACTCGAAAAAATTTTTATGTAACATAGCAACATTTTTATACTGTCACTTCAACAATGAAAAGATCTCTCAAAATCAAGAACAAAAATAGGGGGTTGTCATCAAAAAAACAATGGATGACGTCATTACTCAAAAACAAATGATGGTTTAACGGTTTTAATGAATTTATTCCTTACTTTAGGCGCACACTGTATATAAAGATCTTTTCTTATATATTTATATATAAACTACCAGTAAGTACTCCAATTAAGAAAAAAACAATAAAAAAATATTATAATAACTGATATCCAAAATGGATAAAACTACAACACAAGTTTAAGTGTTGAACGTACAAGAAAAAGGCTTTGTGTAAAGAGCGCATTTAAAATATCTGTGTTCTGTTTTAGCCTGAAAATGTATTATTGAAAACCAAAAATGCAGAGACTATAGTAAAGCTCTCGGACTTTGGCTTGAGTAAAATTTTGGATGAGAATGCAATTATGCAAACAATCTGTGGTACCCCCAATTATGTTGCGCCTGAAGTTATTGACAAAAGTATTACATGTTATACTAAGCAAGTGGATATTTGGAGTTTGGGCGTAATTTTGTACTACATGTTATCACAAGAGCTGCCATTTAGGTGAGTTGTTCAAGTAGGTCTTTTACTTAACATATGCGTGCGTATATTGGCAGCTGCTGCAATGCGTCTCACCGTTTATTGTGTCACAAAGTAATACAGGCCTAATAATTATATTGCGAGACTCACGACCAATCTAACCTTCTGAGGAGCAGTTATTTATAGGGCTCGATTCCGGTACGGTATTCACCGGTAGAAATGTAACCAGCAAACCAAGTATAATGCAGCTGTGATTACGCACAGTGCCATCTTCACATTCGTTTTCAGCAGCGGCAGAAATGAGAACTATCAAAACTAGTAGTTTCGCAGTGCCCCCGTCTGTTTGTTTTGAGCCCAATATTCCGTGGCTTAAATTGTAGTAGCAGTTATCTAATTGCAAGTTGACTAAATCGTCACCCACTCTGGTTTATCGAACTCACTCTATACATAAGAAAAATCTTTTCAGATCCAACGAGAGGGTAATTTTGAACGGAAGAATCTTGTCTGGTAGTTACAACTTTAACAGTGACAACTGGGCAAATATCAGTGAACAATCGAAAGATCTCATTAGAAAAATGCTGATGGTGGACTCTACAAAGAGGTTAAAAATTGAAGAAATAATTTGCCATCCGTGGATTAATGAAGTATGTTATTACGTTCAGAAATATTCTTAATAATTATAATTTATTGCTCTAAAAATAAAACACTGAAGTGGATAAGTCAAAGGGTCAAATTTTGTTTGTCTGTTATTTAAATTTGTTAGGTATTTATTGTATCGAACACGATGCAATTCAATATTAAAAAGCGCGTGTTTCTTTTTAAGTTGCTAAGGACAACAATACCATCAAAATTAGTTATACATACTTTCCAATTTCTCTTGTTATTTTGCCATTTTAAGCAAATTTTTGTTATCCAGGATCTTATTACTAAACAAGGTGTGGAAGATCTGCTCTATAGTGAGTTGCAGACTGAAACCTTGCCCGCAAGTGACTCAGACGATTCAAGTTCTTCATCAGCAAAACGACCCAGACTCATGGACAGCTATTGACGATTTTTAGAATTACCAAAAATGTTGTTGCAATTACCTTTAGAGGTCATGCAGCCATAATCTCAAACGGGATTGTTTACGAACAAGTTTGTTTTGTTCTGATTACCTTTATATGTCGTTTACAGCCATAACCTCAAATGGCGTTGTCTACAAACAAGTTTGACATATAATTTTCTAGTGTTTTTGTATACCTTATTCTATTGTTTGTTTTTTTTTTTTTTTGTTGTACCATTGTTATTTGTTGTGATTTTAGTTATAGATATACAAGATTTGGGTTTAGCGAATATCCTAACCTAATCAAGATATTAATGATCAAATCTATTGGACGTCTGTTATTTTCTAACAAAAAAATTATTACGAAATCTGTTGCAGAATCATTAGTTTTCTTATCAAGAAATCAATCATTATTCAAACGATTGGAAATTACTAATCTTATGAGGGAATGATGTTCACATTACTAAGTGAACTGTGTCATATTCACAAATATTTTCATTAAACATTGCAACCATATTAATTTCAAACTGATATTTGTTAAATTCGATGTGATAAATATTTTGTATTTGTACAGCACATTTTCTTTATTACATTATCAGTTTTTGATATAACTTGTGTTTTATCTGCTTTGTTCTCAAACAATTAGGCTCATGCACATGCACAGCAGCCGTCCATGGCGGCAATATTATTTCTTATTTCCCAGGGCACAGGCAATAGCTTATTGTTTATTGGCTAGTTATAGCTGCCGTGCATGTGTATAACGAGCCTTAGGTAACACCTAAGTTAATCTCATGACCGTTATAATGATCTCACTGCAGATGATTTAATATTTTTATGAAGAAATTAATGATCAGATATATCGGAGACTTTTGAATTTTCTTCTGTTAATGATTATATTTGCTAAGAATATTCTGATGGAAGTGAACTGGGTCGTGATCACAAATATTCTCAGTATACCTTAAAGTCAAAACCAATCTAATTAGCAGTTATTTGTTAAAAGAATTTTTTTTATGGGCTTTATTCTCAATCAATCATCCCAGTTATAATAATCAGATTCATTAATATGTTGATCAAGAAATTAATTATCTTCGTATCGGATAGTGCAATGTGCAATCGCCGTGTATCTGAAAGTTGTGGATTTTCTTGTTGAGAAGTTAATGATCAAACCTGTAGAAGATTTGTGATGATTATTATTAAAAAGTTAGATTTGTACAAATATTTTCTTCTGATGTTCAAATCTGTTGGCATTCCTATTAGTATTAGAGCTGAATATCAGGAAACTAATAATAGATTTGTTGAAGAATTATTAAAGTTTATTAATGATTAGAATGTGCGCCTTCACATTTGCTTTATGATATATACAGATCTCTGATGAAGTATTAATAGGACTCATAAAGTGGACGATGTTTATTTTTCCACAAATTGCATTTCAAAATGTTTAAGCAATATAACTACTATTGGTATATTTGTTATTAAATATGTTGACTACCTTAAAATTGAATATATGTTATTACTTTATTTTGTAAAGTGAGTTGTTTTTCTTTTTCAATTTAACCCATTCAAATATTTAGGTGTAAGGATTATCAAAAAATGTTAGTAGTAATGTGTGTTAGTTATAAGTATCACATTCAAATATCAGATCTTATTATGTCGTAATTTCATTTGACAGCATCACAATGTGATTACAATTTGATAGTGTTTTTATTCTTATAGCCACCGTATTGGATCTTAACATCCTTAGATAGAATACAAAATAATTTTTCAAAATAGTAACTTAATCTTTTTTTAACTCTGCAAACATTTTATTAATGCAACTTTAACAAGATAAATAAAAAACAGCACTACTAGATACTAATAATTATTTAAATTGTTCAAATTGTGCACCGTTTTGCCTGATACAAAGATTGGTCATCAAAGAAGCAAAAATGATTCATTTCATCAACTGTTTTTTTGATTGTCCGCCTCCAACTGGAGTCGAATGCATTTCCGATTTTCAGCCGGAGATATTTGATAGTTTCAGTTGCATAAACAAGATCTCTTATAGTGCCCCACAGATAAGAATCCATATGATTGTAGCAGGTCGATTATGGCAGCCAACGAACAGGACCAAACGTACCAAGCCATGAATCCATTATGATCGCTCTGATAGTTTGCACTACAAAATGTCCCTTTAATTATTGTTACAATTATTTTTCAAAGCATTCGTGATTTAATAAATTGTTTACATTAATTTTTAAATTTCTACAGGTTTTTCAGGAAATTAGTGATTATGTTAGTTACCATGTTGAAAAGCTATTATTTTGGTCTATCTAATGCTGTAAAATCAAATATGGCTACCATAACAAATAAAAAAGTTGAATATCATTTCTCGAAATTTAGAGTACCTAGAATGTTTCTATCAACGTTATTTGATTCTCAGAGTTCAAAAATATAAAATTGTATATACGAGTTAGACGAAAATAGAGCCAATGGTAGGGAAGATACTTTTTTTTTCTGAAATTACTTGATTCAGTTTTTCGCGATAAATCAGGAAACTATCAAAAGGTTTTTTTTCAAATTCTCAATCGCCATTACAATGTGCTATTTTTCTCTAATTTAAGCGACCTCTTATGTCTTATCGTTTCCGAGATACCAATGGTGAGCATAAAAAAATTCACTACCCTGTATAGCGGTTTTTTTTTATACCTTGTATAAGAAAAATTTTGCTCAAGAAGCTTTACTTTACCGGATTTCAGTGAAAGCTGCAAACTTTCCGTTGTAACGGAATAATTACTAAGCTTGCCGTAGTAGAAAACACGTAAATAACTTGTGTTTTCCTTAGTTTCATTTAAAGCAGGGATCTCCAAACTTTTTAGCCTAGGGCCACACTAACTTCTCCACTAAGTCCCAACGGCCCAGGCCTAGCTAGCTCATAACAACATACAGTGGTTTTTATTTCACTGATAAAGAAAAGAAGAAAACATGAATCTTTGAAACACGGGTTGAAATCTCAGCAGTAGTTGTTTAAGAAAGTAAATGCTGAACAAGAAGCAGCAACTCGTGCTAGTTTCCACGTGGCCCACTCAATATCTCTATCATCGTCAATCCTGCAAGTTTATTGAAAAGATTGGAGAAAATTACTTTCCATATTATATTGAAGCATGCTGATGCTGAAAAGTGACTGAAAAGTTCTAACGCGATTTTTTTGAGCTTTAATAGAAATTTTCTTGAATGAAAGGATTCTTTCTCTGGCTGGGGTACAAATCAATAAGTTGTTGTGGAAGTTATCATTTTATATTATAGGTTGTTATATTATTGTTTAGTACTTACTGGTATAAATTATTTTGATTTTATTTTATTATTTATTTATTTTATTTCGCCTGACTAGTTTCGGTTTTTTAAAAACAATCATCAGAGCCATGATAACATAACAAATATTATTATGATTTATATTTAAACACTTTTATAACAAACTTAACTCTAATTTATATTTAACCTAATTGTATTCTTCGTAGATATCATGCCTCTGATGATGGTTTTTTTTTTAAACCGAAACTAGTCAGGCCAAATAAAATAAATAATAAAATAAAATAAAAATAATTTATACCTGTAAACCAAACAATAATATAACAACCTTAAATACATAACTGGTAATTTATGGATAAAACCTTAAACTTAATTTAATATTATATTTAACTAATACCTTAATTTAAAATCACAAGGAGAAAACAGAAAAATTAAGGTGTTTATATTAAAAACAACACAAGTCCAAAAATGCACAAATCGAGTTATTAACAGTAAACAGCTCTCAATACCAATGTCTATGCACTAACAAACCCGTTTTCTCGAAAAACAATACAGGTCGCGTGTAACAGGAAAATGATTTTTTTTTTACATTTGCCTGATACACGCCTGTTACATTCCAACTTTTCAACCGTTTTTCTCTTATTTCACAGTTCTTATTTAACATCATTTTTAGTTTTTAAATAAGTTGAAATAAATACAATAGAATAGCCCGATTAATTTTCTCAGTACTTTAAGGTATAACTTCCACTGTAACTTTTTTTAAATTTCCCACAAAACTGATTTTTGGATTTTATGTCCACTTATTTTGGGCACTTTTTAAAATAAACGCTTAAATTGTTTACTTCCAATCTGAATTGAACAAAACATGTTCATGCATTTTAATATTTCCATTTCCGGTGGATTTTGCAATTTAAGCTTTGGGAGCTGTGAAAATAAATGTTGAGTGTAGTTTTTCTAATTTTGATGCAATTGCAAATGATATCAAGATTTTTCAAAATCCTTCAACGCCAATATAGAAAACCTTGCCACAGAACTTCAAATGGAAATCATTCATATGCAATGTGGCGATATTTTTAAAGGAAACTATATATTTAAAGTCATCATTGCATCATTGCTGGAATTTTATTAAAGTCTTCCACTCAAACAGTTTGATCAGTTGCACAAATTTGCTCGTGGCTTTTTTTCCGCATTCGGCATTACCTTCCTGTGTGAAAAAACATTCTCCAAAATGAGATATACAAGAACTATTTACAGATCCAAATTAACTGATAATCATTTGAAGTCGTTGCTGATAATTTCCACTAATAAACTTGATCTAAAACTGCAAACGTCAGTGGAAAGTTACAGCTACATCTCATTAATCATAATTACAATGTTTAATTTCATTACTGCCCATTTGCACCATCTTGGTTTAAATCTTGAAGTGTAGTTTAAATAATAAGGGTGGCTTGTAACATTCCCTCACCATTCCCTTAAATTTAAGCGGTCAATGTTGTGGGCTTACTGAAAAATTAACCTAAAAATTGCAGTTAAATGTCAGTTTTAATGCAACTTATGTAAACATTATAAAGTGTATAAGGCCTCTTTCACACGGAGCGGGTAAAACCCGCGCCCGCGAGAAACGGCGGGCCCGCAAAACTAAGAACTTATAGTTTAAATGGCACCTTTCACACGAAGCGGGAGCGGAGCGACATCCGCGCGCGGGCGATAATGCTAGAGCGGGCGTTTGTAGTTGGTAGCGGGCCCGCGCCCGCAGGGATGTGATTGGCCTTGGCCATTAGCTCTTATACACGTCTTCACACGCAGCGGGTCGCGCCCGCGCCCGCTGATTATTGAATCAAGTGTTGGAAAAGAATTTCTGAAAAGCGCGGAGAGATTTTGCCCGCTGCGTGTGCAAGGGTCGGCGGAAGCGGGTGGACACGTGGCTAGGCGCGGGCGCGGTTTTGCCCGCTCCGTGTGAATGAGGCCTAATGGAATTTCTAATAATTGAAAATAATATTCTTGATGATGTCGAAATTGTGGAAATTGTGGATGTTGGTTTACCACGACAAATGTATGAAAGAGCCGACTATTTTAATAGTTTTGATGAACCTGCCTTTTTAAAAAGATTCGTATGAGAAAAGCAACTGCTTTGGAAGTTCTACGCCAAATCGATGTATAGAGTTTCCTTCAGATACGTAGGTATACGTAGGATTGGTGGTCTGTGGTAGGAACTATTTACATATTATCTAATAAAATATAAATTGCTATTACATTGTCTCAGTTGGGGTTTATGGACTCAGTTTGAGAATAGATATTACCAGAATTGTGTTTTGTTAGGTATGAAGGAATGTGTTATTGTAATTTTAAAAATGATGTTTTTATTACAGGTGATTGTGCCTATCCGATAAAGCCCTATTTGTTGACTTCACGTTTAAATCCTATTAGTAATTCCCAGTAACTGTACAATAGTCACACATTCGCAAAGTGAAATTCTGTTGAAATATTGTTTGGTGTTTGGAAACGTAGGTTTGCAGTGACTGCATATTATTGCAACAGCTGTGTTACATAGCTCAGGTTGTTGGAGAAGTGGACGTTCCACCAGGTGAAGATGAGCACATGACAAGTAGGAAATGAGGCAGATGTAAACTTGGAAAGTGTACGAACTACATTAATTGATCAAAATTTTTCCCAAGGGTAGCTATATCGATTATATTAAACATACCGGGTGGTTATAAAAATAAACCATTTAATTAGAATCCATTGAAATATTGATTAGATAGTTTATTTCTTTAGAGAGATATCATCTAGGTTATTCTAGGCTACTCTCATTGCGGAAAATTCAGACTTAGTTAATGGGGCTTATCACAGAATGATTTTTGGCGGGAGCTTTAAAGAAAATTGAAATTCAAAAATTGAAATTAAAACTCTTCAGAAACAATTTCAACATTTATTTGGTTTGCAGTACAAAGTTTAGAGAATCAGTTAACTTGGTTGGACATAAATAATATGCAATCTTGAATATGTACTGCAAATACATTAAATATTAAAATTGGGCTTGAAACTTCACATAGAAAATAAAATGCACTATATGAGAACGTTCAATTTTATTAAGGGCTGTTTTCAATTCTGAACATTAGTAAAATTAATAATGTTTACAAAGGTTAGTTCTTACATTTGTGAAAATCCCGACATTTATTATAGAAAAATAACTGAGATTAATAATGATAAACAAAATCTGCTTATCACTGTAATAGACTCTACCAAGATGCCTTTATTTCAAGTTACTTTTCATTTAAAATTACTTTCAAAATATAATTTAAATTCATTCATTTACAGGCATGTTCATAGATTTCTTATATATTATGTTATTTCAATTTTAATTTATAAACTAGACATTCAACCGCATCTAATCCTCAAAATTAATATTGTAGTCAACGATTCATTGGCACTCACAAGTTTTTTTTTAAATTAAGAATACATTATGTATGCAACAAAATATATTTGTTTTCAAAGTGCATTTTGTGACTGCCAAAAACTAGCCAATTCTAGATATTAGGTAAGCAATATAATGACTAACTAATGCGTCAAGAGGGATCTTGCCGCTCCTAGTATGTTAAAGTTTTATAGATGTGTAATAGCTTGAAAACCTTTGCATTGTAGTTGCAGTTACGTTGTTAATTCGTAAGATTATATTGGTGCGTTATTTTATTAGTTCAAGTCGGTTACTTTATCAGTTCCAATTTGAATAATTATCCTCGAAATCTATTTTAATAAACATGAGTTTTCTAAGTTCACCAGTAATCATATTTTCTCTGTTTTCGAATACCTCTCGCGATATTGTAAATATAAATCATTAACCAGCCTTTTCCCCAAGTCCAACATCAATTAGTTAACACCAACACCATGGTAAAAGATAAGGGGTAGATTAGAACCAATAACTCTTACCTTATCGTATCCACTTCCACATACTTACCATACGACTTCTTCTGTTCAAGAGTCGTTTAGCTGTTCCACATTTTTAGTAGAACAGAAATGTTCAAATTTGCAAATATTTAGTTATATTCGTTAAATGTCAAATAAACCAAATAAATTCCTCATGGAACAGCCGGTAAAGTAATTAGCGAAGATTGCCATATGTTGCCGATGCTAGCGATACAGGCAACAATGGGGTTTCAACTCATCTCAAAATCGCAATATACAGAGAGAGCGTAAGGCCTGGATATCACTATGTATTCAAGGGTTGTAAGGATTTACACAGAATTCCTTTTTTATAGACACCCAGTATAAAATTTAAATTCAGGTGACATGTTATTTAGAAATAAAAACAGTTTCAAAAATATGCATTATTTATTACACTATAATTAATTCCTTTTAAGATGTTCCAATTCTTTTTTTTTATATTCCAGTTTGAATAGTTATTTTTTGCCTATCATTATCTTCCATCTTATATTTTGTTTTTAATGTTTGCTCTTGTTCCTTTACAAATACTTCTTTTTTCAAGGCCTCCAATTGAAATTTGGCAATTTCTATTTTAAATTTTGCCAGATATGTATATTCTTCATTTAGAATTTTTGAAGTAGCCACTGCCGCAATTGGCCTGCACCTCATACTGCACGGTTGTTTTTTTCTAGTCAGTGTGGGGGGTTTGGACGAGATTTTTTTATGGGGTTTCGACATGGTCATCCCCGCTTTCCTGAAATATTTGATTTTAAATGGCATCAATATGATAAAGAACAACAAATTGAAATGTGTTAATAAATTATATGCATGGATCCTTGCAATTCTATACGAAGGATGTTATTTATAAAAATGACTTCACTTGACAATATAATATTTACACTACAATTGCCTGCCATAGTGATTTGTGGGAATTATGAGTAACTTACAACATGAGCAATTTTGAAGTTAAGGTTCAAACAACTTTGAACAGCTTTTTCAGCAAAAAGAGATACCGATCGGAAACACAAAACTTTAACACTATTCAAGATTCACCAACACATTCAATAAAACCGTCAACATTATTATTATTTTATTTTCCTGGGCACTATAATTTGCTGTTTTAGCTCGTTTTGAGCAAGAAGGCAGATTTTCTGTATATTACATGGCACAACTAACGACTGCTTATAAATATGATGCATACATGCACCACCAATGCAATTAATGCATATGTCACGCAGTCACTTAAATGCCATGTGCAAATACCAACAGATTTCATAAAATGATAACATCATTCAAATTATGCCGTGTTGCCAGGCGTCATATATTTTAAGCACCCCTTTGCAAAACTACGCTTAAAATGTGTTGGTGCAATGAAGTAGTAAATAAAGCTATACTTAAATTTAACTATGACTTAAGTGTGGATTAAAGCCACGATAGTGCAAACGTGAATTACCTATGTATGTCACTTATGGCCACTTGCAAACAAGTAAGGCTTAAACACAACTTAAAATGTGAGCAAGACCTAAGTCAGAAATTATTTTGCAGAGCTTTTTAAGCACGCCTTAACTGAGGCTTAATGTAAGTTGGCAAGAGCAACGGCTTAAACCCATCCTAAAATTAAAAAAAAAAAAAAACTTTAACTGTCAGGGCATTTTAATTTGAGCAACACACGTTTTGCAATGGCTCCTGAAAATATAATTAATAATGAGGACGCGAATGAGCTGACGGGGCCATCAGCTCGATTTCGATAAAAGATGGACTTGGTCGTATTTTTTGGTCCAGGAACCCCTAGAAATATTTTACGAAAAAGGCAGGTTTAGTAATTGCTGTTTACATTTTTATGTATTTATTGTTAATTAAATTTAGTTTTGAAATTAAAAAAATATATTGTACATTCCATCCCATCTAGAAAATAAGAACACTTAAACATTGTCTCTACATAAATACAACATTTATTAAATACTGTCTGATCTACAGAATCTTCTACCCCTTTATTTATTGGTTTTAGGCAAGTTAACTATATAACACTGCAAAACCTCATACAAATACACAAAAAATAAGAAATAATTTATTAATGAAAATAAAATTTAAGACATAAAGAGACATAAAACCACTACACAAGAATACAATTAGAACAAACAGACATAAAACAAATAAATACTCAATACAAATTATGTGTGGAAACAAATCACCAGTGAACAGAATTTTCTGGTTAAAAAGTATATGTTCAGCTCTTTTTTCCTGAATAAATCGGCAAAACACAAAATGTAGGTCATAATCAGCTAGTAAAAGCTCTTGCATCATTTGGATATCGTATGGATGAAGCAATTGCTATAATTTCCTAAATTTCTTCCTCGTTATTAGGGCTTCTAAAATCCTAAAACCAGCAACATATCTGTTTTATCGGCGTAAGTGTACTTTATATTCATTATTGTGAATAAACCATCATCAACCCGGTAACTAGATTACATTTGTTTCCAAACGAGTGTAGGGCAGTCACTCATATTTTATTTTTTTGTGCCGAATCTGTAACAGATATCAAAAACTATAAAGATACAAAAAAACTTAATAATGAATGCCTGTGTCAGATTTGATTTTTTTTTAAGTTATTTGCTTTGTTATTAAAAAATATCAATATATTAATGTTGGGTCATCCTTGTTTTGTACACAATCGGTCTACTGATAATAACAATATTATGTCAAAATATGAGTTATACCCGTATAGTGTCATACCAAACATCCAAATCAATGTAAACGTTCTCTTTTTATAAGCGAATTTTGTTTTTTTTAAATTAACTTTGAAGCTGAATACTGGCTAAACTAAACGCATTTGTATATAGATAAGTTTTGTTAAATCGTCTTCTTTTGATCCTAGTAATCTGTGGTTAAGCCATGTCCATATAATTTAGAGACACCCTGTATATATATATATAAAATCAACAACATAAATTTTAGAATCTAGAATCTGAATAACTACACTTCAAATTCGTCCTCGTCAGAAGACTTATTTGGCGCCGGTACACACGTAGACGGTACCTGAATATTTGGTTTTGTATAAAGTTGTGATGTCGTCATTCTACTAAGCATGTCTTTATTTACGTTTAAATTTACACATTCAGTTTGAGAGATACATTCGCAGCTTAATGTGTTATTCACTCCAGTAGTTATTAGCCGGTTTCTAGATTTTGTTCTAATCGCGTTAGCAATACTAAACGCCCGCTCGCTAGCAGCATTCGAATGGGGCAACGAAAGGACATTTAAAACAAATTCTGGCACATTTTTAAACATACATTCACCACTTGCACTTTTGAATATCAAAGCTTTCCCCAGAGCACATCGATGTCTTCATTGACATTAATTTTGCCATCGGGGAAGATGTAGTTTGGCAAAGAGCGCCATTCGCTATTTACAGTGAGTAAATCTTTTGTAGAACATCTCTACAATATGATTTAATAATGTATATTGATTTCTGTTTTCAAAACAAAGGGCCCCTTTAGGAGTGAACATATGTAGTTTTGATAAAATGCATTTGAAAAAAATCTCTACTTCTTTTATAAAAATATGTAAGTGAATGACGATTACTTTGAATTCACGGTTTATTTACATAGTCCATTATTTTAAAGCCAAGGTACATAGTAGAATTGGAAGAAAATGAGTTTTGTTTTCAGGATCAACTTTTGACAGTTCAGTTGTTCTGGCATACCTGCCATCCATATAACAGCAATAATTCCATATATGTTTCCCTTATTGCATTGTATAGGCAATTTACATCAAGGCGGCAGCACCACGGTGGCATATTTACGTACATATTTGGTGGTTACGATGTTAAACCATAACCACAAGATTCATAACTGTACGCTAAACTGTAGAAGTCGACGAATCTGATACGAATCGCACACTTTAGCACAACAAACACATAGGAACACATTTGACTGGAAGCGTCAAATACCCATGACTAGTACGTAAATGCAGCACCGTGATGCTGTCGCCTTGATGTAAATCGCCTGTAGATTAGTTACTAACACTTTATCAGATTGAAAGTACTTATTTATCATATTAATTTATGGCAAAACAAAATTTAAAAATAGAAAATATAATATTTCTACTAGGAGTTAGGTTTTGGTTGGTTTTTGAGTTAGAAAAAGTGGAATATTTCCTAACAAGTCCAATTTATTGAAATGATACATGTTATTTTTTATCATTATTATAAATCTTGACCGAAACATATTCACAATTCGTGAATGAAATTCCAGAAATGTGGAAGTAGAAATAGGATTATTATTTAAGTTAATCTCTTCTTTATTGCCCGATATTTTACCTCTTATGGTCGATGTTCGTTATTTAATAAAACTTCCAATTTTAATTTCTGTGTCAATACTATTGGAACAGTGTACATTAGGGGGTCCATAAAAATTAACTATTTAATTTTGTTTACATCAACCCCCAATTCGGTCCCAAAACTTTAAAAATTATTTGTGCAAAATCTCGATCAAATTGATTAATGTTTAACATGTGCTAGTGATCAATTGAAGTTTACCATTTAAAATACCATTAATTTGCTGCTTTCGATTGCCTGATTCTAATAATTAACTAATTTAATACATATTAAAAGTGATTTTATAAGTTGGGTAATACACATCATCGTCGAACTTGACGTAGACCTCCTTCTTGTTGGCTTTGCTCAGTTTATAACTGGTATCGTACCCTTCATCGGGGACGATCATCCGCCGGTTGCCAGGCTGCTGGCTGCCAACAAGAACTTTGCACAGGAACATGATCTTCTCCAGAGTCTTGCTGCAGTAGTGTGTGGCATAGAAGGAGAACGGGGTGAAGGAGACACCCTCACCGTACCTTGTGCCCACGCCCTGCCCGCACAGCCTGTAGTCAAAGTTGGTCTTGCAGATGCTGTCGATTTTTTCACTGGGTGTGCCGTGAAACAGGTTAATCTCCTCGCATCCCAAGTGCTCAAGTTTCTTCATTGAGTAGATGGCCTCCAGAAACGGGTTGTGCACCTTTTCTATTGCCGTTATCTGCATTGATTGCTTGCCCGTAGATCTAAACAACGTTTGCACGCCCCGATACTCTTGTTCCCATGAGTGCAGTTCTTGTAGGGAGTAAACTGCTATCGTATTGTTGTGGTCCCAATGGCTTACTAATGCACTGTTTTTCGTCACATGCAGAGTTTTTAAGACAAGGCTCAGTTCGGAGCGTCTCCTGCGTTCGACCTCCTCCCTCTCGGCTTGCTGTTGCTGCAATAGCTGCTGCTGCTTTTGCCGCAATAGCTGCTGCTGCTGTTGTAGAAATAGTTGCTGCTGATGTTGCCTTTCTCGTTCTGCCCTCCACTGTGCTTGCCATTCCAATTGGTTTTGTTCCGCTTGACGTGCAGCTCGTTTCCGTTCGGATTCCAGACGTTCATTTCTCTCTTTGGAACTAAATAAACCCATTTCACTGTTCTCGCGCACTTTTTGGATAACGACCGCCTACTATAAGACAATATTATAGACAACTCGGACAACTGAGAGAGAGAATCGTGCTCGTGAGCGATTGCGTCAACCTTGGAACGTAAATGGGGGAATCCCGCGATATTTCTGGCACACATTGGATTAAGGATGAGTGCTCTCGTTATCGCTGCCAATCTTGAAAACGGTAGCTGACCTGACCAAAGGTAGCACCAGGCGGACCTACAGTAGATTAGATTAGATTAGATTTATTTGCAACACTAGATCATTTACATGATATTTGTCAAGTCAATATTACATATTATTACATTCCACAACATAGCACGTACATATCAAAATTATATATTAAACATATCTTAATATTCATTAAAAATTCAAAAACTCGTCCAGGGTATAAAATGTATTCTCAATTAAAAATACTCTTAACTTACTCTTAAATACTATGGGGTTTTTACATTTTTTGATAAAATCAGGTAAATGATTGTATATCTCTACACATGAATAATATGGAGAATTTTTATAAAATGATGTACGATGTAAGGGAACACGGAGCATATTGCAATGCCTTGTGGCATGAACATGATGCTCAGCATTCTTTTGAAAAGTTCCGATATGATTGTACACATACATAGCACACTTCATGATGTAGATACAAATAAATGGCAATATGTTGTGCTCCCTGAAACTAGATCTACACGATTCCCTCTTGCCTAAATTGAAAATTAACCGAATTATCCGTTTTTGGGCTACTTTAACCCGATATGAATCAAATGATTTCCCCCACATAATTACATTATACGACATATGACTGGAAGCTAATGCATGGTATACTTGCACAAGATATTTTCTTGATATTGTATTTTTCAGTTTCAATATGGCGTAATAGGTGCTATTTAGTTGTTTCACTAGATGTTCCACATGAATTGACCACTTGAGTCCCTGGTCCAAATAACATCCCAAGAATTTTGCAGATGCAGCGCTGGTAGGTATAAGTTGTTGCGAACACCTGTTCTTGAAAAACTGAAGATGGACTGTCTTGTCTCCATTTAAAATCAAATTATTTTGATTGCACCATTGTTTGACACTAACTGCTACTGATTGCAACCTGGCATCAAGCTCTTCTTTCGTTGGTGCATCGATCACTATGGAAATGTCATCGGCAAAGATAACAGTATGCCCACACGTCATATGTATTGGCAAGTCATTAATATATAGTAAGAATATTAGTGGTCCTAGCACAGATCCTTGCGCTACTCCTAGAGACAAGTTACATATATTAGAGTCAGCGCTCTCTATGTTGACATACATTTTGCGACCAGTAAGGAATGATTTTACCAAATCCAATGCATGGCCCCTTATTCCAATGTTCCATAACTTGCTTTCCACAAATTTCGCGTTGACAACATCGAATGCGCTCGACAGATCAAAAAACATTCCGGCGACATAACTGTTTGTATCCATTAGTCTTTGAACGCACTCGATAAATTCAAAAGTTGCAGTTTCTGTGGACCGCTTGCCAGTAAAACCGTGCTGACAGGGACTCAGTAATTTATACTTGGTAATAAAACCATATTGTTGACGCCATTCGCGTCATAAAAGGTTTATGGCCATAATCAGGGATGGCCCAGGATAATTAGGAGGACCGTCACGTCTGGGTTTTCCTGGATGCATTGTTATAGGATTAGACACCTAGAATCGGTCGAGCTGCACCCCGGCCTTGAATTCTCGGAACTTCACCCTGTCATGCCGCCAACAATTACCATCGAGAGGAAGGGCAGATTCACTTGGCCAGCCGAAGGCAACACATCGCGTCACTCCTCCGCAAATGTAACATAAGTGAATAAATCTTGTTAAGTTGTAATTCGAGTCTGACTTAATTATTCCATTCAACATTTTGGTACTTCGAACCGGATTCAACATTTTGGTCCTTCGAAACCGGGTTCAAGAGTTTTTTGAACTAGAATCAGTTTGTTGTTGCCAAGCGCGAGCAACAAAAACTCAAGTGGTCATCGCCGGAAAAACCTATCGAACGAGATTTGGGATCTCCGCACCACTACAAACTCTGCAGTCAACGAGCACCGCAGAATTTCCACACCAGAGGAATCTTCGAGACTGCACAACTACCGAACGAGTGTAGTCGTGCCCGAAGACATCACATCAGAATCGGACACGGTCCTGCAGGCGACGAGAACCGCGGATCGCACATTCTACAGAGGTAGAGAGTAAGTCCAATTTTCCTAAACATCAACTAACAATCAACGAATTCATAATGGCTTCCGAATTATCAGCGGAAGTTCAGTCAATTGTGCAAAAACTAACGCGAAAACGGTCATTTATTGCACGACAATTAAACTCATTAGGATCGTTTATCGCAGCATGCGCAAATATCGAGGAGAACATAGAAAAAATTTCTAGCGATTTAGACTACATTAAACGCCACCTCGACGAGTACGCGGAGTATGAGGAATCGGTATATGATCCCGAATACGAAGCGGAACTCAGCGATATTAACGCATTAAGTATCAAATATTTTGAATTAAAGAAGTTGATACCACGCAAAATATCAACTCATCATTCGGATTGTAGCTCAATACATAGTGCTCAAGCGAAATTACCGTCAATTGCCATTCCCACGTTCGATGGTAGTTACCGCGAGTGGCTTTCGTTTATAGAAACTTTCGAGTCGCTCATTGGTAACAACAATGCGTTGGCTAATATCCAAAAGCTGCAATATTTAAAATCTGCACTCAAAGGCGATGCAGCCGAGGTGATCAAATGTTTAGAGATGATAGATATTAATTATCCAGTGGCGGTGAAATTATTACGAGATACATTTCAACACCCATATAATACAAAGCGTAATAATAATAATGTGGTAATAAAAGCAGAACAATCAGCTGTTTGCAATGCAGCAACGTTAAATCAAATCGATGAGAGAATTGTAAAAGATCTCGAACATACGTCAAATGATGAACACATCGTTATTCAAGCTGACAATAGTGTTAAGATGTTGGGTGTGCAGTGGAATCCGCGTATTGATAATATAGAATATCATGCATTTAAACCAAAATACGAAACACCTGTTACCAAAAGAGATATTTTAGCTACAATTGCACAATTTTTTGACCCACTAGGTTTGCCAGGTCCTACAATAGTATTAGCAAAAATTCTCCTCCAACGTGTTTGGCAGTTGCAATTAGGATGGGATGATATCATCCCGCAGGAAGTAGAAGGTAGTTGGCGCCAATTATTAACGGAATTAACAAGTACCTCGATTATTAGCGTGCCACGCAAGGTGATAAAATCGAGTGCGGCGCAGTTGGAAATTCATGCATTTGGCGATGCTAGTCAAGCTGCGTATGGTTCCACGGTTTATATCAGGTCAATTGAACCAAACGGCGCGTCATCGTGCACCCTACTGTGTGCTAAGTCACGGATAGCACCACTAAAGACGCTTAGCACCGTACAAAGAGAACATTTCAACAATGAAATGGCAGCCTTAAAGGCTGGCCGACGACTAAAACCAAAGAGTCATTTACTGTCACTACATCCCTTCATCGACGACGAAGGTCTATTACGGGTAGGAGGCCGTGTTCGGCATTCCGAACTAGCATTCGATTCCAAATTCCCGATATTACTACCGGCCAAAAATCACGTCACCGAGTTAATTATCAGTAAAACACACCAATCAGCATTACATGCAGGTGCACAAGGCACCTTAGCTTTAGTACGATCAAAATACTGGCCAATAGCGGGTAGAAATGCCGTCCGCGGGGTGTTACGTAAATGCATTGCATGTTTTAAGGCGCGACCACCATCTGCGGAACCAATGATGGGAGATTTACCACAGTATCGAACCGAGCAATTACGCCCGTTCATAAAAACTGGTGTTGATTATTGTGGACCCTTCCTCATTAAGGAAAGTAGGAGAAAAAACAGCAAAGCGACGAAGGCCTACGTGGCACTGTTTATATGCATGTCAACTAAGGCAGTTCATCTTGAACTAGTGAGCGATCTAACTACCGATGCATTCTTGGCTGCATTGCGGCGGTTTATAGCGCGGCGTGGTATCATTACAGATATATACAGCGATAACGCAACAAATTTTGTTGGGACCAGTCGCGAACTCGAAAGGTTCTATAATTTTTTAAGTAATAATGAAACCGAACTTGTCAGGGAGTTGGCGATTGACCGAATTGCGTGGCATTTTATTCCACCGCGAGCACCTCACTTCGGCGGATTGTGGGAAGCAGCAATTAAGCGAGTAAAACATCATCTACGGAGAGTTGTAAATAACGTATGCGTAACAGGGGAAGAAATGATGACCTTACTTGCGCAGATCGAAGCTATTATGAATTCTCGCCCTATTTCCCCTTTAACAAATGACCCGAACGATTTTTCCTTCCTTACCCCGGGCCACTTCCTTATTGGAGACTCTCTGAAGGCGTTTCCCGAACCGAGTGTGGAGGACATACCTCTGTCCAGACTCTCTAGATGGCAGCATGTCCAACAAATGCAACAACATATTTGGCGGCGCTGGCAGAGAGAGTACCTACAGGAACTGCAAACCCGTGGACGATGGAGACAGGAACAGGGACAAAATCTAAAGCCAGGTCAATTAGTTCTCATCAAAGAAGATAACATACCCCCCGGAAAATGGAGGACAGGACGAATCGAACAGGTGCATCCTGGAGAAGATGGTCACGTGCGCGTAGCCACGGTCCGCACCCTGAGGGAGACCAAAAAAAGACCAACCGTGAAACTGTGTGCGTTCCCGGAAGTGGGTACATTAGTACCGAATGCCAATACGGCCACTAATTCTTCTTCTTTCAAGTG
The DNA here is from genome assembly GCA_951805005.1 of Othius punctulatus. Taxonomy (NCBI): domain Eukaryota; kingdom Metazoa; phylum Arthropoda; class Insecta; order Coleoptera; family Staphylinidae; genus Othius; species Othius punctulatus. The sequence continues at coordinate 43,210,963 of OX638144.1, forward strand.
CCGTGTCCGGTCTCCCTGACGTTGGCGATCACTTTGGCGAATGCGTGCCGGTCCTCCGCCAGCCTAAATAGTTGTTCCGCGCTTTGGATCCCAGTCCATTCACGGATGTTCCTTAGCCAGGACATTTGTTTTCTGCCGATACCACGTCGGCCCTCAATTTTCCCCTTCAATATGAGATGGAGTAGGTTATACTTCTGCCCCCTCAAGACATGTCCAAGGTAGCTGGTTTTTCTGCATTTGATGTTAGAGAGTAGCTCACGATGCACATTTGCTCTTCGTAGCACTTCATTGTTTGTCACTTTGTGTACCCATGAAATTCGGAGCATCCTTCTATGCAGCCACATCTCAAATGCTTCTAAGCGGTTCATAGTGCCTATCTTGAGAGTCCACGCCTCCACGCCATACAGCAGAATAGACCACACGTAGCATTTTACCATTCTTTGTCGCAGTTTAAGGTTAAGGTTGTCTTCGCAGAAGAACGGTCTCATTTTATTAAATGTGGCGCGAGCACACTCAATCCGGCATTTCACTTCTGTATCCGGGTCCAAATGCGTTGTTATGAGGCATCCCAAATATTTAAATTTGTTGACCCTCTCTATTTGTGTGCTACCTAGGTGGAGAGATGCACCATCGTGGTTTTGGCGGCTAAATATCATGAATTTTGTTTTTGCTATATTAATGCGTAAGCCTGATTGGTCTCCAATTTCGCTGATTTTAGCCAGAAGCAACTGGAGGTCTTCAATGCTTTCGGCCAAGATGACGGTATCGTCTGCGTACTTGATTGTATTGATACGTACACCATTGATTTTTATTCCAAGTTCCAGTTCATCCAGTGCTTCTTTGAAAATTCTGTCAGCGTATAGGTTAAATAAGAGGGGAGAAAGAATACAGCCCTGTCGGACTCCTCTTTGTATATCCAGTGCAGCTGTTGATGAATCTCCAATTCTGACTTCTGCTTGCTGACGCCAGTAAAGATTCTTAATTATTCGGACGTCTTTGCTGTCCAATCCAACTTTTTGAAGGAGCTCGATTAGTCGATCATGCTGGACCCTGTCGAATGCCTTTTCGTAGTCTACAAAACATGCGTAAACGTCTCTCCTCTGATCACGGCATTTTTGCAGAAGAACGTTAAGGCCAAACAGTGCCTCGCGTGTTCCAAAAGCCTTCCTGAAGCCGAATTGTGTGTCGTCCAGGTCTATCTCACACTTTAGTCTTATCCGAGCATGTATTACTCTCAGAAAGGTCTTCAACATATGGCTCATAAGGCTGATTAAGCGATAGTCGCTGCACTTTTTGGGATGTTGTTTTTTTGGAATTGCTATAAACGTTGAGTTTAACCATTCTTCTGGAATTTCACCGGATTGGTATATTCCATTGAACAGTCTTACCACAAGGTCGATGTTGTCCTCATTTATGAGCTTTATCATTTCCATCGGAACTTCATCGGGGCCTACAGATTTTCTATTTTTTGCAACTGAAATAGCATGTAGTACCTCTGATGTTAGTATATCAGGCCCTTCCAGATTATCCTCGGTAGCATTGTTCTCAGCTCTCACATCATTGAAAAGTTGGGTGACATAAGTTTCCCAGACATGCTTAATTTTCTTTTCGTCCAATATGATCCGGTTTGACTCGTCCAGGAGCGTCATGGGCACTTGCTTCTTGTATAGGCCAGCCACTTCTTTAGTCTTCTTGTGCATATTAAATGTATCGTGATTTGAGATTAGCTCTTCCATCTCTTCGCATTTCTCGACCATCCACAGCGATTTTGCTGCCTTAATCTCTTTCCTTATCTTACAGTGAAGTTTTTTATATTCTACTATGTTGTTTTTCATTAATCTGCGTAGTTCCATCATGTTCAGTATGTCATCGGTCATCCATGTTTTCTTCTTTCTACTCTTTTTATCTTGCAAGTGCTGTGTGTTGGTTTCTTTGACGACTTCTTTGATGAGTCTCCACTGGGTATTTGCATCATCATCAGCTCTCGGTATTTGGTACAGTTTGCTGTTAAGAACTTTTGTTACGGTGTCACATACATTTTTATTTTGTAACTTCGAGGTGTCGATATGTCTCGTGATAGCTTGCCTTTTAACAGCTTTCAGCTTCAGTTCCATATCCGCAATTAGTGGATTATGGTCCGAGCCTATATCAGCACCGGGGTACGTTGTTGCCCTCTTGATATAATTCCTATAGCGTTTGTTTATTAGGAGGTAATCGATTTGGTTCCTGATTGGATCTCCGTAGGTATGTCCATCACGAGGTGATGTCCACGTATACAGGCGACGTTTTGGTAGCTTAAACCACGTGTTAGCCACTACCATCCCTGTTTCTTGGCAGAATTCATAGAGTCTATCACCTCGTTCGTTGCTTTCTCCCAAGCCGTGTTCTCCTACAATGTCAGCACGGCGTCCTCGTCCGATTTTAGCATTAAAATCGCCAGTTATTATGCTTATATTGTCATTGGGAAGTGTTTTAAGAATATCTCCGATTGATGTGTAGAATTTTTCAACTTCTGTATCATATTTTTTATCAGATGTTGGCGCGTATACTGTTAAGATATTGATGTCAAATGGATGACCATGCAGTTGGAGAGCATGATTCTGTCTGATATTGGTGTGAAACTCTTTACGTACTTAGTTAATTTAGAGATAACAAAGATACCAACGCCGTTTAGGTGATTGCGGTCGTCATCATTGCTTCCTGAGTAATACATCGTTCCATGTTCGTGGTGGCATATTCCTGCACCTGGCCATCTATGTTCGCTGATTCCCAAGATTTCCACATTGAGTCTTCTTGTTTCCTTGACCATGTTATCAAGTTTTCCAGCCATGAATAAACTTCTTACATTCCATGTGCCTATGCGCATTTTCGATTTCACTATTTTGAGCCGGGAGATTCTTAGCACCCCTTGCCTATTTAAAGGCTGCCCGGGACTAGAGGCCATTGTTATTTGGTTTCTCGTCACTAATTAGTGTATATAAATATGTAAAAATTAGTTAGGAAAATGCAATATTAATAGGTATCTGTATATATGTTCACAATTATTGAAACCCAACGCTTTCAAGGCGGCGGAGGATGTTGACGCCATTCGCGTCATAAAAGGTTTATGGCCATAATCAGGGATGGCCCAGGATAATTAGGAGGACCGTCACGTCCGGGTTTTCCTGGATGCATTGTTATAGGATTAGACACCTAGAATCGGTCAAGCTGCACCCCGGCCTTGAATTCTCGGAACTTCACCCTGTCATGCCGCCAACAATTACCATCGAGAGGAAGGGCAGATTCACTTGGCCAGCCGAAGGCAACACATCGCGTCACTCCTCCGCAAATGTAACATAAGTGAATAAATCTTGTTAAGTTGTAATTCGAGTCTGACTTAATTATTCCACTCAACACATATATTTGATTGTATATTGTCTTCTCGTATATCTTAGAAATCACATTCAACACTGATATAGGTCTGTAGTTCTCAATCTGTTGTTCACTTCCCTTTTTATATACAGGAACTACCCTTGCGATCTTTAGTGAGGTAGGAAATTTCCCTTGGGCTAATGTATTGTTTATTAGGTGGGTTAGTGGTCCAACAATAACATCACTGATATATTTAATGATTCTCGTTGAAATACCGTCGGGGCCTACGGAGTTCTTATGTTTCAATTTTAATATTATAGTCTTTATCTCTTCGTCTGTAGTCTCATATAGAGTTATTGTATGATCCTGATGCAATCCCGCAGTACAGGAACTTGATATATTTGATCCAAAATTGTTTTGGACTTTCTTCTCAGCAATTGTGGAAAAGTAACTACTAAACTCGTCTGCAACATCCCTCGCATCTTGTATAATTTTATCATTACTTGTAATGGTAATGTGAGATTTTCTGTTTTTTCTATTTGTAACATCGTTAACCACCTCCCATACCTTTTTTGCTTTGTTACCCGAGGTTTCTATCTCATTCTCATAATATGCTATTTTGGTCTTCCTAATTAATTCCTTATGTATTTTTCGTTGTTGTTTATACCTTTCATTTCTATCAGCGGTGTAATTTTCTTTTAGAGCTATAAATTTTTCTCTAAGGCAAATGCTAGATTGTCTTATGGATGCGTCAACCCATTTAGCATTTGATTTTCTAATAATTTGTCTGTTTATATTTCTAATTGGACAGGCCATATTAAAATTGTGAAGAAGACATTGCATGAATTCGTCAAATGATTTATCTACATTATCGGTCAAGTCAACACCAACTAAGTCAATCTTTTTCATATTTTTTAATGTTCCCAAATTGGTTTCATTTATTAGTCTACTTTGCGTTGATTTATATTCAGAACTCCTGACTCTTGTTTCATTTGCTACTTTAAAACATATTTCTTGAGCGTAGTGGTCGGATAAGTTAGAAGTAATTATTGAGCATGATGTTAATTCCTCCTTAATATTTGAGACAATATAATCTATGCCGCTTGACGTAACTCTTCCATTTTTATTGTAAGTAACTCTTGTCGGTCCTGATATTTTGTTTAACAGATGAAAAGAGTCAAATAGATCCAACAACACATTTCTATTGATACTGCTTACAAGATTGTTTATGTTGAAATCCCCGCATAGAACTGTAAACTCTGCAAATCGGTTAGCGAGGTTTAAAATGTGAGCTAGACCGTCAATAAAAATGCCCACATCACCCGAAGGTGGTCTATAGATGACGATTACACAAACTTTGATAGTGTGCAGCAAGACAACAGACACTTCTAATTCCATTTCCACTGAAAGATTATTTATGCAAGACAATTGTTTGCATTGTATATCCTTCTTTACATATATAGCAGTACCACCATGCAGGCGTATGGGCCTGCAGTAGTATGAACTGAGACCATAACCACAAGGGGTCATAAGCTCTATATTTACATCCTTACACCAGGTTTCTGTTAGACACAGTATTTGAGGATTATACTCTGTACAAAAAATGTCGATTTCATCTAACTTATTGCTCATATTTTGTATGTTCATGTGAATTAGTTTATGTCTTGTCCTAAAAAAGTAGAGGAATTACTGTCTATGTTATTATGGTTCCTTTGTCTTGGATTTTGGTTGATGCTTAAATTAATATTTGACGATAGATTGTCTGGTATAGATCGATGCAAATGCGTTGTATTATTTTCATCACAGCTGACCATATTTGGCGCTAGGTCTATGTAAATTAAATTACCGTTAGCTTTAGAGTTACTGTAGGAAATATCAGTGTTTGTTATCAAACTAGCTATTTGTTTCATCACAATTCCTTTGCCGTGTTTGTTGAACGAAACAACTCTATCCTTATAATGAATTTTAACTATTGCATTTATATCAATATAAGTTGAGTAAGGACTAAATACGTTGCAAGTATTGTATAGTGATGTATTCATTTTATACAAGAGGTCGTTCAACACATTTCGATTGTGCCAGCTTGCTAAACAATTCTTCAGTATATGCTTCGTTGATTGATTTACCTCTTATGGCATCATAACTACCAGCCATAATTATCAAGGTATCTTTCTTTGTGAAATTTCTTGTTAATTTACTTACATCTGAGGTAACATCATTAAAAAATGCGTTTGTTTTAATAATAGCGGACACCTCAAATTTTGTGTCCGATAGAGATTCTTGTAACATATTTGCCACATTCCTGCCATAACTGTCTGCTAGTATTAATATTTTATTTCTATTAGATTTATTTGTTTCAGTTGTGAGTAATTGATTTTTTGGTTGAATTTTTGGCGGTGTAGGTTTCAATTCAGTTTTCGCGTTTTTCTTTCCATCCATATTATGTGGAGTAATTTTTTTAATCTTATTGTCACAATATCGCTTTAATTTTGTTACTGAAACATGAAGAAACCTTATTTGTTGTTGTAAGTTCTTTATTTCAATCTGAAGTTTACAAATAGATTTGTTTTTCCTTTTGGTGATTTTTCACGATTGACTATAGTATTAATGCTCGAGTCGGAATCATCCAGGTTATCGTCCTCCATTAAAAAACTAGAATTTAATGCTTCTCTCAATCTATTTGACAAGACTTCCTTATTTCCATTTTTTGAATGCCCCAATTTCCCCAGGTGATTTTTAATTTCCAAAATTTTTAACTCGCTTATTCTTAACTTACCCATTATAGTACACTTGACAAACAGTTACAAACACATACAACAGGGACACTCGTTTCACCTCACAGGGCCGATTGTGAGGACTTATACAACACACACACACAGGTTGGCCGCGGATAAGGGATCATTAATTCAGGAAAAAATGTGATATAAGTATTTATACATAGAAATAGTGTACATTGGTCATTATACAACCAAGAGAATACATTCTCCAATAGATATGGTAACTCGCTTAAGAATAAAAATATACGGAAGTAAATAAAAAAATATATATCAAAGATAATATTAATTGAGACTCGCGAAGATTTGAACGCGCAAGCTGCGAATTTATAAACCACAGTCCTATCACTTGGGCTAGCGAGAGAACGTTATCTGATATACGGTGCGCGATATGAGAATTCGTGTATTTAATGACGATTCATTCCGTTGTTTTTGGTCTAGTGCAAACACTGCACCGAATTTCGAGGTTATAATTATAAAACAGCTCAAAAACCAGTTAGTCTGTGTTTTGGCATATAGTATCTGTGGATGACTATCCACTAAGCACCCATGTAACCAGTTACCATACAGCACCGTAATATTCCACACAATACCACTTAAATACACTCACAAATGTTCACGCTATTCACGTGCACACACACATGCCTATAAACAGACGAGAGTACAAATCGTAAAGGCCTGCTTTCCTCGAAAGCGGTGCCGTGCCGTCTGGTACGGTGAGAATCAGTTCTGCAACGTTTTTTGACGGGGCTTGTCTAGAGCGGAGGACGTAATTGTATAATATTTCAATTATCTTCATTATCATAACTGTATGTTTACGATCAGGTATTCTATAATCAGCAAATATAAACTATATTTATAATCATTTCAGTGAAAAATGAACTAACCTTAAATAAAAACATACCAAAATGTTATGCTGATAATGGATTTGGGATTCGATTCATCGGCTCGGTGTATTTAGTGGTATAGGAAAAATGGAAACACATGGCCCGTATTTTCCGCTCGCTGCTAACTCCGCTTTTAAGCGTTTTTAACTAACAGCGCTTTTAACGCTAACAACGGAGTTAGCAGCGCACCTATTCTGCGCTCACATTTTCCCCACAGTTAACTAACAGCGAGCCTCACCGAAAAAACACTCGGCAACAATGCATATTTACGTATTTTGGTGTGCTAGGTTGCAAGCCCTACGCTCGATCGCGCGCGTCTTTCGAATTTTATTGCGAGGATTATCTACCACATTGTCGGGATTTCCAATATGAAGTTCTTTTCAAGACAAAGTGTCAATGTTTACAAGATTTTATAGTGGTTTGATTATATTTGTAGATACGTACCTAATTAATAACTTTCTTATTTTATTATTATTATCAAAAGGCCCTTTACCTTTCGGTGTGGGCTATACATGTTACTACAGTTACATTACAGTTTTGTTATGTATTTGTAAATTCTTTCCACTCTCTTCTGTTCTTTGCCATTTCTCTTGCTTGTTTCACTGTCTTCCCTCTGCTGTTTATTATTTCTTCTATTTTGTTGTCCCATTATCTCTCTTGGTTAGCTTCCACGTCTCGCTCCTATATGTCAAAATCGTTCTGTATATATTCATTTTTGTCTTTGTGCTTATCTCTTTCTTGTTAGTAAGTATATTATTCAGGGCATAGTTAAGTGGGGGGGGGGGGGGGGGTGATTTTTAAATTAATTAACAAAGAACGCAAAATATACAGGGTGTCTCATAAAAAACGCCGCTGGCCAATAACTCCATAACTACCTAACTATTTATTGCCCGATTTCAATAAAACAAAAACAAAATGAAATGTCTCCACACATGTTTTACAAAGGGGCCCTAATTTTCTTTTTTTTTGCAGAATCAACTTTCATTTCAGCGATAGTCTGTAAATTTTGCAAAAATAAATAGGGCCCCTTTGTAGACATGTTGAACCATTTAGTTTTGTTTTCATTTTATTGAAATCGGCCAATAAATAAAGAAGTTATCGCTTGCGGCGTTTTTTAGGAGACCCCCTGTATAATATTATATTACAATTTTTTTTAACAACATGAAATATAATGTCAAATTTATAAATATAATAAATACGACGCATGTTTTTAAAGTACCGATTTGTATTTTGGCCGCTGCAGCGCCGCTACCAAATACAGATATTGGCGAAATAAATAAGCTGATAACTTCAAAATAACGAATAAAAGATCACAAAGATAAAAAAACCCAATCTTTCAAAAGTCGGGACTTTTTTCAAACGTCGCGGGACGCGGGACAAATTTCTAAAAATCGGAATTGTCCCGCCAAAATCGGGACGTCTGGTCACCTTAGGCATAGTACGTTTTTATTGTGTTGTTTATTCTGTTGCTTAATTCTCCTTCCATTTTCCCGTCTTCTGTAAGTTCTACTCCAAAGTAATTGAATTGCTCCACTTGTTCAATCTGGTCCTGTCCTATCTGTATATTTATGTGTTCTTTCCGTTTTCCTATTATCAGTACTTTTGTTTTGCTGTAGTTCATCTTCATGTTATATTTCTCTAGGTGTTTATTCCATACGTTCATGTTATGTTGCAGGTTCCTCTCACTTTCTGCTATCACTACCACATCATCGGCGTATCCTCCTTCTGATATTTTAACCATTTGCATGTTTTTGTATCCTACGTTTGCTTTTATTATTTCTGTTTGCCTTTCTTCTGCCTCAACCATATTTCTTTTTATGTTATCCCACATTTCCTCTACTGCTTCGCTGTCGTTGGCCACTTCTAACTTGGCTTCTAATTTCTCTTTGTATTGTATTGCTGTTTCCTCATCTCTTAGTTTGTATGCTCGTATCGTCTTGTAGTTAGTTTACTGCTATAGTTGGTCGCTGAATTTTTCGGTCACTGTCTTGAGTGTTGTTTTACTTGGGTGTGGTCACGTCTAGGTAGTGGTCACTTCCTATTTCGTAGCTTCTCTTTACTCTTGTGTCTATTATTTTGCTCTTTCTAATAACTTACTTAACTTTATAATAATAAATTTTAGATGACTTCATGCAGTGGCATAAAAGAAAAGCGAAAAGGGAGGTTTTACAGAGATTTTACAGAGTCAGAATGTGCATGAGTGGACCAGGGAAGTCATCGAATTAAAAAAAAAAAAAAAAAAATCCAATTAATTCATAAAAAAACTATTGTATTATAAATTTTTTAATTCAAAATAATAAATAATTCAATATGTACATAAAATTAGGAATCATATAATTCTACATGTTAAATACTAGCCACCCCCTGCGCGGGGTGCGAGCGGTAAACCGACCCTTCGTGGAGGTACCGAGTCTGTAGAGACGGAGAGATCCTGCCTGACCACTGCAGCAACACCTATTAAAAATACAGTCCACAAACAAGTGTTTCATTTAGCACACCATCGAAAGTAAGCAAGGAGTTTTGTCCAAGCACTCAAATCGTAACATGGTCATTCGAACCGGATCATCATAACATCATCATCCGAACCGTGTGTGTTTAAGTGAAGTGTACAGTGTATGTTGAAAACAACACGCATTACAACGTGGGAAAGGCACCGTCCGGCACTAGCCGCAGACTTGGATCTCTATGAAGAACAGGAAGAAGACAGCACCTGGGGGAATCATCACCATCGTCCGGCATCCGACAGCCAGCGAGCAAGGAGTCGCAGACATCTCACAGAAGAGAAAACGGTTTGATCCTCATTGTTTATCCTTCCTAAGTTCATTTGATAACAGCATCTATCAGTATGTCTACGTTAGATAAACTTAAGTCTGACCGAAAGGCTATTCGCGGAAAAATGACGCGATTTGAGACATTTTTAAACACCGTGGACGATAAGACCACACCTTTTATAATTAATTCGCGTGTTGATCGTATAAGCACTGCACTCAATGAGTTTATTAATATTCAAACCCAAATTAACGAGCTTGAAAATGTAGCCACAGATATCGAAATAACGGAATTCGAAATAGTTATTTACAAACCAAGTGCGGGAACACAATTTTCCCGCATGAACGCAATTTTGAAGCATGAGCGACCGAAGGGAGCGAATGCTTCATCTGCGTGAATGCGGGAAAATGATTCCCGCAAGTGGTTTGTACATTTTTTTTTGAAACGAACCGAACGATCTGCATAAACTCAAATAATTTTCATTCCGTTTCAAAATATGAAATAAAGCAAGCCATGGCTGTATAGCAAAACAATGATTGTTACTTTGACAGTTGATTTTTTAAAGCCTGTCGTTTAAAGTCTCAGTTTCTAATAAAATGTCTTCCGATTCGGATATAAGTAGTTGTACACCTCCGGAAATCCGCAATGCCGCTAATACGGCAATTAAAAATGTATTGCCGGATAAATCCAAACGAAGGTACGAGTTGGTATACTCGAAATTTATGGATTGGTGCAGGTTAAACAAAATACGGACTTATTCAGAAAATTGTTTGCTGGCATATTTTCAAACCTTTTCAAGCAAAAAGTCGCTATGGTCCACTTACTCTATGCTAAAGTCCTGTCTACTAATACACAATAACGTAGATATTTCCAAATTTACGAAATTTTACGCATTTCTCAAAAAAGAAACGTATAACCTGAAACCGAAAAAATCCAAGGTATTAGAAAGTCATGAAATTGACAAATTTATTCATGAAGCCCCTGATAACTCATTTCTGTTAATGAAGGTACGTACACAATATGTTTCATTAATCGATATTATTCTATTATTCTATAATATGTTTTACAGGCAGTAGTAATATTGGGCATTTCTGGCGCTTGTCGCCGCGATGAATTATGTAAAATGTTAATTGATCATATCGAGTTTAAACATGAAATGGTACTTGTTAATGTACCAGAGACCAAAACTAATATTTCTCGACGTTTTGTGGTGATCAATCCAGAATGGATAAATTTATTGTTAAAATACAAAAATTTAAGAGTAGGGACAAATAAACGTTTCTTTTTGACCTACAGAAATGGGAAATGTATTAATTCACCTATTGGTCTTAATACAATTGGCAAAATACCTTGCTCTGTGGCACAGTACCTTCAGCTAGAGGCTCCACAGGCCTACACTGGTCATTGCTTTCGAAGAAGTTCAGCTACTTTACTTGCAAACAACGGTGGCGATTTACTGACTCTTAAAAAATTTGGCGGTTGGAGATCTTCAAGCGTGGCCGAAGGTTACGTCGATGACTCTGTGCAGAGTAAAATTAACGTAGCTGAAAGATTGATGGAACCAGCTCCGGGACCTTCATCTCAAGTTGAAAACTATACAATCTCTGAAACTCTTAATGTGTCGCACACTATATCTAAACCCGATGCGGTGGAAAGTTCGGGAATTTGCATTTCAAATTGTACTAATTGTACGATAAATGTGTACAATAATAACCCTGCTTAAGTCGATGTAGATCGTTCACAATAAATAATTATGTATTGATTTATTTATGACAGTGTTTTTTTGCCGTTTTCCCGGTCTACTAGACCGGGAAATACGGATTTCCGGTTGTCAATAGAGTGCGTCAAATGTCACTTTCGAGGCGGTGAGTTCAAAAATAAATATGATGCACTCACAGACAGCGCAAACAATTTATTGCTGGGGCTACAAAAACAGAGTCAACAAAATGTATCGACGCCTAGCAGCATCACTAATAACAACAGCGAAATCAGGCTGCCGCGGATTGATTTGCCTAAGTTTGACGGCAGGTTCGATCAGTGGCTTCCGTTCTATGATACTTTTAAATCGCTCGTACATGAACGCGATTCACTCCCAAATGTCCAAAAATTCCATTATTTAATTTCCGCCATTAAAGGCGAAGCCGCTGAGGTTTTGGGTTCATTCACCATTTGCGATGCCAATTATCAGACTGCATGGGATACGCTTATTGAGGCCTTCGATAATAAGCGCAATATCGGCGCAACGCATATCGATGCCATTATCGATTTGCCATCAACAGCTAAGGAAAATGCGGCAATATTGAAACAAATTATTAGAGGGGCTCAAAAAAACGTCCGAGCTTTAAATGCACTAGGGCGCCCATCTGAACACTGGGATGATTGGCTAGTTCGTGTGATTAGTAAGAAAATTGATAGAGTAACATTGAGCGAATTCGAAAGAACGCTTAATAAATACACATTTCCGACAGTGAAGAAATTGTGCGATTTCATCCAGAGAAAATGCGACTCATTAGAGAGCGCAGGTAAAGTATCAAAACCCGCTAAAGTCAATGCGCATTTAGTAAACATCAAAAGATGTTCATGCTGCCGCGCAGATCACAACATTTACGCGTGTCCACGTTTTAGGGAAATGGATACGGAAGCGAGACTGAGATTTGTGCGGTCGGCTGGCTTATGCCAGAATTGTTTAAAATACACCAATCATGTAGCACAGAAGTGCTTTTCGAACCCGTGTCAAATTTGTAAATTAAAACATAATAAAATGCTACATCGCGAAATGCGGGAAGGCCCTAGTGCTAGTGTAGCGATGGCGGGAGGACACACCACGGTCGCGTTCGCGCGTACTTCAATCGGCCTTTTAGCAACCGCAGTAATTAATGTATGTGATAACAAGGGGCGATATGTTGAGGGCAGATTTTTGCTAGACTCCGGCAGTCAGTCAAGTTTCATGACCGAAGAGTTTGCAAGGCGTCATTTGCCGGAGATCTAACAATTGAAGGTCTGAACAAAACACGCACTGTGGGGCCATGTATGGACCTTGGTTATTGTTGTTTTGTTTGTTGTAACAGGTTTAAAATAAAACGCTGTGTATTCTGTATGTGGACTGTATATTTTGATTTATATTAATTGCTAGGCACATGTTAGCACATTGCTTGCTGTTGGCGAACTCTCGACTGCCTTTGCACACTGCACTCTTCTCCCGCTCATTTGTGGTGGGAGCAAATAACGCAGCGAGACCACAATTGAGTTTCTGTGGTATGCAGCCTCATATATATCTTAACACGCACTAAGGCACAAAGGTGCATAAATGTAAAAATTAAATCACGCTATAATCCTTTTACAAAAGACATGACCTGTTTCATTATTCCGAACATAACTGGGAACATCCCGGAAATAAATATACCTGAAGATTCGGTGAAAATCCCCAAGCAATGCCGGCTACTGGCAGATCCAGAATTCAACCGCGCGCGGCCGGTGGATGGTTTATTGGGGACCGAACTATTTTGGATTCTTTTGTGTTCAGGACGGATAATAGTGGATCGCAATAATGCCGTAATTGTTAAGACGCACTTAGGATGGGTGATCGGCGGCAATACTCCCGCTGCATGGGTTGACCAGCATGGAACATCCAGCCAGTGTCATCTGGCGGGTTTTAGCATTCAGAAATTCTGGGAGTTAGAGAATGTACACAGCGGGTTAGCAACCCCCGTAAAATTTACAATGGAGGAGAAATCTTGTGAACAATCATTTCTCGAAGATGTTACAAGAAACGGCGACGGCCGGTTTGTAGTTTCGTTGCCATTTGTTAAAAATTATAAAGAGCTCGGGTCTTCAAAATTTGTGGCCCTAAAAAGGTTTTACAACCTCGAAAAAAGATTCAGAAATGATTCGAAGCTCAAAAATGAATACGTACAATTCATGCGTGAATATGTGGAGCTTGGGCACATGCAAAGGGTTACGTCCAATGACTGTGCGCCTCATTTCTATCTTCCACATCATGCGGTGGTAAAATCTGAACCAATTACAACTAAATTACGCGTGGTGTTCGACGCGTCTGCTAAATCAGAAAACGGAAATTCATTAAATGACATCTTACTGAAAGGACCCCTGTTGCAGGAAGACCTTTTTGACATTTTAATTAGGTTTCGAACATATCGTTACGCTATAAACGCGGACATATGTAAAATGTACAGGCAAATTTTAGTGCGGCCTGAGCATAGACCATTTCAAAAAATTATTTGGCGCGACGATCCTAACAAACCATTAAATATTTTCGAGTTAAAGACAGTTACCTACGGAATGGCTCCAGCTTCCTTCTTGGCAGTGCGGTGCCTGCACGAATTGGCCGATGAAGCAAGGACACGGTTTCCGGCGGCTTCAGTGGTCATAAAAAGAGATTTTTACATGGATGACCTGCTCACAGGCTCCAGTAATAAAGAACAGGCAATACAACTCCGCGACGAGATAATTACCATTTTAAAAGGGGGCTGCTTCGAATTAAATAAGTGGAACTCAAATTGCGAGGAATTGACAAGTAATTTACCAAAACTTGACAACAATGACATCATTTTATTAGATAAAAGCGAAGGCAATAAAGTGTTAGGCCTATATTGGCACGCGACATCGGATTATTTTAGTTACGCGGTTCCAACCGCTACCAATCATCCCATCACTAAACGCAATATATTATAATTTTCGTCAAAATTATTCGATCCAATGGGATTAGTTAATCCATGTGTAGTTATTGCAAAAATTTTAATGCAAAAACTATGGGAATGCGGTATTGGCTGGGACGAACCTCTGCCGCCTCATATTAGGTCCGAATGGGAAGGGTTTTATAGTAACATGCATATATTGAAATCGTTAAAAATCCCGCGATGCATAATCGACCGGAACGATCCTGTTGCTATCGAGTTGGTCGGATTTTGTGATGCAAGTGAGAAGGCGTACGGAGCTTGTATATATTTGCGAGTAAAAAATCATCAAAATGACAACTTTAAGGTTCAGTTGTTTTGTGCAAAATCAAGGTTGGCACCGCTAAAAATGGAAACTATACCTAGACTTGAATTGTGCGGGGCACTACTTCTCGCTCAATTAATTTCACGGGCACGCCAAGCTATAGTGCTACATGTAAATAGAGTATATTATTATAGTGACTCTCAAATTGTACTTAGTTGGTTAAATTCATCCTCCAATAAATGGAAAATATTCGTAGCAAACCGCACCGAACAAATATTAAATCTATCCGCCGCAAATGAATGGTCATACGTAAGTTCTGCAGAAAATCCGGCAGACATTATTTCTCGGGGTGCTTCGCCAGCCGAGCTCGTACAAAATGATTTGTGGTGGAATGGGCCAAATTGGATAAGGGATACACATAAAGGGTGTTTTTTTTAGACGTGTGGTTTTCGAGAAGAAATAAAACGCATGTAATTTAATGTTATGGCCAAGAATTTAGCTTTATTAGAAAGATAAGGGTTTGCCATTATGTTTTAAAAATGATTTCGGGTAAGTGGGCGCCGCGGCTGGCTCGAAGAAATTCCAGCCGAGAGACCCAATTTCCGACCACTTTTTGCAGCAATTGGGGCCGTATGTCAGCAATAACGCGCCGAATATTTTCTTCCATGGCGTCAATCGTCTCGGGCTTATCTGCGTACACAAGCGATTTCACATAACCCCACAAGAAATAGTCCAGCGGTGTTAAATCGCACGATATTGGAGGCCACGCCACAGGTCCACGACGCGAGATAATGCGCTCACCAAAAGTTTGTTGCAATAAAGTGATTGTTGCGTTGGCTGTATGGCATGTAGCACCGTCCGTCTTGTTGGAACCATAGGTCGTCCACATCAACATCCTCCAATTCAGGCACGAAAAAGTCATTAATCATGGCTCTATAGCGTTCCCCATTAACTGTAACATTATGGCCGGCTTCATTTTTAAAGAAATATGGACCAATGATTCCCTCTGCCCATAGAGCACACCAAACAGTGACTTTTTGTGGATGTAACGGCGTCTCAACAATAGCTTGTGGATTATCTCTACTCCAGAAGCGACAATTTTGCTTATTGACATACCCATTTAACCAAAAGTGAGCTTCATCGCTGAACAAATTTTCTTGTGAAAATCAGGATCGGTGGCCATCTCGTTTTGGGCCCATTCACCGAACGTGCGACGCGCTTGATGGTCGTTTGGCACCAATTCTTGCACGAGTTGGATTTTGTAAGCAAGCAAACCAAGATCCTTCCTCAAAATCTTCCATAAAGTTGATGGGCACAGCTCCAATTGTTGCGCGCGATGGCGAATGGACTCATTCGGGTCTTCTTCGATACTCTGCTCCACAGCAGCAATAGCGTCTTCGGTGCGCACTGTACGGCGTCTCTGAGGATGCGCATTATCCACTAGAGTAAACGTGGTGCGAAACCGATCCATGGTTGCTCGAATTACCGACTCTGCAGGGCGATAATGTCGACGGACCGAATATTGGACGCAGCGCGCGATGCGTCGCGCGAACCGAACCATTATTTTGGTAATAAATTTGCATGATTTGCAAACGTTGTTCACAAGTAAGTCTATTCATTATGAAATGGCAAACCAAACAGAGCATAAATCAAGTGACAGCTGTCAAAAAGACAATCTCCGAAAAAAGTAAAGCCATCTTGAAAACCACATGTCTAAAAAAAACACCCTTTATAAAGACAACTGTACAAACCACAAACAAAGACGATTTACCCGAGAAAAAGAAACAGGAAATAACTACCTGCGTAGTGGATTTTCTTGAGCAATTTGATATTTTTGCAAAATTCAGTTCACTCAGAAAATTAATTCGAGTTACGGCGTTATGTTTACGATTTGCCAAGAACTGCAAATTAAAAACCAATCGCCAGGTATCTAGCATAACAATACAGGAACTAGATGCCGCCACTAATGTCTTAGTTAAAGTAGCTCAAGAAGAGTCATTCAACAGAGAAATTAATCGAATCAAATCACAGTCAAAGGTTGACCGCAAAAGTAAATTAACTAGTTTAAACCCATTTATTGATGATTCAGGATTATTACGAGTAGGAGGGCGTTTAGCTAACTCCGATCTAAGCATTCAGATAAAATATCCGCTTTTGCTACCGAAAGGTCATAAATTAACGGAACCGATTTATTTACAAACGCACAAAGACAATTTGCATGCCGGGGCACAGGCAACACTGGCCGCCGTACGCCAAAAATATTGGCCGATTGACGGTATGAACGGCATAAAGGGGGTTGTAACGGTCCAGAAATATCTTTGGCAGAAACTGCATTTTAATAATTAATTGGCGCATAGACCTGCACTGTAGACAACCGTGCTCGCACTTTTTTGTTGTGGTGACGCGTTTCCCATGTGTGCGATTTTTAAATTCGCCGGCGAGCAGCCGCCATCGGCAGAACTCAGCTACCTCGTGTCCAGTACGGCCGTGCCAGAAGAACCGTTGAGATAAGGTGTACCACCATCCGGTTTACGGGATAACCAACGGGGACTCAGTTAACCACCCTTGAGGGGATTGAGGCACCAGGTACAGGGCAAGGGACTTCCAAACGCTCATAACACCTGAGTAAGTAGTTAAGCCCGATATTTCTTTTCCTTTTCGTGAAGCCACGTGTCCGGCCATTGTTACTAAGGCCATGTGCTTTGCAGGCGTTTTGTTACGGGCTAAGTAGCTCGGCCAAACCATTCTTGGCTGGAGGCCGCGATCATCTTGGCTGGAGGCCGGAATCGAGCGCTAGGCGTCCACGACGCAAACCGCCGCCCTTCCGGAGCTGTAGCCAGCCGCCAGCGAAGACCACCAGGAACACAGGCCAGATATCCAGAGATATATATATATATAGATATTGATACATTTTTTTGTGGTCTCAATTGAGCCAGACCTCCGTTTAATTCCTTATTGACATATCGTTTATTCTTTTGTATAAGAGTTGCGTCTACGTGTTGCGTGCCGTACGTGCTTTGCGCTTGTGTAAGAGAAAGGTCGCTCCGTCGGCCCTTTGAATCGCGCGATCAGGAGCTTGCTATATTCGGCCGAATAGAGTGAACCCTGCGTGAAAGGGTTGCGTGCGGAGGTATTTATTTCAGGAGCGCAGACACGGTGTCCGTCGTTTGTGTGAATAAACGCCGATATTTTACACTACAAAATTCACACCTGTTATTTTTTGTTCCCCCCACGTTTTCTCGATCGAGCATTTATTTCAGTTTCAGTTTTTTTTTTATTCTCACTGCGAGATTTAAATCTGGTGGTGTTGGCGCCAAATGGTCAGCGTTGTGACAGTTCGTGATTTCTGAACTTCGCTGACTGTCTGCCGTCCACCCACGCAGGTAGGGTGGAGCCACCCTTTGCGACGAAGTAGCGACGAGGTTAAAATTACGTGGAGCCTTTTTTAACCCCCCCACTCTCTGACACCGAGAGCCTGGCCCTCGTCACTGCTTCGAAGGGACCCTCCACTCGCTCCACGGCCTAACGCGCTGATTGCCCTTCAGGTACGTCACAGGGTCATTAGAAAATGTATAATCTGTTTCAAAAATAATCCCAAATCTAGAACAGTAATTATGGGCAACTTACCTGCACATCGCGTAACACCTGGTAAGCCATTTGCAACTTGCGGTGTTGACTATTGTGGTCCTTTCTTAATAAAAGAAGGCACACGGAAGCTTAAGATAAGCAAAGCGTACGCGGCATTATTTATTTGTTTTGCGACAAAGGCTGTCCACATTGAGATTGTAAGCAGTCTCACGACTGAAGCGTTTATTGCAGCCTTGCGCCGCTTCATCGGGCGCAGGGGTAGGTGTATCCACATGTACTCTGATAATGGCACAAATTTTGTTGGCGCAAATAACGAATTAAAAAAGTTGAAGGAATTTTTTGAGAATCAAATAGTAAAAGAAAAAATTGCGTATGAGAGCGGAAGCCAGGGAATCGAATGGCACTTCATGCCACCGCGGTCACCTCATTTTGGAGGCCTGTGGGAGGCATCTGTAAAAATTGCTAAGCGATATTTATTTAAAATTGTTGGTGAATCGCGTCTCACATTTGAAGAGCTCAATACAATATTCATACAGATAGAGGCTGTTATTAATTCACGACCCATAACCCCTATAAGTTCTGATCCAAATGATTATTCCTATTTATCCCCTGGCCATTTTCTTATTGGACAACCGATGACAGCAATTCCAAGTCCTAACTTGGAACACCTCAAAATAGGCCGTTTGTCTCGATGGCAGCTACTGCAACGTCTTCAAGAACATTTTTGGAAGCGTTGGTCACGTGAGTACCTAACGCAGCTTCAGGTGCGACACAAGTGGAAGAGCACTGATCAATCCCTGGATCCGCCGATTGAAGTTGGAACAATGGTTCTACTTAAGGACGACAATCTGCCACCTCTGCGATGGCTAATTGGTAGGATTACGGAAGTTCACTCCGGCACCGACCATCAAGTGCGTGTAGTGACAGTTAAAACCGCGAATGGAGTGTTTAAAAGGGCAATTGCGCGAATTTGTGTTCTACCGATTACCGACTAAAGTGAACGGAATATTTAGGCACTCCATGTGTCATTTCAATAACTCAGTGTACGGGATTGAGATTTGAACTAAACTTAATTTTAATTTGGATTTTATGTTAATTTTTGTATTCTTGTAATTGTATATATTGTTTATCTTTTATTCTCTTTTTACTTGTTTAACTTTGTGTTCTTGTTTTATGTTTATTTGATTATGTATTGTTACTTAGGTGTTCTGTGTATGTATATATTTGTTTTTTGTAAATTTTATATGTTGAAAGACTTGGTCATTTCAAGGAGGGCGGCGTGTTAAATACTAGCCACCCCCTGCGCGGGGTGCGAGCGGTAAACCGACCCTTCGTGGAGGTACCGAGTCTGTAGAGACGGAGAGATCCTGCCTGACCACTGCAGCTTAAATACCTATTAAAAATACAGTCCAACTACATATTATGGCGGCTTGACCTGCACGCGCCATCTGCTGGCCATCGCTTGGACTACAAGGACAGGGGGCGCTGGCAGACCAAGCAACGGGGGAGAAAGAAAGCAAACGGTCTTCTCCCCGGTGTCCTAGCCGAAGTAAGACGTGACGAACAAAATCTATGCACAATCCTTGTTATAACCTTAAATCGATGTAACAATGATTATAATAAACAACAAAATACCAAAATATATTTTACACAATTATATACTCTAATAAAAAATGTTTCTTCTTCACAAATGGTGTGAAATAAAATTTCCATGGGCCCCTATTCGGTCATTGTTTTCTAACGATAAATCGGAACTGCTGCTGTCATCACCAGCCTCATCATCCCGAAATGAAAACACGTACATGGGGCTCACGATCTTCGCGATGATCGCACATTTCTTGCACCATATCCGCAAAGTCGGTCATTTGAGGTTAAATATGCCCTTAAAGACGGACGGGACCGCCTTTAAGAATCGGCTACTAACTATTAGCAAGCAGCGCGCTGTGCGGCGTTAAAAGGACTGCAGAATAAGTGGTTTCTAAAAACGCCACTAAAGTTAGTAAGCAGCGCCTTACTAACGCTAACAGCGAGCCGAGAATACGGGCCAATAGAGTTAGTTCTCCCGGATTACCCTCAGAGTGCGCTGAGAACTTGTAAATGTAGTAAACTATAACAAAATAGTAATCTGTAGTGATCGCATTCAATCGCATATTGTTTGTCGCGTTTGCGCCCTCTCTGATTTGCATGTCCGTACCATTTTCGTAAGAAAAGAACACACGAGATGGCGCTATATCGTTAAAAAAAGCGGGATTTATAAATAAATATATACAGGGTCCGTCATTTCACCTCCCGTCTTCTATAGCTCAGTTACTGATTGAGTTACGGTTTTGATATTTTGCAGACTTTACTTACATTCTGTGGTGTATTTCAGGAAAATATGTTTGATTATACAGGGTGTCCCAAAAAAGTGTGACGTCATCATGATGTATATTTTTAGATTGCATGGTATATTTTTTGTTGCTTATTTGGGTGCCGTTTATGGATGCCTACATAATTATAAAATTTTATTGAAATCAGTTTTTTGATATTTGCACAAAAAAATAAAAACTGAAAAAAATCAGTTTTGCACCATTGGTTAAGAAAATTAATAAGGGATAAAAATAGTGCCTCGTTAATAAAACCATACAAGGTACTCATTAAATAAGGTCTGACAGTTGCGTTAACCAAGTTTTATAGATATGCATTATACAGAGTGTCCAAAATTTAGTGTCAAACTTTTCGAACTTTAAAGCACTTTATTTTTCTTATTTTATATTGGAACCCCAGTATATTTTTATGTAATTCCATGCAGAATTAAAAGACACACATTTTTCCTAATTACAACCCTATCTCAATTCCTAACACTTTAAAAGATATTTGTAGAAAACTCGTTTGAGAATGTTTTACTGGCATATTTCTCAAATTTGTTTCAACAAATGAAATCTTCGACTGTATGGTCTCACTATTCTATGGTAAGAGCTATGTTATGCCATAAATTAATCAACCATACACTTTTTTATTTTTGTTGCCGATAAATATTTTTCGACTTAGGACGAATAAGACCTAGCAACCATGGTTTTTCACAAAATGATGTTGTTTGCGTCTAGATTTTCATACCGAAAAATACTACCTTATGATGCAATCGAATAAAAAAAAAATTGGTATTTCGGGTATAAAGACCTTAGCTAAAAAAGTTTTTAACTTTTATATTACTACAGTCAACATTGGCTCTTGTCACTTTGTTAAACTTTAATGTCAATAAATTGTTTTTCAAACCCACCTTCGATTTTGATTAAGAGCGGGGGTTTGGCGCGAAAACTGGCCTCTGGGTGTTGATAAATCCGCCAGGATTTGATTTAAAAGCGCTCTGTAATATGTTTTGCATTCCTTACTAAGGAAATTTGCGTGCAAAAAATGGAACATGTTGCCATGTGTTTAATTTGTATAGCCAGCTTTTTTTGCGGCGGACCACAAATAATTTTACGATGAAGCAGCGCGAGATTTATTTCGACGCGTGCTAATTTATGAGCATTAACATTTTATTTCCGATACATTATATTATATAATTGGGTAACAATTCTCTTTCAAACAAAGACAGTAACCAATTACGCCATAGGTGGAGGAGTAGTAGGGATTATTATTATTATTATTATTATATTATATTATATTATATATTTTAAGAGCCGTCTTTACCCAAAGGCGGTATGTGGAATTGCATGTAAACGACAGCCAAGATAATTTATGAACGGGTCAACATAATTGCAATCGGAGACCTGATTTAGAAACTTCAGATATTTATCTACAATTGAGCCGAGTAGTTTTAGGAAATAATAAAACGGTGATTTATTATGTTTATTAAAAGAATGGCTGTTTAGCAGATTTGTGAAATTTTCTTCTGTATTTATTTAATTAAGACAGGGTACATAAAATGGAAATTCCCTCGGTTTCTTTGGAGCTAATATTGTTGTGAACCACCTTCTTTTTTTTGTTCCAATATCTTGAATTATAATGGAGTATTCTTGTCTGCACATAAATCCGATTAGGTGATCAGAACTGTCCAAAAAACTAATACCTCTGTTCCATAATAAGTGAGCCATTACCGATTTTTAGTTTTTCCATAATATGTGAGCCATTACCGATTTTTATTTTTTTTTCCATAGTAAGTGAGCCATTACCGATGTTTATTTTTCACAAAATAAGTTTTGCGTATATTAAGAATATCAAAATATAAATTAAAAAAATAACTAAGTGTCAATAAGTTTGAAAGAAAACTCAAATGGCTCACTTATTATGGAACAGAAGTAGTATTAAGATGGCAGTTATAAACGACCCAAGAACTTATCTCGTTATCTCCTCAGGACCCAAATTTTGTATACATACTTATCCCTTCTTAAAGTATTATAAGTGCGTGCATTTCGCCCTAGAGATTTCAACAACACCCCACATGCAAATAGATTCAGTTAGGTTTCTTTACATTCGGGTGCGTAGTTAATTTGAAAATCCTATTCAATTATGGTTGTGCTTTCTTCGTCTGTTTCTGCTTTGGTTATTGTGCGTTTTGGTTGTGTGTATGTTTTATAAACTTCTGTCTCCCACGTGACTATTTTTTACTTTCACCCTGTGACAAATATTGTGTCTGTATTTTGTGTATGACTAATTCCTCCCTATGACAATTATTATTGCATTTTTTATATTTAGTTAGACTATTAAATCTTCCTGTGACAATTTACTTGTGCATTGTGTAGTTCTTTTGCGTATTTCGAGATTTGTGTGTATGGGAAGGATATCACAAAAATTGAATGTGTTAACCCTATCATAAAAAATTATGGGAAGAGATTAAACTCTTTAAAAAATGACAAAAAAAATGTTTCCTTGGCTGCTAGAAAAATAGTAAATAAAAAACTAATTTCCTTATTACAGAAAATAGCACAAAAAACCCATTTACGATAATGCCCATGGTGATGTGGCAACAATTATTGATGATTTAATTAATGGGCCTTATCACTGTTTTAATCATCATTCGCGTTGCAAAGATTTAGAATGTCCTGCATTAAAAATTATAAGAATTACGATATTTCGCGGTTTAAATGCGAAGTCCGCAAAATAATGTCGGCGTTCGTTCAAACGGCTGAGCCCCGACAGAGCATAAAAACAGCGGTAAAAAATGACCTTTACACTTGATTCGCATGTTTCAAACTTCTGTTAGGAGTGTTGGCAACATGGCTTAGCAATTATGTCATTGCTCCATCTCGTAGCGAACATATGAACTGCTAGGAGCAAATTTTTAACTATTTTCACGGGGGGATATTCAATTTAGGTACATTTTAAATAATTAATAAAACCATAAAACATCTGTTAATTAATAAGTACTATATCTTATTAGATACAGTATTTTACAAGGTTTCAGGATATATTTTTGGAATGAATAAATATAATTTCTCTGAATCAAATTATTTAAATAATATGGTAAACAATTGGTAATTTTAATTATAAACTATATAGTGACACGTAGAATCAGGTCTATATTCATGTAAAGCTTTAAAATTGCGCAAATATTTGCAAATACAATCCATGAAGATGAAAAACGGCAAAAAGCGACGATTTCATGAAATTTCATAGAAAAACGTAAATAATCGAAAAACTTACTATATAGCGACACGTAGTATTTATTTTGATAATTTATGGTACAGAAAATATAACGTGAAAGTGATTATTAACAGCGTTTAAGTTGAAAAACACTTTTACGCCCGAAAAACCGCGCTCTTAATTAAAATGGCCATTGAAATTGTTCATAAATAGAGTTTTCTGCACATAACTTTTAATGTGTTAGGAATTTCGATAGAGTTGAAATTAGGAAACATGTTTGTCTTTTAATTCCGCATGGAATTACATAAAAATATACTGGGTTTCCAATTTAAAATAAGAAAAATAAAGTGCTTTAAAGTTTGAAAAGTTTGACACTAAATTTTGGACACTCTGTATAATGCATATCTATAAAACTTGGTTAACGCAACTGTCAGACCTTATTTAATGATAACCTTGTATGGTTTTATTAACGAGGCACTATTTTTATATCTTATTAATTTTCTTAACCAATGGTGCAAAACTGATTTTTTTCAGTTTTTATTTTTTTGTGCAAATATCACTAAACCGATTTGAATAAAATTTTATGGGTATGTAGGCATCCATAAAGGGCACCCAAATAAACAAAAAAAAATATACCATGCAATCTAAAAATATACATCATGATGACGTCGCACTTTTTTGGGACACCCTGTATAATCAAAAATATTTTCCTGAAATACACCATAGCATGTACGTAAAGTCTGCAAAATATCGAAATCATAACTCAATCAGTAACTGAGCTATAGAAGACGGGAGGTGAAATGACGGACCCTGTATAATAATGCCCGCACAGATAACCAAATGCAGACATTTAACGAGGAACTAATGTATGACAGTTTTTGATTTTGCAAGGCCTAAATGTCGCGATCTGCTTTTTGATATTTAACTAATGCTAGTTTTTTCACAGGATCATTAATTTTATGAAGTTCTTTTCCTTGCAGTATGTTGTTGATGTTCTGTATCTACACCACAACATAAAATGGGATCAGAAGATTTAAAATTAGGTCAGCCAAATTGTGAATATGACAGTGTCACAAATTTGGAATAATTGTACAAGAAATTTTATGTGTAAAAAATGATACTATATTAAAATGAGTGCAAATCTTCGGTATATAAAACCGCATAATTTGCAAACATTGATTAACGTATTTGAAGAAGTTAAAGTTGGGTCGCAGCAAATTTCCACGTGTAAATTGCCTACATTCAATATAGGAGTGAATGGGTTCCAACGTATCGGAAACCAGGTCCTGTTTACATATATTACATCCTTGTAATTTTCTCAACATATTGCGGGCCAAATATCCTGATATGTACATATTTATATTGTCCGCCAGAAAACTGGGGTTGTTTATAGTAGTGGGGCTAGGAGAGTTCGGGGCCAATTTCCCCATAAGAAATACATGGGCCGATTTCTCGCTACTTTCCGCCATTTTGTTTTTGTACAACGGGCTGCCTACGGGCCAAGAGGACTTGTTGACGGTATGTGGGGTTGCCTATGTATAGTTTTGGCAGCGCACCAATTTTGAATTATGCTGAGCTGATTGTGCACGCTGGGTTACCTACATGTGAGCGAATTAATCGTAGATATATTAACACTATTCTTCATTTGATATTGAAATAATCAGAGCGTATTGACGAGCAATGGGAGACAAGCGTACTGTTGATACGAAGAAATTACAGCGGCACCTGACCAGATGCCAAGCGAGAAAAAGGTGAATCCCCTCGACTCTCGCTAGGTCGGGAGACGACCAACGCCAGACAGGACCGTGGTTGAGTAGAGCCTGCAAGGGGACAGCCTCGCTCCCAGACCATCCTGTCATGCTGAATTACGCGCTAAATTTGAATTAAGCCATCATCATGCAATCTGCTATCATCTGTTGACTCTATGCGTTTTAACACCAGACAACATTTTGTAATGAAGGCTTCACCTATAAAGATATCGGGTTTCCTGTAATTGATTAAAATGGGGTAATTAAAGAAGAAGTTACATATATAAAATATTTATTTATAACAATACATAATAATACAATACAATACATTACATAATAAAAAAAGTGAAAACTATACATTTTATATAATCAAAGTTCTTTATATAAATTTGATTAAAATCCTATACATTCTAATAGATACTTATAATTTTATATTTAAACAATATGTTACATATATAAAATATTTATTTATAAAAATACATAATTATAATAACACACAATAAAAAGTGAAAACTCTATATTTAATAAAATCAAAGCTATTCGCATAAATTTGCTTAAAATCCTATATATATATATATATATATATATATATATATATATATATATATATATATATATATATATATATATATATATATATATATATATATATATATATGCTAATAAATATTTACTATTTAACATTTAATAAAACAAAGATATTAATGTACCCATCCTCACAACATTTAGATGCTCGCGTGGAATGCATTATCATCATCATCCATGATACCATAGTATCCCCACGGTAATGTGTCAATATTATTAGCGCAGATTCGACGTTTATCATCATAAGGACTTAAAGATGTTTTAGGCTGTCTAATGCTGTAGACTTGATGGTTAAATGATCTAATAGAATTTTGTGCGTGTTCCATCTCTATGTTATTAAAGAGGCAATCTAGATCAGGGGTTCTTAAACTTTTTTATATAGCGACCCCCTTCAAGCTTAGAAAATTTTAAACGACCCCCTCCTCCATATAATGAAATATATATTAACCGTAGATGTAGATGTAATATCGCACTATTTTACAATGTAAATAAAATAAGGATTAAAGAATACATACCCATTCATTTCACATATATATAATTGGAAACGTTGACGGGATATCGGTCAAAATAAAACACAATAAATAGAATGACATAAAACAATATATATATATATATATATATATATATATATATATATATAATATATATATATCTATATATTTATTCAATAGAATAAATAAACTTATGTACCAATTTTTTTATAAGAAAACATAGAACTATATCTATATATTCAATAGAAAAAATAAACTTTTGTAACAATTTTTTTAATAAAAACATATTATTAACATGAAACAATATTAATGTGACGGATGTGATTGTTTATTTTTACACAAATAATTAAATCTAGCTCAATTTGAGTTAGTGCAGGTCGTAATAAATTTTCAACGTTTATTAAAGTTGAACGGTATTTTGATTTTATGTAAGTTAATGTGGAAAAGGCTGATTCACATAAATATGTTGTACAAAATGGCAGTAATTTGTTCATTGCCATTTCCGATAGTAGGGGATATTCTGATTTGATTTCTATCCAAAATTCATGCACAGGCACTTGAGAAAATCTGAGTCGCAAGGTAGTATCACTTGTTAATTCGACAAATTCTTCTTGTGCATTTAAGTTTAAAAAATTAATTTCTTCCATTTCAATTGAAAATGGATTGCAAATCCATTGTTGTGTATCGATATCATTGGGAAAATACCTATGCATGTAAACTTCCATATCCTTCAAATGATTAACTATAATTTTTGTTATAGGAGTATCTTTTTTTGAAATATTGTTACTAATTATATACTCGTCAGTAAATGGAAACATTTCGAGCGATCCACTTTCCACTCTGTTCTTCCATATAAGAATTTTTTTAACAAATGCCTCAAGTTTATTTTTTAACATAAACATATTAACGCAGACTCCCTGCATTGATAAATTCATATCATTGATTTTATCAAAAATATCTGCCAAATAGCTTAGCTTGAGAAGCCATAAATTATCGTGAAAATAATCGGCCAAATTAGAATTTTGCTCTGTTAGAAATATAAGAACTTCATCTTTTAAAGTTAATAATCGTTTCAAACTTCGACCTCTTGATAGCCACCTAACTTCAGCATGTAGCAATAAACTTGTATAATCAGAATCCATATCAATGCACAAATTTTTAAACAATCGACTATTAAGTGCTCTACTTTTAATAAAGTTAATGATTTTGACTGCATCAAAAAACACAGTGTTTAATTCTGGTGCAATTTTTTTAACAACAAGTGCCTCTCGGTGAATCATACAATGTGTAAATGTAATATGATCATTTCCTCCAGCTTTAACAAATGCTGTAAAACCAAGATCTTGTCCGGTCATTGCTGCAGCACCGTCCGTGCACACACCAACACAATTTTTCCAATTTAATCCTTCTTTTTCAAAAAAAACTCGTTTACTTTTTTATATATATCTTTTCCACGAGTATGACCTTCCAGAGGACGACAAAACAGTATATCTTCATGAATGCTTCCCTCATAAATATATCTTACAAAAAGTAACAACTGTGCCATTTTTGAAATGTCTGTCGACTCGTCCAGTTGTATTGCAAACTTTGAGCTATCTTTAAGCCTCATAAGAAGCTGTTGAAATTGATCATTGCTAATGTTTGAAATTCTTTTGGACACAGTGTCATTTGATAATGGAATTTTACTAATTTCAGCAGCATACTGTTTTCCATGAACAATTTCAGACATTCTTATAGCTGCAGGTAGTAAAAGTTGCTCTCCAATAGTAAAAGGCTTTTTCGTTTTTGCTATCAAATACGAAACTCCATACGATCCCAATAGATATTTATCATTCAAAGTAACATACTTCTCGAAAGTGTTCTTTTCTTTATTTGATGTTTGCAAAAGACGCTCAAAATATTCTATTGGCTTTTTTGATAACGTTGCATGTTTAGTATTCAAATGTCGTTGCAGTTTTGACGGTTTCATGCTTTCTGCAGCCAAAACTTCTTTGCAAATTAAGCACACTGGTTGTTCTTCATTGTTGTGAGAAGAGCATGTGAAGCTACAAACAGAAAAATAACTACACTCGAATCTTTAACAGTGCGATGACAACAAATTACGATCAGATCAACCCGTATTGATCAAAGCCGTATTGTATGTGTAACCTGCGGCCTGCGGCTTCTGGGTACTTATAATCACTAAGTTATCTTGCGGCGCGCAAACACTGACGCCGGCGGCCGGACATCAATGTCGAACGTTCAGTTGAAAATCGAGGAGCGCGTTGTATTTATTATTTTAAATGCTACTTCCATATTTTCATTTATAAGCCCTACATAACAGTCTTGCATTGCCACTTTTTTCAAAAAATAGTTATAATAAAACTACAATAGTATTTTGTATGATTTTTATTTGTATTTATATTTGTATGTAGTGTGTAACCTAATTTTAAATTTTTATTTATAATGATTCAAAAGTATCAGATCTTTGCGACCCCCTTTCAGTAGTCTCGCGACCCCCCTGGGGGTCGCGACCCACAGTTTAAGAAGCCCTGATCTAGATAATCCTCAAAAGAAATGTGATTTTTAACAACATAGCTCTTAACACCTTTCGCCTTTTTTGTATCTTTTTCTCCGGCCACCCTGCATGCATACATTTTGGCCCGGAGACCCACGAATTCTTCCATAATAGCACCTTTGTTTTCATCCTTCATCAGACCCGGGATCTTCTTATTCATTAGTGGAATACCATATGCATTATTTGGAGCATATTCAGAAGTATCAAATTTATGCAAGTCCTTTTTTATGTCTGCGTATACATCTTCAGTCTCTATATCATATATTAGCGAATCTGTATCCGTATAGCAAAGAGTGCACTTAGACCCATATTTATCTTTCATATAGCTATAGTGGAAGTCATACAACAGTGTTTTAGATATATCTAAGATGGCCATACCAACGTATATTGGTTTATTGAAAACAGCTTCGGTTTTAAGTAGCTCAATCAGAACAAGCTCTTCGTTAATTATCTTCTGAGAATGGAAATTTGGTTTAGATATCAGTGCTTCGGCTCCATAACGACCATCCCATTTTGTTACCACCGATATATTACGCCGATTGCGAACATTTTCCATCGTCTTGCCGAAAACTGCATTATTCATTAATTTAAAAAATACCTTCTCAAATTCATTATTTGCTGCCTGCCGGAGCGTTGTGTTTAAATCAATGTATTTACGTAGCCATGGTTGTTGGGAAAATTGGAGAACCCTATGGATTTTGGTAACTATGAGTCCTTCGGCCACGTATTGCTTCAGGTTACGATAATGAACAACGTATTTTTCCTTATCGAAAAGTGTGGCAAGCATCTTTTGCTGCTTAGAGCCCGGAGGAGTTCCTTTATTAGGAGCCATGGGGAGATCTTTATGCCTATCATGGATGGCCTCAGGATACTCCAGGTCAACCTCTAGAATGTATCCAATTGGGCTGTCGTCCGACCGATTATAGTTAAATTTGGAGATATTGCCCTCCACCCATTTCAAATCGCCGGTAGGGAGATATTGGGACATTGCCCATGCATACATCGCGTTAATGTCCTAATACGTAAGAAATTTAGATATTTTGCTCGAGTCATAATTTTTAATATACTTGTTGTTGGCCTTGGCGTGCCTCTTCGAGCATTGTGTTAACCCTCCACGAACCCCCTTTTCTACGAACATCAGAATGTCTACATCTTCTATAAGATCTAGTTCAATTTGTGTCATGTGTAACATTGCATCCCAGCTCAGTCCCGGAGCCGTATAATAATGAGCAGGGTCAAGTTTGTAAGCATTTAGACATATATCTCTGAAGGCCTCAAAGACTTCAGCAAGCAATAATATATCGACTTTGAGGTATAGATCTGTATATTCTCCCAGTGTTTTG
This sequence comes from Othius punctulatus, assembly GCA_951805005.1. Lineage (NCBI taxonomy): Eukaryota > Metazoa > Arthropoda > Insecta > Coleoptera > Staphylinidae > Othius > Othius punctulatus. The sequence goes on from OX638144.1 coordinate 43,241,580, forward strand.
ATTCCGAATTCTTCCCACACTCTTTGCGCATGTTTATATTCCTTATCTGAAATGTCGCTCTGGCATAATGTTGAATAGAACTCCTTGTGGGATGGTAATCGAGTTTCTTCCATGCACGCCCAGCTTTTCATGTAATCGTAGGGATATACACCTTTTCTTGTTAGTAATTGTATTTGTTCTTCGCTGCATTCGGTAAATTCATTCTTGATTATAGGATGCTGGTTCAAATAAGAGCTTAACTTCTCCAAAGATTCCGGCATGAATCGAAACGAGTCGATAAATTTGAATTTTAAACCGCTTTGGGGAGTAGTCTTTATCATAGAGATAAAATTCTCTTGGTTATTAGGAATCAGCTTAAGAGCTCCATCTGTTTTCAATGCAATATCTTTCAACAGGAAGTGCAAGTCGTAGCCGCTTAGGTTATGGAAGATTACAGGGATAGTTTTGCTGTCCTGGTAATTCAGGCTGCATTTTTCATGTGCAGCTCCTCTAAATTTGCCCGTCAAGTGGCAATGATCCCTAACTCGATCGTCTCCCAACAGTTTCTCGCAGATATGACATACAGAAGCATGCCTGAATAATATTCCTTCTTCTTCATTTAGTTCATTCATGGGAATAGGACATAAATATACCGTTTCCATCTCTTCCGCCAACTGCCGTAATTCATCTGCAAACCACTTTGCACAATCAGGGCCTCTGTATTTTCGGTGAAAGCTGAGATTGTCATCGTATGAACACTTAAAATAGTACCCGATTGCACAGGCTTCATGCTCTTGGGTTTTTGAACTTTGTAACCCGCTCGCTTTTTTCACTCCAAATTTGCTATTGATGGGTTTTAATAGAGATTCAATGTCTCCGTATATGACGAAAGGACATCTCTCTTTGTTTTTATGGTTTGTGAACGTTATCTTTCCGCCCGGCAATACTACCTTATACTCGTTCTGTTTTTGACATTCCTCAATGTGCAGGGCCAGCTTGCCCTGAGTCCTAAAATAGTGCAGGCATCGGTCACAGAAGAATTTCTGTCCATTCCTGTTGCTGAGTTGTGTGGACACCAGACGTGACAGATTCTTTATCCAGACATAATGATACTTGGGCGGAGGTACATCTTCATTCTCGTCACAATACACATCTTGTATGAGTAATAAATTAACATGATGGAGTCGTTTGGTTGGAGTAAGCCTTGAAGGAGATACTGCAAAGGTACTTTTCTCCTTATTGAGAACGTATACATTGACAGAGATATCATTCATTTGTTCAAATTTTGCGATCTGCTCGCGAGTAACGGGAAATGTCATGCCGTCTAGTTTTAAGATCTCGGAGTAATGCGGGTACGAAGACGTCCTCGTTGGATGTTCGCCGTGTCCTCTTGGGTGTAGGGCTGATGTAACTGCCCATGCGAAGCAGGCCTCATCATCGTTCTGCACATTGACGCAGGCCTGTTTACGTGCAATTATCTCGGGGAGTTTCACGTAAGATGATCCAAGTTGAGCTGTGTATTTATTTATGGCCACGGTCAAATTTACAACACAATGTAATGCCCATCCAGAGTCTCGTTCTTGAAATTCTTCCAGCATTTCCATAAGTTTTATTAAAACGTTCTCGGCATACCATTCTGATAAATTAATATCTCTATTAACAACTCCAAACTTCGTGTTGAGGTACTTGATCTCTTCGATTTGTTCATCGACTCCCGACTTGATAAATATTCCACAAAACACGACGTTGGTTTTCAGAAAATGCTCCGTCTTTAATGCATTTGATATACGACGCGTAAATAACGGACCGCAATCTTCTAGAAATTCCATCGGATCCTTGTGGGCCAAGTTAGTAATAACACCGGTGCGTATTCTTCCACCAAAAATTGACTTTGCGTCCTCCCACCTTACACGGTTCTTCGACCAAGATTTATTGTTAGGATGAGTCATCTTGTATGCACCTCCGCGAACCGCTATTGCTTTTAGTATCGTTCTGCTCCCCATCAATCTGACAACAGTAGCAAGCAGACGATGCTTTACTCCAGAACTTGCACCATTCTTGCAGGCATCATTTAGAATGTTTATGTTCTTGGAGCACAACTTGATCCAATTATCAAGCTCCATAGGATCACGAACTCCTGTCTTTATAAACACCGCGACAGTATTTGCAAAAGTTTCGGCGCTTTTCGCAGACATTCTCGATAATTTTCGCTGAAGCAAGAAGAAGTTGGTGAATACTACGAAGAGTGATATGCTCTGGGCAAGATAAGCGCACTGAATGATGATTTTTTTTTTTTTTTTTTATGGTAGGAGAGGAAACCTTGCATAGGCACCCGCGAACGGGTAGTGTCAGATTCTTACTGACTAAAACCTCTCCTTTGAGTGCGCACCCCCGAAACGGGAGGCCTTCCTCATTGACATAGATACGCCGCGCCGAAGCTGGCTCTTGAGTAGAAACTCGGGGCTTCACGATGGAATTTACAACTGGGAAAATCAATTGATAATTCAGTAGGTGATCGTGATTGGGACAGAATAAAAGGAAGAGATGAGAGTAGGAAAAGAATAAAGAAGATGCCTTGGAGGCGGGAAGTTCTAATCCGGAGGATTAGGGCGCGGGAGAGCAAACACTGGGGGAGTGATATCCGCCAGCGAGTCTCTGAGCCGCTGAAAGTTGCGGACATAGTCGGCTGGGCAACCCGCAGTCGGAATCTGCGGGGAGATGTCGAAGAGATCCCGTGCTTTCGCATACTCGAAAAAGCGAGTCGTGATCTTTTCGACGTGATCCATGATAGGGACGGCATCGGCCTCTCTAAGAACTTGACTGTTGCGCATGTACCAGGGGGCATCCATTGCCGTTCTCACAATCCGGTTTTGAAGTTGTTGGAACCGGATTATTTGGGTACGCGGCGCGTCGTGAAAGACGGGGGCCGCGTACGTGAGAACGGGGAGTATGTAGATGCGATAGATGCGCAATCGGGTGGCTTTTCGCAGCGATTTGCTGCGGAAGAGGGCATTGAGGGAGTTGGCAGCACCCCGCGCCTTTGCAAGGGTGCTGGACATGTGCTTGTGCCATTGGAGTCGTGGTTGAAGATAGACTCCAAGGTAGCGAACGGAGGTGCACCAAGGAATGGGTGCCCCTCCGAAGGTCAGCTGGGCGGGAGAAGCGCGCTTGCCGGGTCTTCTGGAAAAGATGATCGCCTGCGACTTGCCTGCGTTCACCTTGAGTTTCCAGAGCTGGAGCCAGTCGGAGAAGATGCCAACTGACTCATGGAGCAGTTTGCGCGCCCTGAACTTGTTGACGCTCGTGGAGAAGAGGGCCAGGTCATCCGCGTATTGGCATATGAAGATGCCTTGCGGGGTGGGAATGTCGGCCGTGAAGATATTGTACAGGCCAGGCGAGAGGACGCTGCCCTGCGGGAGGCCCGCCCCAATGTTCCTGTCCGTTGACAAAACGTCCTGGACATTCACACGGAACGAGCGGCCAGCAAGATAGGATCCAATTAACAAAATCAGATGCGGGGGAAACTCGAAGAGCAGGAGCTTGGAGATGAGGCCGTTGTGCCAGACCTTGTCGAAAGCTTTCTCGATATCGAAAAAGACTCCGGCAGTGGTTCGATGATGATTTGTTGAGAGGCTCGTCTTTTATAGCATCGGGGGGTGCAAACTTCGACGTTTTAGCGTTTCTGAAAGTGTGAAATTGTTAAATTATTTAGATCCAGCCTATGATATAAGGTTTTGCATTCATTATTTTAAAATTCGAAGAATACATTTAAAATATGAGAGCTCGTTTGAAATTCTAATATTAGTCATGAAAATTTCATTATTTGTAGAAATTGCTCATTATATAATTTCACAAATCTCAATTGAAAAACTGGTACATGATTTTATTATATTATAATTCACACAATTGTAACTACCCGTAAAGCACATTATTTTTAAATTCGGAGAATACTTGTAAAGCGCGAGAGAAGCGTATGAACGCCATCTCATGTTTGAAAATCTAATTATACAATAATATAAAATATGCCATGATGATTCTATTTAAACTTGGTGTAATATCCTGTTAAAGGTTAACAGCCCAGATGGAGGCAGCGAGTTCTGCATCGTTATTATTAAATTCAATTAGTTATAGTCATTGATGACATTTGATGGACAAGAAGCTTGTGCTCATTGTTGTTAATGAATATAAAATCTGAAGAATGGCTTCTGCGGACGGTATATGCTCAACCGTCTTGACATACGTTTACAAGCAGATAATGTTGTGAACAACCAAGTATATTGTTCCTTATTTTCCCCCCAATAAGATCGAAAACGGTGAAAAACCGATGAATTTTCAGTGACAATCCGAGAGACGTTTGAAAACAGTCGACGGGATGTTAAACCGCGAGCACGGTAAAAACGATTTGATTTAAATAGTGGAAAATTACCTTAATATTTTCTCTGGCGGTGATTGTACAAACTGAATACAAATATAGCACTATAAACTCTCGTCAACTGTGTAGAACGGAATGAATTAGGCGGAGGTTGAGGGCCGTTTTTATACGATTGGCCCACACGCGTGTACAGACTTGTTCAGACTTGATTCTACACGCTCGTGCGGAAGGTGGATGCAGAATCACATAAAACGCTTAATTGCATTCTGAGGGCGGGAGCCGGCCAGAGCTCTGAGGGCTTATTTATGTGACTATGACAGTTTTTATACCTATTTGATCTCGACCGCCTCTATACCTCTTTGATCACTGCCGTCGGCGCGGCAAACTTCTTCTCGAAGATGCTTAAATACATTATTGTGGGCACTAATCTCTTTGATATATGACCATAAGACTAACCCTTCCAACCTAGCTTAGAAATTGACATTCAGATTCAGGAATTTTTGCAACACAACGCGAGCGCCGGCGCTTATTGGCGATAAACATCAACTTTCCGTTGTCATAGTTGAGCGAAAAAGACTGGTTTATTTAGTGATTGTGGAAAAAAGGAATTATTTATTATATTATAATATTATACCACTATTTTAAAATACTGGCAAGAACATTGTAATATAATAAATAATTACGAATAAATATATATATATATATATATATATATATATATATATATATATATATATATGTATATATATATATATACTAAAGATTACTAAAGATTACCACATAGTAAAGGTCAAAACAATCTTCAATTATAATGATCAAATAGTTATTTACGAATCAATATTTACAGGTGGCGCGTCTGCAAGTGTTCCAGAACAAGTGTCTGAGAGCCTTTACTGGTTGTCACTACTTGGTAAGGAACAGTATATTGCATGACGACTTCAATTTGCCTCAGATCCAAGAGTTTGTTTGCCAGCAGACTCACGGTTTCTACAGCAAAGCAGAAGCTAGCGCGAATGGACTTATCCAGGGTTTGGGTCAATATGACACAGATAACCCATGGATAAAGCACCGCACGCCGAAGCACATACTTGAGTCCTGCTGACTGCCAGTTAGCATTTTCAAAAGACCAGTAAGGGGTTATTAACTTAATCCGGAGCTACGCTGGCTGAACCTAAAAGATTCAAACCTTCGGGTTTCATTTAAATGCTCATATCTGAATGCTGAACATTTCTGATGATCAATATGATACGGCAGGTCATGGTGAACAACCGGTACCTCATTATTGATTCATGGACGCCTTCTGGTGTCCTGAGTACGGAGAGGTTTTAGTCGGTAGGAATCCGACACTACCCCTATAAGGGGTGTCTTTCAGAAGATTTCCTCTCCTCAAACAAAAACAAAAAAAAAAAAAAAAAAAAGGTAGTTACAATTGTGTGAATTATAATATAATAAAATCATGTACCAGTTTTTCAATTGAGATTTGTGAAATTATATAATGAGCAATCTCTACAAATAATGAAATTTTCATGACTAATATTAGAATTTCAAACGAGCTCTCATATTTTAAATGTATTCTTCGAATTTTAAAATAATGAATGCAAAACCTTATATCATAGGCTGGATCTAAATAATTTAACAATTTCACACTTTCAGAAACGCTAAAACGTCGAAGTTTGCACCCCCCGATGCTATAAAAGACGAGCCTCTCAACAAATCATCATTCAGTGCGCTTATCTTGCCCAGAGCATATCACTCTTCGTAGTATTCACCAACTTATTCTTGCTTCAGCGAAAATTATCGAGAATGTCTGCGAAAAGCGCCGAAACTTTTGCAAATACTGTCGCGGTGTTTATAAAGACAGGAGTTCGTGATCCTATGGAGCTTGATAATTGGATCAAGTTGTGCTCCAAGAACATAAAGATTCTAAATGATGCCTGCAAGAATGGTGCAAGTTCTGGAGTAAAGCATCGTCTGCTTGCGACTGTTGTCAGATTGATGGGGAGCAGAACGATACTAAAAGCAATAGCGGTTCGCGGAGGTGCATACAAGATGACTCATCCTAACAATAAATCTTGGTCGAAGAACCGTGTAAGGTGGAAGGACGCAAAGTCAATTTTTGGTGGAAGAATACGCACCGGTGTTATTACTAACTTGGCCCACAAGGATCCGATGGAATTTCTAGAAGATTGCGGTCCGTTATTTACGCGTCGTATATCAAATGCATTAAAGACGGAGCATTTTCTGAAAACCAACGTCGTGTTTTGTGGAATATTTATCAAGTTGGGAGTCGATGAACAAATCGAAGAGATCAAGTACCTCAACACGAAGTTTGGAGTTGTTAATAGAGATATTAATTTATCAGAATGGTATGCCGAGAACGTTTTAATAAAACTTATGGAAATGCTGGAAGAATTTCAAGAACGAGACTCTGGATGGGCATTACATTGTGTTGTAAATTTGACCGTGGCCATAAATAAATACACAGCTCAACTTGGATCATCTTACGTGAAACTCCCCGAGATAATTGCACGTAAACAGGCCTGCGTCAATGTGCAGAACGATGATGAGGCCTGCTTCGCATGGGCAGTTACATCAGCCCTACACCCAAGAGGACACGGCGAACATCCAACGAGGACGTCTTCGTACCCGCATTACTCCGAGATCTTAAAACTAGACGGCATGACATTTCCCGTTACTCGCGAGCAGATCGCAAAATTTGAACAAATGAATGATATCTCTGTCAATGTATACGTTCTCAATAAGGAGAAAAGTACCTTTGCAGTATCTCCTTCAAGGCTTACTCCAACCAAACGACTCCATCATGTTAATTTATTACTCATACAAGATGTGTATTGTGACGAGAATGAAGATGTACCTCCGCCCAAGTATCATTATGTCTGGATAAAGAATCTGTCACGTCTGGTGTCCACACAACTCAGCAACAGGAATGGACAGAAATTCTTCTGTGACCGATGCCTGCACTATTTTAGGACTCAGGGCAAGCTGGCCCTGCACATTGAGGAATGTCAAAAACAGAACGAGTATAAGGTAGTATTGCCGGGCGGAAAGATAACGTTCACAAACCATAAAAACAAAGAGAGATGTCCTTTCGTCATATACGGAGACATTGAATCTCTATTAAAACCCATCAATAGCAAATTTGGAGTGAAAAAAGCGAGCGGGTTACAAAGTTCAAAAACCCAAGAGCATGAAGCCTGTGCAATCGGGTACTATTTTAAGTGTTCATACGATGACAATCTCAGCTTTCACCGAAAATACAGAGGCCCTGATTGTGCAAAGTGGTTTGCAGATGAATTACGGCAGTTGGCGGAAGAGATGGAAACGGTATATTTATGTCCTATTCCCATGAATGAACTAAATGAAGAAGAAGGAATATTATTCAGGCATGCTTCTGTATGTCATATCTGCGAGAAACTGTTGGGAGACGATCGAGTTAGGGATCATTGCCACTTGACGGGCAAATTTAGAGGAGCTGCACATGAAAAATGCAGCCTGAATTACCAGGACAGCAAAACTATCCCTGTAATCTTCCATAACCTAAGCGGCTACGACTTGCACTTCCTGTTGAAAGATATTGCATTGAAAACAGATGGAGCTCTTAAGCTGATTCCTAATAACCAAGAGAATTTTATCTCTATGATAAAGACTACTCCCCAAAGCAGTTTAAAATTCAAATTTATCGACTCGTTTCGATTCATGCCGGAATCTTTGGAGAAGTTAAGCTCTTATTTGAACCAGCATCCTATAATCAAGAATGAATTTACCGAATGCAGCGAAGAACAAATACAATTACTAACAAGAAAAGGTGTATATCCCTACGATTACATGAAAAGCTGGGTGTGCATGGAAGAAACTCGATTACCATCCCACAAGGAGTTCTATTCAACATTATGCCAGAGCGACATTTCAGATAAGGAATATAAACATGCGCAAAGAGTGTGGGAAGAATTCGGAATCAAAACACTGGGAGAATATACAGATCTATACCTCAAAGTCGATATATTATTGCTTGCTGAAGTCTTTGAGGCCTTCAGAGATATATGTCTAAATGCTTACAAACTTGACCCTGCTCATTATTATACGGCTCCGGGACTGAGCTGGGATGCAATGTTACACATGACACAAATTGAACTAGATCTTATAGAAGATGTAGACATTCTGATGTTCGTAGAAAAGGGGGTTCGTGGAGGGTTAACACAATGCTCGAAGAGGCACGCCAAGGCCAACAACAAGTATATTAAAAATTATGACTCGAGCAAAATATCTAAATTTCTTACGTATTACGACATTAACGCGATGTATGCATGGGCAATGTCCCAATATCTCCCTACCGGCGATTTGAAATGGGTGGAGGGCAATATCTCCAAATTTAACTATAATCGGTCGGACGACAGCCCAATTGGATACATTCTAGAGGTTGACCTGGAGTATCCTGAGGCCATCCATGATAGGCATAAAGATCTCCCCATGGCTCCTAATAAAGGAACTCCTCCGGGCTCTAAGCAGCAAAAGATGCTTGCCACACTTTTCGATAAGGAAAAATACGTTGTTCATTATCGTAACCTGAAGCAATACGTGGCCCAAGGACTCATAGTTACCAAAATCCATAGGGTTCTCCAATTTTCCCAACAACCATGGCTACGTAAATACATTGATTTAAACACAACGCTCCGGCAGGCAGCAAATAATGAATTTGAGAAGGTATTTTTTAAATTAATGAATAATGCAGTTTTCGGCAAGACGATGGAAAATGTTCGCAATCGGCGTAATATATCGGTGGTAACAAAATGGGATGGTCGTTATGGAGCCGAAGCACTGATATCTAAACCAAATTTCCATTCTCAGAAGATAATTAACGAAGAGCTTGTTCTGATTGAGCTACTTAAAACCGAAGCTGTTTTCAATAAACCTATATACGTTGGTATGGCCATTTTAGATATATCTAAAACACTGTTGTATGACTTCCACTATAGCTATATGAAAGATAAATATGGGTCGAAGTGCACTCTTTGCTATACGGATACAGATTCGCTAATATATGATATAGAGACTGAAGATGTATACGCAGACATAAAAAAGGACTTGCATAAATTTGATACTTCTGAATATGCTCCAAATAATGCATATGGTATTCCACTAATGAATAAGAAGATCCCGGGTCTGATGAAGGATGAAAACAAAGGTGCTATTATGGAAGAATTCGTGGGTCTCCGGGCCAAAATGTATGCATGCAGGGTGGCCGGAGAAAAAGATACGAAAAAGGCGAAAGGTGTTAAGAGCTATGTTGTTAAAAATCACATTTCTTTTGAGGATTATCTAGATTGCCTCTTTAATAACATAGAGATGGAACACGCACAAAATTCTATTAGATCATTTAACCATCAAGTCTACAGCATTAGACAGCCTAAAACATCTTTAAGTCCTTATGATGATAAACGTCGAATCTGCGCTAATAATATTGACACATTACCGTGGGGATACTATGGTATCATGGATGATGATGATAATGCATTCCACGCGAGCATCTAAATGTTGTGAGGATGGGTACATTAATATCTTTGTTTTATTAAATGTTAAATAGTAAATATTTATTAGCATATATATATATATATATATATATATATATATATATATATATATATATATATATATATATATATATATATATATATATATATATATATATATATATATATATATATATAGGATTTTAAGCAAATTTATGCGAATAGCTTTGATTTTATTAAATATAGAGTTATCACTTTTTATTGTGTGTTATTATAATTATGTATTTTTATAAATAAATATTTTATATATGTAACATATTGTTTAAATATAAAATTATAAGTATCTATTAGAATGTATAGGATTTTAATCAAATTTATATAAAGAACTTTGATTATATAAAATGTATAGTTTTCACTTTTTTTATTATGTAATGTATTGTATTGTATTATTATGTATTGTTATAAATAAATATTTTATATATGTAACTTCTTCTTTAATTACCCCATTTTAATCAATTACAGGAAACCCGATATCTTTATAGGTGAAGCCTTCATTACAAAATGTTGTCTGGTGTTAAAACGCATAGAGTCAACAGATGATAGCAGATTGCATGATGATGGCTTAATTCAAATTTAGCGCGTAATTCAGCATGACAGGATGGTCTGGGAGCGAGGCTGTCCCCTTGCAGGCTCTACTCAACCACGGTCCTGTCTGGCGTTGGTCGTCTCCCGACCTAGCGAGAGTCGAGGGGATTCACCTTTTTCTCGCTTGGCATCTGGTCAGGTGCCGCTGTAATTTCTTCGTATCAACAGTACGCTTGTCTCCCATGGCTCGTCAATACGCTCTGATTATTTCAATATCAAATGAAGAATAGTGTTAATATATCTACGATTAATTCGCTCACATGTAGGTAACCCAGCGTGCACAATCAGCTCAGCATAGTTCAAAATTGGTGCGCTGCCAAAACTATACATAGGCAACCCCACATACCGTCAACAAGTCCTCTTGGCCCGTAGGCAGCCCGTTGTACAAAAACAAAATGGCGGAAAGTAGCGAGAAATCGGCCCATGTATTTCTTATGGGGAAATTGGCCCCGAACTCTCCTAGCCCCAGTACTGTTTATAAATGTGAACTCGTCAGAGACATTTGGGGACACTATCTCAGTTGGGGTAGGAACTTCAATTGTTATCAAGTTTTGTACAGAATTTAGTGCCCCTCTACAACCATCTTCCTCACAATTTGCAAATGGAGAATGGCGAGTCATATGATTATTAATAATCAAAGCTTTATAAGAAGCTCTGAAGGCAGCAGGTGTTGGATTTATATTCCGAGCACCATGACTTCGGACACCACAAAAAAAAAATCAACTGGGTCCTGATTCAAATTTATCGGACAAAGATATTTAATTCCCTTAGCGTGTAATTTGTTCCAGATGCTTTGCATACCTTTTAATGTGGTTATCCAATTTGCAATGCAGGGTGGAACATATTCGCCTTGTGGTCTAATACATCTAATTGTCTTCAAAACTTGAATTGCTTCGAAATAAAATTCAACATGCTGGCTTTCTTGGGTTATGGCACATCGTAAAGGTTTATCACCACTTACTGTCGAACCATTGACACTGTCAAATAGTTTGTCAAAAAATAACACAAACTCCGACGTACCAAGCATTGTCTCTGTCGCATATCCCTGCTTATCTAAAAAAAAATATGAAAATTACTTCAATGTCGTATGAAAAAAATAATTCACTTACCAAGTGTAGAAAAAAAAGTAGCATGGCGGATGTTCTCGGCGGAAAGACCTGGGCTGCCAGCTTGCACGCTCTAATGCAGCAATGTCGTCTTCTCATTGTGCTTTACTTGATCTGTATTTATCTGTGTCTGTATTGTTGACGATTCAAACGGCAAACGGATTCAAAAGGTACATACAATCTGTCTGTATGCTACCGGCGTCATTCACAAACAATGGAAATTATGATGAATCACTGGATTATTCAGCACATATAATGTGTCAATAATGGCGGACAGTTCTTTAAAAAATTACAGCGACCCTGTAAGCGACTACAGATTTTGGCGCCATCTATTTTGTATAGGTCCGTACCCACATGAAAGCTGGTCACTTTAAATCGTATGAGTACGCAGGGTATGAGAATATTCTTCGCTACGTTTTTTGAATAATTCAGATTCAGATTATCTTTGAGTCTCATCTTCTGACAACTCTTCTTCCTCTAAAATAATTATAAGTGCGACGTCAATATCACAGACCACCTATATATCAATATCATCCAAGGTGACGCTTCGACTTCACTTCACTCCTCCAAAGAATATACCACCGTGGTGGGATTACAATTCATTGTCGAAGTGAATGTCGAAAGGGTCTGGCGATTCGACACGAACAACGAGAGTTCACGGCATTCAAATTCACTGTAGAACGTGAGTGTGGAAACCCTATGTGGCAACATCTCATTTAACATCTGTGAAGTTATCAACACATAAAGTCGTGAAGGTAGCTACTGATTTTATAAGGTTTGTTTACTTGTAATTCAACACAATTCTTGAGATAATCGCAAGTATATTACAAAGCTCACCTGCAGTAAGTATCGAAAATTATTGGAAGACAGATAATGACAATTATATGGAAGTGTATTATTGTAAATGATAAATTTAAGTTGTATTTTCATTTAATTATTGCAATATATGACTGAATAAGAACTTTAAATGGTTATTATAGCTTTCGTTTAATTGTATAACTATAGTTAATAATTTTGAAATGTTATCGATTATGCATGAGACAGTTCATTTATTGTTTTGTGAAATTTAATTAAAAATATACTAGGTATTTTTTAAATTCCAATTCAAGTTATTCATTCACTATTAAATACTACTAAAGGTAAATAAGTATTATATTTTTGTAGACAAAATTGATTTAAAAAACCATGAATTAATTTTTACAATAATATTTTCAAAACATAGGCAGAGTTGCGTTTATGCACATTGTAATGCGGTTACAATGCGATTGAGATTACAATAAATATACAATGATTCCTTCATTGTTACAAACACATATCTAGCTAAAAATGTATGGAATATCCAGTAACATATTCTCAAGCTGTATTTATCGAGGTCGGTAAATACACCCAAATATAACCCCACCGAGAAATAATGACGGAACAAGGCTGTGTATGTTGTAACGGTTCGAACCCAGGTATTGTACAAATTCTCATAATTTGTAATATTTATTATTCATTGCATTTATTTAACTGCAATTCATCCTTAAATGCAATTGGATGCATTTAATCTCTTTAACTGCATATTACATGAATTCTTATAATTCAAGTAATTGATTTGGCTCGTGATTTACAAATTCTCGTAATTTGTAATATTGATTTGGCTCGTGATTTAGTGGTAGTACTCTACGTTATGTTTGATTTTTAAATCAAAATCGTGATAACTCAGTTTGGTTCGTTTTATGGGTAATGTGTGTGTTAGTAATTTTTGTTAGCAAGTAAAACACAGATACATGGATTTCATATGATTTATTCATTTTAAAAGGTTATGCAAGCGACAGGTAAATAAAAGACAATTTTGTTACTCTAATTGGACGTTATTTATTTAGTTATATTTATTTAAATTTTGGAATAGATTTGTTTAATAATTATTGAAAATTTATTATATTCTTTGAATTTGAATGATTTATTTTATTTTGAAAACAGAGTAACTTATTAACACTGCGGTTGGAATTACAAAGTGTTACTTAGCGACTTCATGCACCACAATCTTCAAATTGTGCCGAGAAGGATATCTGATACATGTCATCACTGCATAGAAATTCATTAGCACGGTGCCTACCAATGTATTTCAACGCCACCTTGTGGATAGGAACCAATCACATAACTTCACATTAAAGTACTTTAAGCGATTCCAGTGCTTCAAGCACCCAATGTGTCCTCATTCGGAGATATTGCTAGTACTCGCGTCTACCAACACTATCAGCCATGTGATCGTAAAAACTTTAATAGGTATTGTTATTCAAAATTGATTATTGATTAGTATGATAAAGCTCTTATTCTACCTCTACTTTTCTATCTACTTAAGCACATACAAACATTCGTTTTAGTCATTCATAATTCTGAGATTTCTTGAATATCGGAGGGCTGAGCAAGTTTAATTACACGATTTAATTACAAATATCATTGAATTATTTATATCGAAATTATTAAGTTATGTTCCCCTGACGCAACTTTTTATTTAACTACCGATTGATTAATGAAGCCACACTGTTTATCAAATGTTTGCGACGAGGAAAGGAAGGCATATTACAATATTCTCCTGTCAGTACGAAAATATTGTCAGGACAAGGCATAAAATGCAGTATGGTTCAACTCCGCAGTGGCGTGAGGCTCCCTACATTTCATACCCTTATTAAACTTCGTTCATTACCAGCGGCAAGGCGCGGTAATATCACTAGATAGGTTACATTATTATGGATAAATTACTTTAGAATTGTTAGTGTGAAAAGATGTTTGATCAAATGTTTTGCGACGACGGAAAGGAAGGCATGTTACAATATTCTCCTGTCAGTACGAAAATATTGTCAGGACAAGGTATAAAATGCAGTTAGGTTCAACTCCGCAGTGGCGTGAGGCTCCCTACATTTCATACCCTTATTAAACTTCGTTCATTACCAGCGACAAGGCGCGGTAATATCACTAGATAGGTTACATTATTATGGATAAATTACTTTAGAATTGTTAGTGTGAAAAGATGTTTGATCAAATGTTTTGCGACGACGGAAAGGAAGGCATGTTACAATATTCTCCTGTCAGTACGAAAATATTGTCAGGACAAAGTATAAAAATGCAGTTAGGTTCAACTCCGCAGTGGCGTGAGGCTCCCTACATTTCATACCCTTATTAAACTTCGTTCATTACCAGCGACAAGGCGCGGTAATATCACTAGATAGGTTACATTATTAGTATGGAATTGACTTTGGAATTGTTAGTGTGAATTACATTTGATAAACTTGTGTTATATATTCACCTGAGGAATTAATGTTTAACGTATATGAGTCGTCGTCGGACAGCGTGACGTTCTGTCTCGATCGGTCCATCTAACTGGCTCCGTTTAAGTTCCGTACTTCTATTTATACTGGTATACTGGTCCCCCACTTTTTACTCTTCTTCCCCCGTCCTATGATAATTCTGCGTACCGCTGCAAATTGACGCCTTCCCATACGTGTCACCGAATTACGCAATCGCCGTTTCGAGTTCCCGTCGTATTCCCACGACCTATTTCTCTGTGTCATCATTTTGATCCTGTGCTTATTTACATTTGCCCAAAACTACGAAGTCAGCAAAATGAATGTACTCGCTTGGGAAACGCGTCGTCGGCCGCGGCCGGCTATGATATTTACGCAGTTTTATTATTATTATTATTATTATTATTATTAGGTTCTTACATTCGCCCCATTTCGTTATTCGTTCTAAAGTGATTAAAAATTGCTAGAAATGAAAAACGAAAATACCCCTTTTTTTTTAAATTATATTACACGACAAAAAGGCATACCCCTTAAAACTTAACAAGTCACGAAATTCAAATTAGTGATATCGACGTAATTCATATTCGTCACATGCATATTCATATCATTAATCACGCAACATTTCCATACACGTACTGGATTCTGTAACAAATTCAAAGAAACAAACAAACGAAAAATCAAAACCAACAGCATAGGCGCCAAATAAAATACCAATATTATTTAGAGTCTTTTTAGTAATGTCTCTTCTTCTTGGGGCGTCCCCCATTTGTTTTACCTCCGCACACTAAACCGCAATCGCATCTCACGATCGAAAACACTATTCGCGCACCTCATTTTACCCGCTTTCTTCTTTGATGCTGCTGGCATTGTTTTTGCAATGCAACTTTGCAATTGCTGGGTTGGGCTGCCTGCTGTATACAGCATTGCAATTGTTGTGTTGGTCTGTCTGCTATGTTGTTCTCCTAGAAGTCAGGACATTGGATGGCTTTCGTCCGAATCTCCCCATCTAGTTGTCTGCAATTGACTGCCTATGGAACAGGTTGGCACCCCGTCTCCAATAATTGGTCATGTCTGCTGTTATCTAAACAATTATTGCATTTCGAATTAGTTTGATAACTCCATGTTGAGGCTAATTATCAAGTTTTTATGCAATTGTTATATAATCAGTCATGATTACATGTATGTATATGCAGATACAGATGCAGATACACATATCTTCGATCCAATAAACTCAAACATCATCGATAAACAAAAGCTTTCTTTGGTAGAATTATACTAACCTTTATTGACACCTTACTTTAACCTTAAAATTCTGTAATGGCAACCTAGTGCCAATGACTTGCTGTTTTGTCGCCCCTATCCCAGAGTTCCCTGTAGTTATATGGCATCCTGGTTTGTCACCTCCATCCCAGAGTTCCCTGTAGTTATATGACATCCTGGTTTGACGCCCCCATCCGAGGGTTCCCTGTAGATATATGGTATCCTGGTTTGTCGCCCCCATCCCAGAGTTCCCTGTGTATATTGTATCCCGGTTTGCCGCCCCCATCCCAGAGTTCCCTGTGTATATTGTATCCCGGTTGTTACTTACATGAAGTTGCGTTACTATATTCGAATAAAAAAAATCTTATTTGGTCAGCCCGTGAATATTTATATTTATTTATTTAGATTTATTGACACTGCAATGTTTCTAAAAATCAGCATTTCCATTATTGATGCTATTATTATTATTATTATTTCAAACTGTCTCAAGTTACATTTAGCTTCAAATATAACAACTTGCTCTTTCATGTCATATTAAGGATGCATTTGCTGTTTAGCTCTTAAAACTTATTAATATAGTTATAAGATATGTTGCTTCAAAGATAATCCAATATATTGATATGGAAATATTTTTAAAAAATGTAGGTATTATAACATGTTCTTTGTATGACAAGCAATATTTTGTGTATATACAGGATGTTTTCGAAAAAACCACTAACTTCTCCCTAGAGGGCACAAAACATCTTCATTTTAGGGAAAATATATACTAATTGTCAACACTGTATTTTGATTCACAGTGCTAATTATTGCAAATAAAATTCCAAACTTTAGTATTCTGAAACGAGTGAATATAGTTCATCCGTTTAGTTATAAAAGGCGGTAACATGGCATAAACTTAAGTGACAATAATTTTGTTGATGTGGAACAAAAGAGTTTGAAACCAATTATTATATTTTGTAATTACACTCAAGAAACAATGTAACATTGACAGATTTTATGATAATAAAATTACATTGTCAGAGCTTGCCGTGTTGCCTATTTAAATAACTCCCAAAGTAAGTGCCATCTACAAGCCGCAAATGAATACACCGGAACCCCGTTTGTTTTAAACACCCTGTATATATATTTCTTTATTTGAATCTATTGCACCAACTTTATAATATTGACAATAACCAGTTATGCAATAATATTATTGCTCTTATTTAATCATATTCATAGAAAATTGAAATCGTTTTCTAAATTTGTTTGCCTTTATTTAGTGTTTTATAAATTAATATTGTCATTCCATCAAAATTTCACCATTTATATTATCTATTAATACTCTGATACTACTTTTCCGATTTTTATTAAATTCTAGAAAACAATGATAAAATACTTTAGTGAACATTTCTGAACTCTTCCATATCTGTACTTATACAACAAATGTTTCGATATCAGTTTCTACACTACTTTAATCCACTAGCTCTACCATACAATTGCTACGTCAATGCAAATTATTCATACCAACAAACAAAATCATACACATTCCTTATATACCATACGTAACACAATAACTATCTATACTACCAGAACAAAACTACTGCCACCAATTCTCCAAGCAAGCCTCTGCAGTACCCAATATTGCCTTGCTACCAAACATGCATATTTATTTTATCATTAACTGATATCAAAACACCTTTCATATTTTATTCCAGACTTTTTCAAATAATTTTGAAATTATTATATGAAGTTAAACTGAAATATCTCCAACCGTCCCTTTCCCGCACTCAATATTTCTTTTGTTTAAACTGATAATATATGTTTATTTTTATAAAATGTTATAGCCTTACCATTTTATTTTACGAATTTATTCAATTATCCCGACCTCTCTTTGAAACAACACACCCATAAATACAGTCAGATAGCTGTCCAAATGTACCCATAACTTCTCTCAAACTGGTTTTACTGAACTGGAGTAACTTTAAAATTACTATTTCCATTTAAATGTTCAATAATAAAATGTTAAGAATTTTTTTCTTTCAATAACATTCCATGCATCGTCATTTTTATGCAAATTAAATTTTGAACGTGACTGAATTCTAAATGAAGATCTCATCCTTAATGGATACCTTTAGATCAATTACGGTAAATGCTATTTTGCGATATTTGCTGCCAACTTTTTATAGACCCTCTTACGTGTGCGAAGCTCTTCTGTTCTCCTGTTCTTCTCTGAGGAATTATATAATTATTCGACATACATTCCGTCCCATCGACTGTTTACTTATAACGCCCCTATTTCCAAACAAATTTACTCTTTTGTTTTCAATTTTATGGATTTTAATATATTATTTTTTTTTTACTATTTTTTTTTTAAATATTTTTTATCTATCATTCCTTTACCCTTAAATTTACACTCTCGCTTGCACTTATTCCCTATTTATAATTAATATCAGGTTACTAACAATGGTTAATTACCCACAGACACATTTTTTTAATAAACCCATATCTTGGTCACTAGACAACAATGTGGTGTAATGACCAGAAAAATAATCCTGGTCACGGCACCAATGTAACGGTTCGAACCCAGGTATTGTACGAATTCTCATAATTTGTAATATTTATTATTCATTGCATTTATTTAATTGCAATTCATCCTTAAATGCAATTGGATGCATTTAATCTCTTTAACTGCATATTACATGAATTCTTATAATTCAAGTAATTGATTTGGCTCGTGATTTACAAATTCTCGTAATTTGTAATATTGATTTGGCTCGTGATTTAGTGGTAGTACTCTACGTTATGTTTGATTTTTAAATCAAAATCGTGATAACTCAGTTTGGTTTGTTTTATGGGTAATGTGTCTGTTAGTAATTTTTGTTAGCAAGTAAAACACAGATACATGGGTTTCATATGATTTATTCATTTTAAAAGGTTATGCAAGCGACAGGTAAATAAAAGACAATTTTGTTACTCTAATTGGACGTTATTTATTTAGTTATATTTATTTAAATTTTGGAATAGATTTGTTTAATAATTATTGAAAATTTATTATATTCTTTGAATTTGAATGATTTATTTTATTTTGAAAACAGAGTAACTTATTAACACTGCGGTTGGAATTACAAAGTGTTACTTAGCGACTTCATGCACCACAATCTTCAAATTGTGCCGAGAAGGATATCTGATACATGTCATCACTGCATAGAAATTCATTAGCACGGTGCCTACCAATGTATTTCAACGCCACCTTGTGGATAGGAACCAATCACATAACTTCACATTAAAGTACTTTAAGCGATTCCAGTGCTTCAAGCACCCAATGTGTCCTCATTCGGAGATATTGCTAGTACTCGCGTCTACCAACACTATCAGCCATGTGATCGTAAAAACTTTAATAGGTATTGTTATTCAAAATTGATTATTGATTAGTATGATAAAGCTCTTATTCTACCTCTACTTTTCTATCTACTTAAGCACATACAAACATTCGTTTTAGTCATTCATAATTCTGAGATTTCTTGAATATCGGAGGGCTGAGCAAGTTTAATTACACGATTTAATTACAAATATCATTGAATTATTTATATCGAAATTATTAAGTTATGTTCCCCTGACGCAACTTTTTATTTAACTACCGATTGATTAATGAAGCCACACTGTTTATCAAATGTTTGCGACGAGGAAAGGAAGGCATATTACAATATTCTCCTGTCAGTACGAAAATATTGTCAGGACAAGGCATAAAATGCAGTATGGTTCAACTCCGCAGTGGCGTGAGGCTCCCTACATTTCATACCCTTATTAAACTTCGTTCATTACCAGCGGCAAGGCGCGGTAATATCACTAGATAGGTTACATTATTATGGATAAATTACTTTAGAATTGTTAGTGTGAAAAGATGTTTGATCAAATGTTTTGCGACGAC
Organism: Othius punctulatus; assembly: GCA_951805005.1. Classification (NCBI taxonomy): domain Eukaryota; kingdom Metazoa; phylum Arthropoda; class Insecta; order Coleoptera; family Staphylinidae; genus Othius; species Othius punctulatus. Next base: position 43,261,664 of record OX638144.1, read on the forward strand.
GGAAAGGAAGGCATGTTACAATATTCTCCTGTCAGTACGAAAATATTGTCAGGACAAGGTATAAAATGCAGTTAGGTTCAACTCCGCAGTGGCGTGAGGCTCCCTACATTTCATACCCTTATTAAACTTCGTTCATTACCAGCGACAAGGCGCGGTAATATCACTAGATAGGTTACATTATTATGGATAAATTACTTTAGAATTGTTAGTGTGAAAAGATGTTTGATCAAATGTTTTGCGACGACGGAAAGGAAGGCATGTTACAATATTCTCCTGTCAGTACGAAAATATGGTCAGGACAAAGTATAAAAATGCAGTTAGGTTCAACTCCGCAGTGGCGTGAGGCTCCCTACATTTCATACCCTTATTAAACTTCGTTCATTACCAGCGACAAGGCGCGGTAATATCACTAGATAGGTTACATTATTAGTATGGAATTGACTTTGGAATTGTTAGTGTGAATTACATTTGATAAACTTGTGTTATATATTCACCTGAGGAATTAATGTTTAACGTATATGAGTCGTCGTCGGACAGCGTGACGTTCTGTCTCGATCGGTCCATCTAACTGGCTCCGTTTAAGTTCCGTACTTCTATTTATACTGGTATACTGGTCCCCCACTTTTTACTCTTCTTCCCCCGTCCAATGATAATTCTGCGTACCGCTGCAAATTAACGCCTTCCCATACGTGTCACCGAATTATGCAATCGCCGTTTCGAGTTCCCGTCGTATTCCCACGACCTATTTCTCTGTGTCATCATTTTGATTGTGTGCTTATTTACATTTGCCCAAAACTACGAAGTCAGCAAAATGAATGTACGCGCTTGGGAAACGCGTCGTCGGCCGCGGCCTGCTATGATATTTACGCAGTTTTGTTCCGACTCGTAAAATTATGGATTTTAATATTATTAGGTTCTTACAATGTGTATAAGAGAGATAACTATAGTATCGAACCTCCGGCTCCGTTCCGCATGACCGGAGATGTCGAAGGATTTCACCCTCACGTTCTACACCTCGTGACTGTCGTTTCCCTAGCACGGCAGATTTTAATGCCGTGAATCGAATCGAATCGACATATCGAAAGAAATTGTGACGATTCGACACGAATCGAATGAATTGGAGTACCACCACAGATGTGCCACAGCAACGGAAGTGTATTATAATTTCATTATAAATATATTCATTTATCTTGAAAATAAAACCCGTCTTCATGATTTTGGCTTCCTGTGAAATATTAATTTAGGGGTTTCGGGATGATTCCTGGCAATAACATCCACACCTTTGGAATCTGTGATTTATTTGCAATTTTTTTAACTCAAGAAAAAAATTATTTACCTTGAAAAAAAATCTACCTCTGCATGATTTCGGCTTCCTGGGCCTAAATAAATTAGGGGTTTCGGGATGATACATGGGAAAACATGCACACCTTTGGAATCTGTGATTTTTTTGCAATTTATTGAACTCACGAAATAAATTATTTACCTTGAAAAAAAACTTCCCTCTGCATGATTTCGCCTTCCTGGGCCAATAAAATTAGGGGTTTCGGGATGATTCATAGCAATAACATGTATACCTTCGGAATCTGTGATTTTTTGCAATTTTTTTAACTCAAGAAAAAAATTATTTACTTTAAAAAAAATCTACCTCTGCATAATTCGGCTTCCTGGGCCAAATTAAATTAAGGGCTTGGGGAAGATTGATGGCAATAACATGCACACATTTGGAATCTGTGATTTGTTTGCAATTTGTTGAACTCAAGAAAAAAATTATTTACCTTGAAAAAAATCTACCTCTGCATGATTTCGGCTTCCTAGGCCAAATTAAATTAGGAGCTTGGATAAGATTGATGGTAATAACACACACACCTTTGCAATCTGTGATTTTTTTGAAATATTTTCAACTTAAGAAAAAAATCATTTATTTGAAAAAAACTCCCTCTCCATGATTTCGGCTTCCTGGGCCAAATTAAATTAGACGGTTTGGGATGATTCATAGCAAAAACATGCACACCTTTGGAATCTTTGATTTTTTTTTGCAATTTGTTGAATTCAAGAAAAAAATTATTTACCTTGAAAAAAAAAACCTTCTGCATGATTTCGGCTTCCCGGACCAAATTAAATAAGGAGTCTGGGGAAGTTGGGTAATAAATAACATGCAAACCTTTGGAATCAGTTATTTTTTTAATCTTTTTTGGACTCAAGAAAAAAATTAACTTGAAAAAAAAAATTTTTTTAAATCAAGAAAAAAATCATTTACCTTGACAATTTAATTCATACACTAAAAATCCCATAAGCAGCGGTGTATTTTGTCATTATGACAACGAAAAAAGTCTGCCCTAACTTTTCCATCGACAAAAAGGAACCTAACGTTTGAAAGCGTCTGATTCTAGTAGGTCTGCATCATCGATCTCTAGCAACCCTGGCATGACAACCAATATTGTATACAAACTTGCAAAATTTTCTCAAACTTGCGTTGTCAGAAAAGTATATAATCTGTGAAAATGTAGTGATTTGGAGACTCTCGATTGGAGTAATTAATAAAGCCATCAACAATAATGTGCCTCGCAATTCAGAGGATTCAACTACGTTAATTTTGTTATTTGGCGAAATTTACAAAAGACACGAATGTTCTGAAAATCAAGTTGTTTATAAGAATTGTGTTTTTAACAATTGTTCTTTTCCGTTAAATAAAATAAACTAATTTACACCTTATTTGTTAAATTAGTGATTTACGTATTCATTAAATTGTCTTGCCGAATTACACTCAAAAAAGTTTTTTACAAAAAACAATATTAAATTGTTTTTAAAAATTTAATTATTTTATTATGAGTAATTTTAATTTAAATTACATATTATTACATATATAAAAGGATTGTGCCTTGCGTTAACACAAATACGTCGCTGGAAAAATAATTGCATGCTCAGCAATTATAGGTGTACTATACATTTACACACCTATACACAATTATAGATGTTAAAGGTGTATATAGGCCGAATACAGCAGTGAGATCAAACAAGCAGCAAAGTTTTAACGGAACAAGCGTAGAATATTAGCGAATTTATTATAAACTGATGTGCGCTGTACTAGTATATGCTCTGCACCAGAATTGTACACTGAAAAAAAAACAATGCCTTCATTTTACGATAAGGATTTTGCTCTGATGGCACTGGCACCGATCTTTTTTTGCGGTGAGCGGCGCTAGTCAAGGAGAAAATTCATTAAACAAACTAGTTTTGTATCGCTTGCGATTCAGTGTCGGTAAAGCCTTCCATGCACGCTCCGGAAAACCTCTGAGGAAAAACTGCGCAGTTAAGGCTGCCATACACGCTTCGGATAATCTCTGAGGAAAAGCTGCGCAGACCTAGCCTTGAGGATTTCCGGAGCGTGTGTGGGGGAAAAACTGAACACTCTGGCGGACTGTGCAGGCCGTCGAAGTAGAATTGAAAACGCATTCGATAAATCTGTACAGTGTCTGTACAGACCTGGACTGTGCAGAATGCAGAAGCCGCCGCCACACGATGCTACCAACGTTTGACCAAATTTTGGCCTCCAACGTTTGAGACAAAACGTTGGAGTATTGACATGGCGAGTGCCCTGCTACACGGTGCGGCGAATGTTTTATCCATATACATTTGATCCAACGTTGGCTATTGTGGCGAAGTGTTTTTTTTTTCTAAATATATTTTGTTTTTAATTATTTAAAAATGGATGTTGACGATCATGATGATATTATGATGACTGCTGCCGCAACAGTAATATTGTTGTCTTGTTGCAAAGCATTTTTTAATATAAAGAAAATTAAAGTAACTTCAATGCATAAGTTCATAATATTAGGTAACTTATATTATGCTTAACTTTCTGTAATTTCTTTTTGTAATAAATAAAGTCAAGTGACAGATAATATCTATTAATAATAATAATATATCTATTAGTATTTTTTAGTATTTAACAGGGTTTGGGTACTTTTATTATTGCTTTATAAATAAAGATAAATATCAAATGTACAGTTTCAATATTTTATTTATATAGAAAATATGAATTTAAAAATACATACAACCTTATTTAAAGTTTAAAAAGTCAAAACACTCTATGCAAAACACAAGACAAAATGTCAACAACTGGACAGAGTCATGTAGCAGTGTAGCAGTGATGCCTTCCAACTGTACCGTCCAGCGAAAAAAACTCTTTGAAGCGGGTCAAAAGACCGACAACAGGCCGAACATCCTCCAGCACGAATGTTAGATGCTTGACACTGGACACTCGTAGTTAGAACATCGGCCACACGATGCGTCCAACCATCAAGCGCCTAACGTTAACGTTGGAGGGTGTTCGTAGCATCGTGTGGCGCCGGCTATGTGGGGAGCGGCGCGACGGTGGTGTTGTATACACCTGTGGATGCTCTACCTCTTCGTCACTGCTATCAATTATGTAGATAGTGTTGTTTGCCATTGCCATTGCTTGCCATTGTATTGCCGTGATATAAGTGTAACTGACGAGAATCTTAATAAACGCACTTTTATATGGAATTTCCATAAAGGCGCGGTTTTAGTTTAAAAAAATCTTCTATCGAGTATCGGGGGGGGGGGGGGGGAGAACCCTAATACGCAATCTGTATTGGTGCTATACATATTTTCCGCATACCGCATATTTGGTGTTATTTAGTTGGTCGAGAATTTTCACTTTAAGCCCCTGTATTGTGTTTTATACAAACCACCCCCGCCTTGATTTTTTTAGTTTTCGGCAAAGATCTTTAAATTATCTTAGGATCTCGTTGGTAATAAATATTTCCTGGGGACATGTCAGAGCTAAAATTGGTGTGTGCGCGATTGTAAATTAACATAGTATCCGCACGTGGGTTCTATTATTTTGTAAATTATCAACGCTCTAATAGGTATAAAAATATTCTCAGAAATTGTTGTCAATAGGACGTGCTTTAAAAATGTTTCCCATGTGATACACATCTCGGAGATTAAATCGCTTATATGGGGGCTGAAACCGCTGTGTGTGTGCGCCATAAATTGCGATATTATCGGCGTCTTTATCCCAGAGGTATAAAAATATTCTCATAATTTGTTGACAATAGGGTGGGCTTAAAAAAACCTTTCTCGCCTTTGGCAGCGGTGTCCGTCCTTAAAACTTCAGCGTAAATTCCCGATATCTTATCGGGTGACATGTAATTTGATCTCTCGTCCACCGTCCTCATCGCTCTGCAAAACAAAAACACCCTTTTTCACGTGTATGATTCAAATACTAAATAAAAACGGTGTAATAATAATACTTGTGAATATTGTTTAATATAATAAATGTATTATATTAAATAATTGTTAACATCCATATTAATAGTACTATATCCTGTATGCGTAAAATATATATGTTTCGTAATATTGTTATATCTATATTATGAATAAATATTTTGCACCTTTAACATGTTTTATTACCTAGCAAAAATGCCGATATCTATGTATTTAGTCGAAAGAACTCTGCTATAAACAAAAATGCTTCTATACCATTAATCTTATTACCCTGGAATAAAAATTGTGTATAAGGATGTCATAAATGTATCCTAAAATTTGAGCTGAACAGCTCAACAGATATGTGCGAGAGCCAAGACTATATCCAATCAAACAGGTAACTGTAACAGACGGGTGTGAAGTATAGCTATATATCCGTAATGATTAACAAAGGTTAATAGGGGGTAACGCTGAACATCAGTCTTCATCATGTCGTTAAGCAAGCAATATCTGCACCTAATAAACAATATCATTGCTCAGGAGCTTATAAGAGCTAATATAAGCAATGCGTGTCTCGCAAGTTCTCTGTTATTCTATGAACAAAGTCGTAGGATCAATTCCGATGTTGATGTTATTAGGGGTTCCATAATGTATGATTCAACATTATCTATACCGGTACATTTTTGGTGCACCGATAGGGATGGGGGCAGATACGATGTCTCCGTTCTGATTGCCCAAAGGAAACTTAATGTTGACATCTGCAAATGCATATACAGCCCTTTGGCAACATTTGCAACCGGAGAGAATACAAGAAAAATGATATCGTACTATGAAGAGTTTAAGTCGTCCAATTCCACCAAGAAATACTTCCATGATGATCCAACGTATCTTAAAAACATTCGATCGAATGTACATAAACGTGTAACAAGTTTAATTAAAAGATATAATGTAATTTAGTATGTTGAATAAATATGTTGTAAAATACTTTCAGTAGGCTCTTTTATTATTCTTTTAATTATAATGCAAATACTTTGAAGCAGATCTTATAAATCATATTGAATTTATTTAATATATAAATCGAAACACGCGAATTGTTTAATCGGTTGATAATACTTAAATAAAACAATTGGATTCATCCCCGCGTGCAACTTAAATAAATCGCATTATTGATGCAATGAGATATTCTCACGTAATTTAAAAGCCTGGGGTGTACCCCTCTCATATATCGTCAAGGTACCTCGTCGCATGTCAACGATTCGAGCCGCTCGCGTCATTTAAGACAATTAGCTCAGCGGTAAAGTTCCCGCGTTTCAAAAATTCAGAATAATATTAATATATCTATGATTAATTCACTCACATGTTCAGCCGACTCAGCATAGCTCAAAAATGGTGCGCTGCCAAAACTACACAAAGGCAACCCCACATACACGTCAACAAGTCCTCTTGGTCCATAGGCAACCCATTGTACAAATACGGCTCTTCCATCTCGGTGGCTGAAAAGTACTTTTACACCCCCTATGTTAATCCTTATGGGAAAATGGCCCCGAACTCTTGTGCCTACTCTACTCGTACCAGGATACGCCTGGCTAATAATAGCCATTTTGATACCCTGGACCGCCTCCTTGTAGGAGACCGGGGCCTTTTTCAGGTCCCTGGGTCTCTTGTAAGTGGGTTTTACCCCACCAGGAGTGCTTCCATCCGATCGGTTGCGTTTCTACATCCCGGGTTTTGGTGTTGCACCCCCTTTAAGGGTGTTTTCGCAGTCGCCCAAAATGTAGCGTTTTCGTAATTCCAACAAATCGCCGTTATTTCTGAACAGATTTGCTTTAAATTTCGTATACATGTTCAGAGGTAAATTACCAAGGAAAGTACCAGGCTGTTTTTCCTAATATTGATTTAATTTTCGAGAAAAACTTGAAAACGTAGCAAAATAAAAAAAATTAAAATAAAATTTAAAAATAGGGCTTGGTACATTAGTCGATATTATAAAGAACTCTTAGAATCCTAGTAGTTAGGCAACACCGATTCTGATCCAGGCTAGGTTAGTTTTCGATTAATTTAATCCGCGGTTTAATCGAACTTTTGATTCGCGTAAGTAGAGCAATTTGGGGGTAATTAGAGCATTAAAGCGGCGGATTCGCGTTTTAATGGGATAATCGCGGTAATTATCCGCGGTATTTGCATACAATTGCTCTAATTACGCGATTATCCGCGGTATTTGCATACAATTGCTCTAATTACGCCAGCTATTCCGCGGTATTTGCATACAATTGCTCTAATTACGCGATTATCCGCGGTATTTGCATACAATTGCTCTAATTACGCCAGCTATTCCGCGGAATTTGCATACAATTGCTCTAATTACGCGAATCAAAAGTTCGATTAAACCGCGGATTAAATTATGGTGATTGTATTGGTGGGCAAGGGCCGGCCAACATACCACCCCCACGCCGCCCCCCCCCCCCGCCGCCACCGAGTGACATACCAGACTAGACACCGCGCCGCCCCCCGCCGCCCCCGCACTGCCCCCACGCTGCCCCCCGCCGGCCGTCGCCTCACTGCGGCCCCCGACGTGGCACGAATCTCCCGCGCACCACCGGGGGGTGGAGCGCATCTGAGCCGCATATGTTTGGCGGTAAATTACAAAGCACGGTCACGGAAATCATCCATCACCGCACACAATAAAAACTGCACCCTTCACGGATGGGAGCGTGGGAAATTAAGCTTTGTATATTAGTACTACACTGCTTATCAAAGGCGCACATCTGCGCAGATGTTTCGTGGTAAAACGCCGCCCAGAGACCGTCCATCCATCACATGACACAATAAAAACTGCACCCTTCGCCGTGTTAAATATCCGACAGACAAATACATTCCGGGATGGCTACCTGTGTACCATTCAGATGAGCCATAAATAACCGGCGGGCGGAGCCTGGGAAATTAAACCAGGCATCATAAATATGTCAATTTCATCCCGCTCACAGACATGTTTATGTACGGGTGCAGCTGCCATGCTCTCAGACAAGCCCTTCAGCGCGGCCTGAGCCGGTTATCTGAAAGGCGCAGTGTGATTTATAGGTATTAGACCCAAGCCAGATATGCACGTGCACCAATTAACTTGCCGCAACCATCATTCCTACCTGCGCGAAGAAGCACGCCGCCGCACCCCACCCCTGCGAGGGTTATTTAAACGAAAAACGCCGTGCCGCGAGCATCAGTCTCCTCCGAATAGTGTCGAAGCTCACATCTAGCCCTTCAAGTTTCTTGTGTTACCCTCTGTGCCAGCACCGATCTCCTAGTGAGTGTTATCGTGTTTTGATCAGGTAAGTTAATAAAAATTTAAATAAAAATTATTGCTGCGGGCAATAAATAAATAAATAAAGGATAAATACATCATGGAATTATCAAATATATCTCTATCCTAGATTGAAAGCAGAACAGATCAGCCCGCTCGCAACGCTTATCATAATTAAATAGGTGAGTCTGCAGCATTAAATCCAGAAACAAATACCAACAATATTTACAAATATAGGAGAACCGTAAATATTAATTTATCCTATTTCCAGATATATTTGATATATCTATATCACACCGCTAATTTTCACGCACACCGCAGCTAATCCAAGTATGTTATATCAAAGTTAAATGTATGCACGCGATAAAATGATTATTATTATTTTAAGAAATGTCTATTATGGAGACAGCAACCACGCTTGTCAGAGGCGTGGACACCTTCTGCAGGCAGGATGTTCGAGATCCTCGCATAATCGAGAGCTGGCTGGGGGCAATCCGCAGGAATGTGGCGGCGCTCAATATAGCTGTCACACAGCTGAAGGGAACCCCCGCCGGAACTCTCGGCCTCCTCAACGGCTTGACCAGCGCCATCACCAAGATGCAGCGTAGGCGGACGCAGCTCAAGGCGAGACTCATCCGAGGAGGTGGAGGAGCGAGACTCCCCGCTGCCATAGATTATGTGGACCTCAAGTCGGCGTTCGCTGGGCGGATCCGCACGGGGGCGTACCTCAACCGGACCCACAAAGACCCCATCAACTTCCTGGAGGATTGCGGCCCCAGGGTTGCGACGAGGACCCGGAACGCTCTGGCCAAGGAACCGTTCCTAAAAATTAACACCACATTCTGCGGAGAGTTCACCAAGATGGCGGGCGGTGAGGAGATCTGGGAGTACAAACATTTCAACACCAAGAATGTGGTGATTGATTTGGATACAGACTTGGCCGAGTGGTTCATGCTCCACGTCATGGTGCCGCTATTGGAGCAGCTGGAAGAATTTCAGGTTTGTACACCCCGCTAAATTTACTTTAATTTTCTCTAATATATCCATGTTTATTACAGGAGCGTGAGTCTGGCTGGGCCCTTGCAAGCGTGGTAAGCCTCAATGTGAACACCAACAAGTATACGCCGCTGCTGGGATCCTCGTACATTGAGCTGCCGACGCAGATAAAATTAAGACATGCCTGCGTCAATGTACGAAACAGCGATGAGGCTTGCTTCGCTTGGGCGGTCTCCTCAGCGCTACATCCAGTCGAGAAACATACCGAGAGGATGTCGTCCTATCCACGGTATGAGAGCGTCCTGAACCTGGAGGGGATCACCATGCCCATGCAAAGGCCTCAGATAGAGAAATTCGAGCGGCAGAATTCTCTATCAATAAACGTATACATCTTGACTAAGAATAGAGGCAAATTTACAGTTAGTCCGTCGCGCCTCACCCGGGATAAGCGTGATAGACACGTAAATCTCCTGCTTATTCAGGATGTATATGTTGATGAGGCCGATGATGAAGACGATGATACAAACGCCGTCCCCGTCAGATATCATTATGTGTGGGTGAAAAACCTCTCCAGGCTGCTCTCATCCCAGCTGAGCAAAGAGGGCAAGCATAAGTTCTTCTGCGATCGATGTCTGCATTACTTTCGTACTCAGGACAAGCTGTCTTCTCACATTCAGGACTGTGAGAAGATGAACGCCTTCAAGGTGAACCTTTCCCCGGGAGGAAAGATCGCCTTTAAGGCGCATAAGAACAAAGAGCGGTGCCCGTTCATTGTATATGCGGACTTTGAGAGCATCTTAAAGTCTACGGCAATCAAATTTGGCAGCACAGGTAAGACATATTCCAATCGTGCTAATAATAAAAAATACTAATAATAATCTTGTTTTGCAGGAGAAAAGTATCAGGAGCACGAGGCGTATAGCGTTGGTTATTACGTCAAGTGCTCCTACGATGATGCTCTTTCTTACTATCGGAGCTATAGGGGCGAAAACTGTGCTGCCTGGTTCACCGCTGAACTGAAAGATTTCGCAGAGAATGTCGAGACGGTGTTCAAATGTCCCCTGCCGATGAACGTGCTGACTGCCGAACAAGAGTGCAAGTTTCGGCAAGCGTCATTCTGCCACATATGTGAAAAGCCGCTGGGGCAGGACCGTGTGCGTGATCATGACCATCTGACCGGAGCATTCAGAGGAGCCGCTCACAACGAATGTAATCTGGAGTTCCAGGATTCACGCACCGTCCCGGTAGTATTCCACAACTTCAGCGGCTATGATTCGCATTTCCTAATCCGGGATGTCGCGAGAGGATTAGAGGGCAGGATGACGCTGATCCCCAACAACACAGAAAAGTTCATCTCGTTCTTTAAGAGCATGGCAGGGACAGACATCAAATACAAGTTTATAGATTCCTGTAGATTCATGGCATCATCCCTGGATAAGTTGAGCTCATACCTCGAAGTCAAGAAGATAGTGCACAGCCAATTCCCGCTGTACAACGACGAGAAGATTGACCTGCTCACCCGTAAGGGAGTATTCCCCTACGAGTACGTACAGAGTTGGGTCAATCTTGACGAGACTGACCTCCCGAGCCGAGAATCCTTCCGGAGTCAGCTGACTGACTCCGAGATCAGCAGCGAGGATTATGCGCACGCTCAGAAAGTATGGCGGGAATTCAACATCACCACGCTGGGCGAGTATAGCGATCTATACCTTAAGACTGATGTGCTACTCTTGGCTGATGTCTTCGAGGCCTTCAGGGATGTCTGCCTGAATAATTACCACCTCGATCCAGCCCACTACATGACCGCACCGTCATTGAGCTGGGACGCCATGCTGAAGAACACGGGGGTCCAGCTTGACATGATTGGCGACGTGGATATGTTGATGTTCTTCGAACGAGGTATTCGAGGAGGACTCACCCAATGCTCGAAAAGGCATGCCCGAGCAAACAATCAGTACATGAGTGGTCATGATTCAGCTTCACCGACTAACTACCTCATGTACTATGATATTAATGCCATGTATGCTTGGGCAATGTCGCAGCACCTGCCTGCAGGAGAGCTGAAGTGGGTAGAGGGTGATGTCTCCTCTTTTAACTTCAACCTCCCAGACGATACCCCTACAGGATATGTCTTGGAGGTCGATCTGGACTACCCGATGCATATTCACGACCGCCATAGTGACCTCCCTATGGCGCCAGCGAAAGGCAGGGCTCCCGGTTCGAAGCAGGATAAGATGCTTGCCACGCTAGAGGGCAAGCGTAATTATATAATTCACTACAGGAATCTCAAACAGTATGTAGCAGAGGGCCTGATTGTATCGAAAATACATAGGGTGATACAGTTTAAGCAGTCTCCATGGTTAAGAAAGTACATTGACCTGAATGCAGAGCTCCGGCGAAACTCTCGAAATGAGTTTGAGAAGAATTTCTTCAAACTCATGAGCAACGCCGTATTCGGGAAGACCATGGAGAATGTCCGGAACCGACGAGTAATGAAGCTCGTACACAAGTGGCATGGGAGATATGCGGCAGAGTCGCTGATATCAAAGCCGAATTTCCACAGCACCAGTATCATCGAGGATGACCTGGTGCTAATCGAGCTATTGAAGACGGAGGTCTTCTTCGATAAGCCTATTTACGTGGGGATGGCTATATTAGACATCTCCAAAACCGCTCTGTACGAGTTTCACTACTCGTATATGAAGAATAAATACGGTAAGGACTGTACCCTCTGCTATACGGACACCGATTCTCTGATATATGACATCAGGACTGCTGATATCTATCAGGACATCAGGATGGATATCAGCAGATTCGATACCTCCGATTATAGCCCCGACAATCCCTATGGCATACCGCTAGCAAATAAGAAGATCCCGGGCCTAATGAAGGATGAGAATTGCGGTAAGTAATTGAGTGTTGAAATCGATATGCTTGAAACTAATGTGCTATTTCTCTATTACAGGCCGCATCATGGAGGAGTTTGTAGGACTCCGGGCAAAGATGTATGCGTGCCGAGTGACATCATCTGCGGACACCAAGAAGGCCAAGGGCATCAAAGGGTATGTTGTCAAGAAACACATATCCTTTGCTGACTACCTGACCTGCCTCAACAATGGTGTCGAGATGGTGCACGAGCAGAGCTCTATCCGATCCTTCAACCACCAGGTGTTCACCATCAGGCAGAAGAAAATCAGTCTCAGTCCACGCGATGACAAGCGTCATCTTCTGCCAGGATCCCACGAGACGCTGCCCTGGGGACATTATTCGCTAGCGGTCATGGACATTTAGTGTAGTTTTTAATATGTATATGTGTGTGTGTGTATATTTTTACAGTTTTATTCATTATCTTGTATATTTGTTATGTTTTTTATTTATTTATTATGTTTTATTTATTATCTTGAATATTTATTTATTGTATGTACATATTTTTTGATGATTTTTCTTTATTTAATATGATGTTCTCTCTATGCACTGTGGAGGGGGTGAATAAAATAAAGTTTTTTACATTGTATTATTATTTTTTATTATCATATAAAATATCCATTACATACTCGTACAGAACTACAACATTCCTATAACTACAAGCTACATTCTTATCATTAAGTACATGAAGTCTACAACAATCTCGGGTTTTTAGCAGTTTAGGGCAGGTATCATACTCTTCTAAATTAACAACGTTATCAAAAAAATTACTGAGGTATACAGCCTTTGGAGCGCCCTTGACATAGACAACATCAACTCGATATCTCCTAAATAAGTTTCCAATGTTGGATAGATTTGAATATCCTCCGCTGTAGGGCAGTCCATGGTGCATCCTCTCCAGCCACACAATCTCTTTCTGACAGGTCCGACTCAGCGCAATGAATGGTTTGGGCGGCTTGAATAGGAATGTCTTTATCCCCTCTCCATCAAATGTTAGAGCCACTTCCTTGGGTGTAAATTCAGGTGTGCAAAAGCCTTGTATATCAACGACCAGCACTCGCAGCGTTGAGGCAATATGCTTGCGTAGAACAGGCTCCAGCATTCTCCCAGCTTCAGCTATGCGCCTCTCGAAACGTAGCCTATCAGCAACAATATGTTTCCACTGTGTATGCTGATCACCCTCATGAGGTCTATACATCAACGTTATGGGGCATAAATCAAAGCTTACTCTCTTCGGCATTTAAGTGAGCTTTTTAACCTCTCCTGTTAGAGGTCTGTACTCAACGATGCTATCGTACATAATGAGGCAATATGCTCGAGTACCGGCAGCAAATGCTGCGGTCGCCTCCAACTCGATATTCAAGTCGACTGTAGATGTTTTAATGCTATCATTCTGCTTTGATACGTCAAATAGAAAGACCATCTGATCTCTAAACTGAGTATAATCCAGCATAGGCATAGCATCAGCGCGGTCATAATAACTTTTTTGAAACTCGACATACATATGATACGCACGCGTATAATCGCCATCTGCGATATCGAGATTTAATGCATCGTAAGGATAAGTTTCCGAGTTTAGATGAACTCGAATATTTTTAATATTGCAATGATCAAATCTCGCGCAGTCTACGCCAACATTATTTCTCCTATTTTGCTGCAGTACAATACCGATATAGCGAGGCTTCTCAAGATTACTCGAAGTCTTTACGGGCCAGATTTCTTTTTCAGTCTGTCGTAAAGCTGTAAGTTCACGCAGTTCACATCCGCGAAATGCTACACGAATCGGTGCATTCTTGTGAATATTTTGATAGAGAGCTAATCTATTCGCAGAACTTGGCTGTATATGAGGGACGTGCCATTCAACTTTATTGAGTCTAAGGACAGCTCCGGCAGTACCGGTATAGCAGTTAGTATCAGTGGCAGATCGCAAAAGTATTAATTCTTGCTTGATATTCGTAATCACTTTACGATAATCCTCTGCAAATCCGAGCCAGTACTTGAGCGGAATTATAGCGAAAAATTTGTTATTATTGACGACAAAGGTTTTCAAATGTCCGGTGGAACACCATCCTGCCATCTCAGCAGCGTTTTTATCCTCACCTCGCATTGAGAGCAGCCCTTTGATTGTACTAGTTATGCCAACATTGCGAATTTTATCTACCTCAATGCCATTCAATTCATATCGTACCTCCTCAAATAAGAAACTGAATGCATTTTGAGTAAGAGAAAATTGGATGGGAATACCGCCTGCTCCTGCAGGAGGCTCGACCTCACCGCTAATATAGATGTAGCTATCGTGAGGCAAAGTCAGAATATCCTGCTGCTGGATCGTAATGCGGATTTCATCGTTATTACCGAAATTTGCCGATCTGGGATGATATGCATGATGCTGCGTCTTTATGATATCGTCTTGGAAAACCACATCTTCAAAAATATTCAGCTCAGTCATTTCTTCAGCTTCTTTTTTAGATAATAGCCGATTTTAAGGAGCTTACGCTTAACAGCAGATGATGTCGCGGCTGCGGTTCTTCGCCTACTACTGATTGATATTGAGCTCGCCCTCGTATTTATACTCCCGAAGCAGATGCCCATGTTAGCGCTGCCTCAGCTCCAATCGAACCAATATTTTCTCGCCTCTAAAGTTAACCGGATCGCCGTTCTGGTCCACTATTCTAATTATTATACTATCGATGCTGCTTGTGTTAATGACGGGCAGATATAATATGTTTCTTGGATCTATATTTATAGCATAGCCCGGATCTACGGCAGGGGAGAACTCGAATAGCGTATGTGATAGCCTGTTATCGTAATAGGATCCTGTGACGATGTTGCACTCTACCCTGATGCTCGATACTTTAATTATCTGCACAGGTATATCAGATGTATGCCGTGATTCTGCCTCTAATATACGATCTCCCGAAAACCCCAATAAACTCCCGATAGTGCCTTTATCAGGCGAAAAATCAATGCTGAATATACTTTTAAGCTCGCACTGTAGCGTATTATTATTTGGCTTAAGCGAAAAAATATTATCGGCGAGCTGATCCCCACTGCCGGATAATAACTGCTGCTGCAAGTACGACTCAATATCGCTAATTTCGTATGAGCCTGATGGTATTACAATTTCCTTACCCCCGTTATATATAAACTTATTACACCCTTCCTCAATATTCGGTATCGTATTATATGTATGTAGTCCTATTAAGCCCAAGCAATAAGATGACCTATCATCGAGCTCGATCGGCGGATAATAATCAGCGCTGAGGATGTTAGTTGTACCTTGCAAGGTGAATGTCTGAGACATGACTGAGATATGTCGGTACATGCAGGGCTATTTATACAAAAAATTCCAAGCACAAATGACCACAATTATAAGTGTTGAACCTCTGATAGCGGTGTCTATTATATGTGATTTTGCTATCGCTCAGGTAGCTTGCAAGTTCCGGGGGCGGGGCCAAATCCCCAAAACTGTCAAAATACTCGACTGATCTGCCGCGCTTTCTATAGGCCACCCAATGCGTACCTTCTCCATCCCTGACGTCCAAATTAACGATTGCTGATTCATTGTAATGAGGTTTTGCGGGTAATGTATCGCGCATGAATACGCCTCGAAAATATTTTATATTTTTAGCATGCTCGTTTAGATCGATGTTTGTGAGGGCGCGCTTGGGCAGCTTAATTAGTTTTTTGGCGCAGCCAGGAATAGACCCATGCCTTTCCGATATGGCTTTAAAAATAGCCCCTTACCGTTTTTACCTAAAGCTATAGTTTTAGCGGACGCTCGAGCATCTCCCACCGACTTCACAGCCTTATATATGCCGGCCGCGCCTCCAGCCAGCGAGCCTAGAGCACTAAGTCCGGCGAATATTGGTATTAGCGGCAGGATACCTCCTCTCTTTGGTATTGGGATTATTCTCGGTACGCGGATTTTTTTCTTACCGCCAGCCTTGCGAACGGCCATTTTTGCTGCAGCTAGTGAAACTCGACTCCCCTCCTTAAATGCCTGAGAGCTACCGATTTTACGCTTAAACTTTTTTATAGCCTTTCTAGCCTTCATGACCACCCCACTTCGCATAGCTGTCTTCGGGAGACCCATCCCCATCTTCCTTTTCGCCTTCATCATGTTCGTCA
Source organism: Othius punctulatus (assembly GCA_951805005.1). Taxonomy (NCBI): domain Eukaryota; kingdom Metazoa; phylum Arthropoda; class Insecta; order Coleoptera; family Staphylinidae; genus Othius; species Othius punctulatus. Next base: position 43,278,243 of record OX638144.1, read on the forward strand.
CTATCCACGCAGCGCTCTTCTCACCTAGCTTTGCGTTTTGCGACTTGACTCTGGCCCAGGCGGCCTCTTCGAGCTCCTTATCAGCTATATGACGCTCGCTCAAGCTTTTGTTCTGCGAGTAGCGGATGTCGTGTTGTTTACAGGCGCTGTCTAGAGGATTTATGCCAGAATCTCCTCGTTTTAACCTCTTTTCCAACTTTGTACCAGGACCACAGTACTGATAGCCGGGTATGTGTGCCTCGAACGGGAGTGCGTTTATTACTGAATTGATGATGCCTCGACCTTGATACATATTCATCTGAACCTTTCGATCCGCTCGACCCCTATATATATAGCACATCCGCGGTGCAGGAGGTTTAGTACGATGAAGGTCGTCAAGCAGCAACAATCGCTGGAGGTGCTCAATATGGATCAATGGACGGGTGATGGGTTTGAGGCGAGCTTCACAAGACACAGCAAATTGCTACCCAATACAATCAGGGCGCTAGTATGCGGACCCTCTAATTGCGGCAAATCAAACGTCATGTTCTCATTACTGTTCGCCGACAATGGATTGCGATTTGAGAATATCTATATCTTTTCCAAATCGCTATATCAGCCTAAGTATAGAATGCTAGAGCGATTAATGGCCAATATTCCAGAGATAGGATATTTTGCATATAAGGAAAACGAAGAAATAATCGACCCTTCCGAAGCCGAACCACATTCAGTATTTATTTTCGATGATGTTGCCTGTGATAAGCAGGAAAAAATCAGAGAATATTTCAGCATGGGTCGTCACAGTCAAGTCGATTCATTTTACCTCTGCCAGACTTATTCTAGAATACCGAAACACCTTATCCGAGATAATGCAAACTTTATCATGCTATTTAAGCAAGATGATCTAAATCTCAGGCATGCATATGAGGATCATGTTAGTGCCGATATGAAGTTCGAGCAGTTTAAGGCTATGTGTATGGCGTGCTGGGATGGGAGATATTCCTTCATAACGATAGATAAGGATAGCGATATAGCTGAGGGCAGATATAGGAAAGGTCTGGATGAGTTTATATTACTCGATTCGCGCGTCTAGACAGGTTTTAACGTGTTTAAACTTGTCTCGACAGGTCGAAACACTCTCGCTGACAGCTAATTAGTATAAATTACGATCGCATCTGGTAACGCTTCATTGTGAATTCTACCTTGGTACAGTACACATCATGAGCGATTTAATAGAGCGACAGCTGGTTGATATTGAGAATGCGATACGTCGTAAAGTATTTGCATTAAAATTAGAACGCGGTGATAATAGCACGATGCTGGAGCGTCGCTATAAGCCAATCACAGATCCTCTTAAGAAGTTAACCCTGGCTCAGGCTCCAGTGCCGCCGGCAATGCAGGCTCAACCCTTAGTACGACCACCGCCACCAATACAGGCTCAACCCCCCGTACGTTCACCGCCTCCAATGCAGCCTCGACCCGCGGCACGTTTTGCGCTACATCAACCGCCCGCATTCAACATATCCTATACACCGACAACTCCTCCAACACGTTCTGCTCGGTTTCAACCGCATGCAACTAGCATGTCTTCACCCATCATACTCCCGCCTTTACAGGCAACACCTGCAACCCCTGTTATACGTTCCACACCGAAAGCAGAAGTACAACGCCATATCGCCAAGCTACAAAAGGCTTCGAGGGATCTAAAGTTTTCGGAGTATGGTAGTGAGGCTGACGATGAGCAAGATATGGATACATCGTCTAGAGGGGATGAGCTCTTACATTTACTGGACGGCATGCTGCCTACACCTAGAAAATATTTCACCATGTTAGTTAGGGGTGATGATAAGGACTTAGATAAGACATTCGGTGTAGTCTATAATCATGGTGCTGGGGGATTTCATCTGGGTAACTCACCTATTAACCCAGATGGGGAGGATCTTTTAGTCGGGCGAAGTATCTATGCGGGGACCCCTGGTCTCTATGATCTGATTTTTAGTAAGAAGCCAAAATCATTTAGCGACGCAGATGTAACCAATTATGCTGATATCATCGATAAAACCAAAATCGCATATTTCAATTTCGATGAAAACAGCCGCGTTCGAGGAAATAACACACATAAATATAAGAAGTTTATCGCACCTTTATTAAAGAGCACGAGTTCGCCAGCTCTAACTAGATCTCGCGTTAAAACTACTGGAGGTCTAGGGTTCGACTCTGAGATGCAGTGCGACTTAAAAACCCCCGTACAATATCGTTATTGGGATAATATAGAAGAGCTGGTGGATAGGCTATGTCTGCTACATGCTGCTAGGAATGCTGGGAATAGTAGCGTCGGTAATGAGATTCTGGCTATTGAAGAGGAGCTCCGCGAAGCTGATATAATTGAATAAAACGAACGACGTGTGCGCTACCTGCTCAAATATACGATGAGCGTCGACAAGTTCGGACGTTTCTTTAGAGCGGGAGGTACGCGAAAATGCTCTCGAGGTCGCGATGGCATAGGATTTATGCTAACGCCGAGCGGCCATTATGATTTAAATAATAGACGCCTCACACGCATAAAGGAGCCCGCGGATTTGGACGATGCGGCTAGCAGGAGGTTCGTGGAAGATTCTTTGAACAAGATGGAGGCTGATATTTTAGAGCGTGCGGCTGGTGCTGCTCGCAAGAAACTGGCACTTTATTCGCAGGCTGCTGCGCATAATATGCAAAATCTGCAGAAAAATGTCGATGCGAAACTATCTGATCTGAAGAAGCAGCAGGAGGAAAAACTGCAGGCTAACGTGTGGGAGTTAGCTATCCTGAAAAAGCAGCAGGAAGATAAGCTGCATGCTTATGGCGCTACTATTAAGCAGGAATTGGATGCTCTGAAGAAGCAGCAGGAAGAAAGACTACAGATCCATGATGTAATTGCTGCTCGTGAGTTAGCCGATCTGAAGAAGAAGAGTGAGGATAGCGATGTAAAACTGAGAGAGATGGTGTTCACCAGAGTAGAGCAGCTGCGCGAGTTATTTGTTCAGTTGTCGGCTGAGAGAGAAAAACTTCAGGCTTATGGCGCTGCTTTTAAGCAGGAATTGGATGATGCAAAGAAGCAGCAGGAAGAAAGAATGCAGGCTCACGATGCGCTTGTTATAGGTGAGTTAGCCGACCTGAAGAAAAGGCGCCAGGATGATGATGTACACTTGCGAGAGCTGATACATACCAAAGTACAGCAGACTATAAGAGAGAGCAGACGTACTACGGGCGTCACTCCTCGCAAGCCCGTAGCCGCACCTAAATAATGAGTGCTATTAAGAGCGGTATCGTTGATGAGCTCCATAGACCCGCTCGTGTTAACTTTGGGAGAAGGAGGACTATCATTAAAGGACTTGATGATCTATGGCAAGCTGACTTGGCGGAATTCTCCTTTTACGCTCGAGATAATAAGGGGCACAGATTCATTCTGGTGGTGATTGACTGCTTCTCCAAGTTCCTATGGACTCGTCCACTAAAGGATAAAACTGCTAAATGCGTTAGTGCCGCTTTCGCTGATATTTTTCGCGGGCGTCGTACTCCGAAGAATTTGCAGACTGACAATGGTACTGAATTTTACAACTCTACGATGAAGGCGCTGCTAGCTAAATATAAAGTGAATCATTATTCATCCTATACTAAAATCAAGGCATCCATGGCTGAGCGCGTGATACGTACTATAAAAAATAGTCTTTATCGATCGTTTAGTTTGAGGGGGACATATTCATGGATAGACATTCTCACCGATGCCGCCGCCGAATATAATGCCAGGAAACATCGTACTATTGGCATGAGACCCTGTGACGTCACCAAGAAGCATGAACAACATCTTCTAGATACCGTTTATTCGCACGTTAAAATGTCCGGTGTGCGAAAGTTTAGCGTTAATGATGTAGTTCGAATAAGCAGGCAGAAAGCGTTATTCGAGAAGGGGTACACGCCAAATTGGTCGGCTGAATTATTTAAAATTAAGCAGGCTCAAATCACAGATCCTGCCTCATATCTGCTCGAGGACATGCATGGGACCCCCATACGCGGAGCATTCTATAATGAAGAGCTGCAGCTGACGAAACATCCTGATACCTACCTCGTTGAGAAGGTCTTGAAGCGGAAGGGCAGCAAAGTCTTTGTCAAGTGGCTGGGCCATGATAATGTATTTAATTCCTGGATAGATAGTACAAATGTATTGTAATATATGTAATTCCCTGATAGAGATGTAACATGATGACCAATAAATCTGTATTATTATTATCCGTTGTTTTTATTTTTATTTATTTATTACAGGTGGTTAATAAGACACATAAATAGATATAGGAGATATTTATTTTAAACTTTCATATGTTGACAGTATAGCATCATTATACATGTACAAATATTCTAACATTATTTGTGCTCGAAACAATTTTTTATGTGGATCTATTAACATCATAATATTATCCATTAAATCACCATTATTCATTTTTGCACACGCGTACAGCAGACTGTTGTAATAGTCTTTAAATGCGCACTCTGATAAAATAGCCAATTTAGAGTCTATTAGTTTTTTAATGCGCACCAGGGTATGTACAGCCTCTTCAGACAGAGCTATCTTGAACTCCCTCTGTTCGATCCACAGTGAGGCCTCTCTATATATGTCGAACTGCTCCATCGAGATGGGCTCTGTCAATCCTCCAATGTCGAGTGCGGTAAACTGCTTCCACTCGTCCGCTGTGAAGAATATGGAGGCGAATGGACCCCATATTTTGACGATGGGTATGAAACCCGCAGTAGGACTTATCCCAATGCTCACGTGCTTTGTTTGGGATTTATTGAGTGAGAATGTAGAGCTGCCCAGAAGCGTCTCCTCCAATGTGAATTCTATGTCAAACCTCTTCATGAAGATATCGATGCGATCCATCTCTTTGTGCTGACATTAAATGACTAAACACTTATTTTTAATGATGCCATCTGCTTGATGATTTCGATGCTGCGCTTGCGCGTCTCGATCATCCTTTTAACCTCGTCGATCTTATACTTTAGCATCAGCGTCCTATCTCGCAGCTCTCTCTTCATCACTCTCAAACGACAGTCCATTGTCCGATCTCCTGCTGATGTACAGACCGCGTGCGACTGCCTCCCCAAACTCATCGCTACTGATGCTGTTGAAACGCTTCGGTAGGAATAGGATCCCCTGCTCCAGCTCGACCGTTTGCTTCTCGCCAAATTTGGTGGTGATTTTCCTGCCTTCGATGATGCGATGTTGAACGCCCTGCTGCAGTTCGCCGATTTTGATGATAGCTTTTACCATCCCAATCTTATTCAAGCTGCTTACAAACTCCATATCTGCGAGCAATAAAATACAAACTATTAATTCATGCTGATTCAAACGCTACATTAAATTACGATGTGAGGCATCTGCTATATATCCAGGAAAATACATTTAAATCGATTAAGTTTATACCGCTGCACTAATAATTTTTATTTAAATTGGGGCCCGCGGATATTTAATTTAATATAAATAAGCACTTACCTATTCGAAACTGGCCGGGCACTGTATGTTGAACGGTGAGTTAACACGATAACACTCACTAGGAGATCGGTGCTGGCACAGAGGGTAACACAAGAAACTTGAAGGGCTAGATGTGAGCTTCGACACTATTCGGAGGAGACTGATGCTCGCGGCACGGCGTTTTTCGTTTAAATAACCCTCGCAGGGGTGGGGTGCGGCGGCGTGCTTCTTCGCGCAGGTAGGAATGATGGTTGCGGCAAGTTAATTGGTGCACGTGCATATCTGGCTTGGGTCTAATACCTATAAATCACACTGCGCCTTTCAGATAACCGGCTCAGGCCGCGCTGAAGGGCTTGTCTGAGAGCATGGCAGCTGCACCCGTACATAAACATGTCTGTGAGCGGGATGAAATTGACATATTTATGATGCCTGGTTTAATTTCCCAGGCTCCGCCCGCCGGTTATTTATGGCTCATCTGAATGGTACACAGGTAGCCATCCCGGAATGTATTTGTCTGTCGGATATTTAACACGGCGAAGGGTGCAGTTTTTATTGTGTCATGTGATGGATGGACGGTCTCTGGGCGGCGTTTTACCACGAAACATCTGCGCAGATGTGCGCCTTTGATAAGCAGTGTAGTACTAATATACAAAGCTTAATTTCCCACGCTCCCATCCGTGAAGGGTGCAGTTTTTATTGTGTGCGGTGATGGATGATTTCCGTGACCGTGCTTTGTAATTTACCGCCAAACATATGCGGCTCAGATGCGCTCCACCCCCCGGTGCGCGGGAGATTCGTGCCACGTCGGGGGCCGCAGTGAGGCGACGGCCGGCGGGGGGCAGCGTGGGGGCAGTGCGGGGGCGGCGGGGGGCGGCGCGGTGTCTAGTCTGGTATGTCACTCGGGGGCGGCGGGGGGGGGGGGGGGGGCGGCGTGGGGGTGGTATGTTGGCCGGCCCTTGCCCACCAATACAATCACCATAATTTAATCCGCGGTTTAATCGAACTTTTGATTCGCGTAATTAGAGCAATTGTATGCAAATTCCGCGGAATAGCTGGCGTAATTAGAGCAATTGTATGCAAATACCGCGGATAATCGCGTAATTAGAGCAATTGTATGCAAATACCGCGGAATAGCTGGCGTAATTAGAGCAATTGTATGCAAATACCGCGGATAATCGCGTAATTAGAGCAATTGTATGCAAATACCGCGGATAATTACCGCGATTATCCCATTAAAACGCGAATCCGCCGCTTTAATGCTCTAATTACCCCCAAATTGCTCTACTTACGCGAATCAAAAGTTCGATTAAACCGCGGATTAAATTAATCGAAAACTAACCTAGCCTGGATCAGAATCGGTGTTGCCTAACTACTAATCCTTTTTCAAATAAAAAAAAAATGAAAAATGTGGCTTAAACATTGGAAGTTCGATTGGCAATTTTCACAAAAATCTCGATGTTTTCGCTCTGTCGGCCGCGCAGGCCATCCCCTTGCCCCTCCGCACAGTACCCTCCTCGGTCAATCCGAAGTAGGTACCTCCCTTCGGATTGACAGCTTCGGGGATTGCACTTATTATATGCAGAACACCCACAATTCAAAGTAAAAGGATAATCTTTTTTACCTAAATGCATAATTCGGTGATAATATCTGGTGACAATTTTGAAATTAGCTCAGTTTCAATTATAAACTGAAAGCAGAACATTGGTTTTCATTTCAATTTCACTTCTCACTTATTTGATTTTACATTTTCTGTTGCGTAGTGAATAAAGTGATTATAGTTATGAAAGTTTATCAATCTAAAAATTATTATTAGATTAAATTACTGGAGAAAAGTTCATATATGCTAGATTTGAATGTATGTTTTGAGTACTTGTGGTAGTGCTGTGTACAATTAAAAAATATTTTTTACCACAAATATATAACTAATATAAATAAAATATTTGTTTGTTTCACAATTTTATTATTAATTCGGCAATGCGACAATTATCATATCGGTCATGCGACAATTATCATATATTTTATTTATATTGATTTTAAATATGTTTCTGAAAATATCTGCCAAGAGTTTAACCACAGTTAACAAATACAGAGTATCCAGGGAGAAGAGAAAAACCCTAAGAATATAATTGATTTTCACGAAATAAAAATTTATAGGGGGAAACCTTTGACAAGCAAATGATCTTTTAACTCCCTTACCGCAGGGGAGGTAAGCCCAGATTTTTTTAAATTGAAGTATGTGTCAAGCGATAGTTTATTTGTAATCATAAGTAATGTGCAATACAACGGTGTATTACTTTTTAAATTCTTCGATTAGTTTGCAAGAAATTCAATTTTTGAGGTAGGCAAAGTAAAAAATAAACATGAACTTCCAGGCACAAGAATGCATCCAGCAATTTATCGCAAAAATTATTTTTAAAATAGCTCACTATTTTAAGTCGCTCTTCAATGGAATAAGCCATCTTAGGACAGTTTCATAGTATGTGCTTTTATTTGTTGATACATTTTTGTTGAGGGAATGTCACGTTTATTTTGTACTTTGCTCACTTTAAAAATGTAATTTCTTGTAATCTAATCAATACATTTAATTATTATGTAGGTACACGTAATGTACCTACTTGTATCTACATTTAGTTTCTTATAAATTTATTTACGATTAATACAGTCAACCAAATGCATAGTAAACTTTAGAAGCTTTTAAACCTTAGTAGATATTGAAAACTGTTAAAAAGTACATCACTGAATGCAATTTCTGCAAGATAAATTACATCTGATTAGCACTAGCAGCTACTAAGCTTTAACAGCCACTAAACTTGACTATACATGTGCACGAGTGTGTGTTTTTTTATATACGACATAACATATGGAGTACAAATCTGCAGAGAATGAACTGACATCATAAAATAATAATTCGTCAATATAAAGCAGTAGATGCGAGGGGCAAAACTTATACCAATAATACCAATAATATAATATTTTAGGAACTTGCCAAGACATGCAGGGAAAAGTAAACGATTAAAGATAACAGATGTAACTTTAATTCCCTTGACAACAGAATCAATTGACACGTAAGTTTTACCCGTTTGTTTATATTTGAATATACGTCGGAACCAATTTTTATTATCGTTGGCCTACAAGCAGAAAGTACTAAAGTATTGTATCCAAATTACTCAATTTTGTGTTCAAGTTTAAATTGTTCAAGTATATTGCTGAACATTAATACCAATGCAGCCGAATCCTACAATTCCGTAATATGTAAGTTTATAGGAGGGAAACGTATAAATTTTGCCGTTAAAGGAGGGTATGACATTCGATGTCGAGCAGCGGCAATATCTTTTAATTCTCGAAAAGATTATATTTCAAATATTTTTAAAAGAATGAATTCACCACTTGGACATAACACAAAAACATTTATTTCCAAGAAAAAATACAGGATTCTTGCAAGAAAAAATAAATTACGGTCTTTAAGCAGAAAAAAAATAGTTCCAGTTGATAAGGACTATGGAAATATTGAAGAATATTATGATGAACAAGAAAAGGAGCGGAAAAAGACTATATTTTTAGAAAATTTAAAAAGAAGAAATAACAACATAAGCCAAATAGAAAAAAATACCAGGGGCCAAAGTAATAATGGAAGCTGAAAAGAATACCGACAAACCATGCTTACTGCGTCTAATTTTGGAATGGTGTGTAAACGAAGAAAAAATACCGATCCCGTGAAGATGGCGAAAAGTATTTTTAATTCATTTTCTGGCTCAGTTGCTACTCAATGGGGCCAATATCACGAACAACTGGCAAAGAAGGAAGTTGAAAAAAAACAATTTTAAAATTAAAGATTGTGGACTTTTTATATACAGGAAAATCTGTTATTTGGGGGTGAGTCCTGATGGACTAATAAATGAAGACTGCATAGTAGAAATCAAATGCCCATATTCCTGCAGACATATGTCACCGGGAGAAGGGATCGACAAAAAGGTAGTAAAATATATGGAAACAGTGGAAGGGACTTAAGGCTGAAGCGTAACTATAATTACTACTATCAAATCCAAGGCCAACTGACGGTAACAAATCGAACATTTTGTTATTTTGGATTTGGACGTCGTTGGGTTTGATAGTAGAAAAGATAGAAAAAAATTCTTGATTTGAGAGTTTTGGGAAAAAAACGAAGAAAAACTGAAAAAATTCAATGTTAACTATTTTTTACTGGAAATAATAAAGAAAATGTAAATTATTATTACTTATTTTTATTTTTGTTATTTGAACCATTTTACGATAATTTTATAAACTTGCCGTGCCGCCTTGAGGTCAATCGCATACCACAGGTTGAGATCGCCGAAATAGAATAATAATTCCATAATAATTTCCAAGTATACAATTTAAACAAATTTAACATTAAATGTATTTAAACAACATTATAGTGCAAAAATTCCACCAACGTTCTAGAATAACTATTGAAGAGTACTTTACATTCAGTTTCCATTAAAATCTAATTATTATATGCGATGCATTAAAAGAAAATAAACAATTGATAAGGTTTTTAAAAGGACTGATGTTTCACCACGGAAGATGAGGCTTCAGGGAAGCCTCAGGGAGGAAGATGAGGATAAGGCTTCAGTAGGTAGGTACCATAAATTAAAATAGTCCATAAAACCCCTGATAATAATTATCATTCTTGAGAAAGCGAGAAACCGTCGCGGTCGGTCGCGTCGGGCTGTTGCCATAATAAAGATGCGCGCCGGCAACGAGAGAGAGATAGACATTGCTGTGCCGGGATCCTCAAAATAGGCGAAAGCCGAAATGCGAAAACACCCTATAACTCCGGACCCACTTGAACCCGGCTTATTTGCCTCTGGTTTTCGGGCTGCCTGACCCTTGCCGGCAAAACCGGAAGGACCAGAAGCCGACGGGAGACCGGATCCTCCTCAGGACCTGCAGCTTGCGGCGTTGGGTCCCGGAGAGTTTTTTGGGTGGGGCCTCTTGCCCCGTACGTGTATGGCTATATACGATGAAGTTTCGCCTGGTGCCTCAAAGTTTGACGACTAGCAACTGGACTCCCCTCCAGCCATGCATCTCTTGGCGCGCACCATACAGTTAGATTGGGAAGGTTTTTATAGTATTTCAGACGGTGAACTACTACACCAGAGATCTACTGATTCTGGTGGTCTTTGTAGCCTACAGGCGGTTTACAGTATGCTCGGGGGTTGGTTCGTGGCATGGTTTTGGCGAGTCCACTGCGTGGTTTTAAACACGAGAGACCCCCCACATATCGCCATACTGACCGGCAAGCCTATGGCCCGCCGGCTGTTCGGCCTATTCACCACCCTGGAGACGCGCCCGATGGGGACCCCACCCACAGGATAGCCTGCTTTGAAACTTCTCATGAACTTTCTGCAAGTTTGTGTAGTAGTAGCTCGACATTCTTGTGTTATTCTTGCTCGAAATTGTTCAATATTATCAGGTTGTGTTTTATAAACCTCTAATTTAGAAAAACAATTTACATAAAATATCACAAAATTCCAAATAAAACTGACACACAAGACAAGATGTGGCGATATTTTTTATGGCCATGAAAATAGAGCGAAAAAGTCCAATTTGAATCCTCCCCAAGACGAGCCCTTTTTGAAATTGTCAATTCAATTGTGCTTAGGTAAAGCCGAGTTTAGCCAAGTGACGCTGATCAGACAGATAAGAACGTCCAATTTTATATATAATAGCCTATTTAGTGCTTAGTTGGCTAACTAGTGCTTACACCGGCTCTGTTAACTTATATTGCTATTAAACCATGTGGGTACTTTATTAATGTGAAACAGTGGTTTTATTACCCGCTATGGTAGACTTTTGTTGTATGTTTGATTCGCTTCAAAAGTGTTGCTATTTCGTTGGAGCAAAATATCAAAATATTGAAGTGGGACCAGTGCAAAAACTGCGTAGACTTATACAGAACAAGATATTAATAATGTTGATTTTGGCCAAATTAGAAGCCACACGGATTGGGATATGTGAATCCTAGTGAACCCACATTTCCATGCATTTACGATGCATTCAGTGGCACAGGGGAGAATACCTGCATCTTGGAACATTACCTCAAGCATGCGAACGAGCATATAAAACACGATTCTTTGTTCAAAAAAACACAAGCCATTGTCAGCTTTTCTCGTGCCTACTAGCAGAGACTGCGTCACGAGTGCGTCAGAGAAATTGTAGTGGTGGTTATAACTTACATGCAAACCGCGTATAATAGATGGAAGTGAATCTTGACGTGCACTCATCACATTTGTAAGGCCTGTGTCCTGTGTGAGTCAACTTGTGTGTCTTTAAATGAGCGTTTTGGGTAAAACGTGACTTGCATTCATCACATTTGTAAGGCTTCTCTCCAGTGTGGAGTAACTTATGAGCAATTAAAGTACCTTTTACTTTGAAACTTGCGGTGCATTCATCACATGTGTATGGCTTTTCTCCTGTATGGAGCAACATGTGTTTATTCATATTACTTTTCATAGAGAAACTTGATGTTCATTGATCACATTTGTAAGGTGTTTCTCCTATGTGGATGGGATGATATTCGATAGAAATCGAAACATGACGATTTTTGCGTCGATATAATTGATCACTATGGAGCATTAAATAAATCTACATTGTATGAGCCCTTGCAAAACATTAACAATTGGTGTGACTACTGTGTCTGAACGCTAATATTTGCCATTGTCAGTGGCAACGAGTATCGCTACAAATTGCACAATGGAGTGCATAATAGCATACGAGAGTTTATGCGAAATTTGCATTTTTAATACATGGATTGGTAAATTAAAATAATTAGATTATGTTAATGTTTTATTTATTTTCATAGTTACAGCATTACATGAGGTTTCCTTATATTGTTTTTTTTGTGGGCCCCCACATTAAGGAAGGTTTTGTCGCCTAATGTCAAAACCATTACGAACCCATCAAAGTGCCAGAGAAAACGGAATCTTTGATATTTTCAGTGAAGAAAATCGAAAAAAAAACAGTTTTGAAGCAAGTTTTTTTTTCGCGCAAATACATTGATTAAAAATTTTTGACAACTACATCTGTGTCAGTTGGCCATTAAAATGTGAACACCATTATATTTGTAGAAATTCATAGAGCTAGAATTTATGTAGCTGCTGTGTGACATTAGTCGTGTTCTTTTATCAAATGGATCTGATCTGAGTGAGTAATAAAAGAATGATTAATCAAGGCAAAGTGTTAATGCATTCATTACACTTGGCCTTTGTGCTGCATGGGATATCGTGTATTTTTTTTAATTGAATGTTTCGAGTGAAAGCCGATGTAGCGTTGCCGTGTCTTCGAGTGGTTGTTGCCTGCGGGTCTCTGCCTTGGAGGTGCTGCCGGGAAGCCAATCCTTGCTTAATTTCACCAACTGCACTAAATTAAAGACTTGCGGTGAATCTATGCTGAGAGCACTTAATTTGTACATTACGATACTGCCGACGGTGGCGGTAGAGGTAAAATGATTGAACACGGTGGACACTTTGTTGATAACAGTGGACTGTATATTTCGAAATAAATTAGGTTACATTGATGTTATTTGATTGAGGTGAAAGAGAAGACTGTCTGGTGGTCATTACATTTTGCTTCTCGTCCTTTTTAGAGGGTTGCTAACTTTAACTTATAACTATGAATCTCCACAGCAGTACTAACTATATAAACTTAAAAACTACAATATTTACAGGGTTGCTAGCGCTGCCGGATAGCAGTACGGTGGCCTTGAATAGATGGTAAAAATACATTTTAGCGTAACGACCGTTGTATGGCACTATTACGGCCGGGATAATCGTTTCTTGAGCCGGTAATGGGTTTCTTTCTATAGCCATGCACTGATTCCTGAAATCAGTATGCCCCTTTTCCTGAAATGATATTGTAAGATCCCTTAATAGTTTCATGCAATGCAATAAAAATGTAATAATGTCCATTATGATATTTGGGATTTTCGAACATCTTAGGAAGGCCTCTCGCTTCCCTAATGATGTCATTAAAACGCACATGTCTGTTTGTGGATTAAGTCCGCAACAACCGAGTTGCATTCATCACATTTGAATATTCTTCATGGTGGTATTTTAATTAGATGTCTCAATTAATACTTGAGTTGCATTAATTATATTTGCAAGGTCTTTGTGTGGGTCATCTTGTGTGTCCTTAAATGGCTATGTAGATTGAAACATGAGGTGCATTCATCACATTTGTATGGTCTTTCCCCTGTGTGGATTCTTTTGTGTTCATTTAAATTACTTTTATGAATGTAACTTGCGGTGCATTCATCACATTTGAAAGAACTTTTTCTATCCACCTTGTGAATAATCTTGTGTTTCTTCATATCATTTTTGCTAGTGAAGCTTCTATTGCATTCAGTACATTTGAAAGGCCTTTGTCTTTCTCCTGTGTGGGTCATCTTATGACTCTTTAAATAAGCGATTCGAGTGAATCTTGACGTGCACTCATCACATTTGTAAGGCCTGTGTCCTGTGTGAGTCAACTTGTGTGTCTTTAAATGAGCGTTTTGGGTAAAACGTGACTTGCATTCATCACATTTGTAAGGCTTCTCTCCAGTGTGGAGTAACTTATGAGCAATTAAAGTACCTTTTACTTTGAAACTTGAGGTGCATTCATCACATTTGTATGGCTTTTCTCCTGTATGGAGCAACATGTGTTTATTCAAATTACTTTTCATAGAGAAACTTGATGTGCATTGATCACATTTGTAAGGTGTTTCTCCTATGTGGACTAACTTGTGCCTCTTTAAATCACTTTTCATAGTGAAAGCTGAGACGCATTTGCGACATTTGTAAAGTTTTTGTCCTATGTGGGTCAACTTGTGACTTATTAAATCGCTGCTTCGGCTGAAACCTAAAGTGCATTCATCACATTTGTAAAGCCTTTGTGCTGTATGAATCATCTTGTGATTCTTTAAACTACATTTATCAGCAAAACTTGAGGTGCACTCGTGACATTTGTAAGGCCTTTGACCTCTGTGGGTCAACTTGTGACTCTTCAACTCGCCGTAACGATTGAAACTTGAGTTGCATTCATCACATTTGTAAGGCCTCTCTTCAGTATGGATTAACTTGTGTCTCTTCAGATCACTTTTATTATAAGTGAAATTTGAGGAGCATTCATTGCATTTGTAAAGTTTTTCTCCTGTGTGGATAACACTATAAAAAATAAACATGTTTAGAGAAAATCTGACATTTTCATACACACATGAAACACTTTATAATACAATTTAATTTAACTTTATTACAGGCATTAAACTCGATTTTCTTAAAATAAAAAGAGTTTTGCAACCTCGTGGTATCTGTAGATATTCGTGAAGAGACAAATAGGGTATCAAATTTAATAATAGAAAAATGCAAAAAAGAGTTCTGCCACAAAAAAAAAATTAGCTTTTAAACTTTTATTAAAAACTATACTTGAATTTGATTATTGAATACTTTCTTTGATTAATAGTTACGATGTCACTTCTGTTGTGCCTGGTTGGGTTAGGTAGGGTGTGCGTAAATGTTTCCCCCCCCACGAATAAATTCACAACTCAGCGACCTACGTATTACAATTTAATGGGAAATTTGTGTCGCTTGTGCATGTTTTCTATATTCTTCAGGATTTCTACTTTAGTTTACTTTTACGGAATTCAATTTTGTTCGAACCTTTATTATAAGGCAGGAAGAATAAGTCTGGCAACTGTGTAAATGTTCCCTTCCCAATTAATTCGCGATACGCGCTTCGGGCTACCAAATCTTCAAGATTACCCCTTTTTTTGTAAATACTACAAAATAGAATTTACAGAAATTATGTTGGTAGCACTCCAAAGATTACAATTACAGTTGTCAACACTGATGTTTTGGCAGTTTTGCTGTCAATGTCACTGCGCTCGCAGTGGCGTGCCTGATGACCCATTTTACGAGTGCAACTCCAAACCCAAACGGTTTATTGCGTTATTCTCTTCGATCCTATTTTTATTTGATTTACAATATTTGTTGGTTATGTTATTTGACCCCGTTGAAATTACCCGCGCGCTACTGAACAGTACCAACTGAAGAAAAATAAAATCGCCCGATACATGCTGAAGCTGTAAGGCTGATTCATAGATTTCTCATGCTACGCTGTGACAATCCTATCGCTGTAGGTATTTTCAACTGCGTATTGACGCTATTGAAAATGCAGATAGCGATAGCATTGTCAAAGCATAGTGTTGAGTCGCGTAAGAAATATATGAATTAGGGTACAACATGTACGAGTTAACTATGGGATTGATGAGGCTGATACATGATGAAACTCCATGTTAATATATAAATAAAACACAATTGGTGTAAGTTTCACAAAATGTTTAATGTTGTACTACGACAATTGTTTCGCCACACAGTGGCTTCATCAGGCAGATGACAACTGATGTTCTGCAACTACAATTGATACTTAAGTACTAAAAATGGGGGCGGAGGTTACATAATGAGAATGGGGGTTTGTTAATGGTTAATTCAATCTTATTTATAAAAAAATTCTCCAGCACCGGGCTTAATGGGTTTCCCATAGCTAAAACTCCGATTGTTCGAAAAAAGAATTATTGAATCGAAAGTAATTTTGTCGCAAACATTCATTGAGTAAGATAATAATTTCTGATGAGATTACCGGATTAGTACTCTTTGACACTAAAATCTGGCGTCTATTTGTTGGAGTGCGGTAGTTGCCCTAGGGTCTACGTTGGACAAACCGGACGGTTGAACGACCAACTTGAGGTTAATAACTCCCCACTTTTGAATTTATAAATGTACCCCCATTCTCATTATGTAACCCCCGCCCCCATTATTAGTACTTAAGTATCAACTGTAGTAGCAGAACATCAGTTGTCATCTGCCTGATGAAGCCACTGTGTGGCGAAACACTTGTCGTAGTTAAACATTTTGTGAACTCACACCAATTGTGTTTTATTTATATACAGTGTGTCCCCGGATTGAGTTTACAAGAGGAAAAACTTTTTTTCTTTCATTTTACGCCAAAACTTCAAAGGAATAAGATTTGTTGCTTGTCCTGAAACCAGCAAATCTGTAATTAAAACTTAATTATTCTGAGTGGAAAGAAAAGTTCATTTTTCTTTTGATTTCGGACTTTCTCTGCTTTTTAAAACCCATCACAATGGCCGTTTTATTTTTTTGATGATGTCACTTTGACAAATGAGTTTACGCAAGTTAAATAACAAAAATGTTTGTGAAAAACATAATTTTAATAAACAGCAACTCAAAGAAACAGCTTTAAGAAAAAAAAGTCATTTTTAACAAGAACAATCATTATTGAATTAACCCCCCACCCAATTCTGCGCACAATTCTACTCTAAAACGAAGCTCCTTGAAACTTATTTGAATTTCTTCGATGGACAACGATGCCAGGGTGTCTCTTATTCGATTTTTTAATTCTTCAGCATTATTGGGTAGATTATCCATATACACAATTCGCTTTAAACGTCCCCACAACTAAAAATCCAAAATTGTTAAATCGGGACTTCTGGCAGGCCACAATACTGGACCATTTCTTCCAATCCACTGATCTCCTAATTTAACATTTACCAGTTAGTAACAATGCGTGAATAATGTGCAGGACAACCATCCTGCTGAAAAAACGTTGTACGTCTGTAATTCATTTCTAAAGCATGAAGCCCATTGCTAAGAAAATTTTCTAACATATCTAAATATGTGTGCTGATTAACGTTGTTATAAAAAAAGTATGGACCTATTATCCCGTGATAACCAACGGCACACCACACATTTACTTTGGTAAAATATTGGCGACCTTTTAAAATTCTTAAATGTGGATTATTATCGCTCCAATATCTTACATGCTGTGAGGCAACTCATTGGTAGAAAATGTTGCCTCATCAGAAAACATTATTCTGCGGTAAAAGTTTCGGTCTCTAGATATGTGATTTCCCAGCCACAAACAATAATATAATCATTTTGCATCATCCCCACGTTCCAATGTGTGATTAAATATCGGCTTGTATGGGTGAATTTTCTGCGCTTTTAAAATTCTTTGAATGTGGGACTTACTCATGCCCAGTTGGAGTGACCGCCTCCTTGGTGAGGTTTTTGGTTGATCTTGCACAGATTCCAACACCGTATGGTTTCTTCTGTTTCTTTAAATTTTCAACAGATCCAGTAATTAAAAACTTTTTTGTCAGTTTTTTGGCCCCCATACGTAAGGTGACCAGACGTCCCGATTTTGGGGGGACAGTCCCTATTTTTAGAAATTTGTCCCGCGTCCCGCGACGTTTTTAAAATGTCCCGACTTTTGAAAGATTGGGTTTTTTTTTTGTTGGGGGATCTTTTATTCGCTATTTTAAAGTTATCAGCTTATATATTTCACCAATATCTGTATTTAGTAGCAGCGCTGCAGCGCCCAAAATACAAAGCGGTACTTTAAAAACATGCCTCGTATTTATTATTTTGTAAATATGACATTATATTTGATGTTGTTAAAAAAAATTGAAATATAATACTATACAGGGTGTTTACTAAAAAACGCCGCTAGCGATAAATCCTTTATTTATTGGCCGATTTATTGGCCAATAAAACAAAAACAAAACTAAATGGCTCCACATGTCTACAATGAGGCCCTATTTTTTTTTTGGAGAATCTAGCAGACTATCGTTGAAATGAAAGTTGATTTTGCAAAAAAAAAAAAAAGAAAATGCCAGCGGCATTTTTTAGGAGACACCCTGTATATTTTGCGTTTTGCCCCCCCCCCGTCACGCTTTTGTATGGTTAGGATCTGGTCACTTAACCCAGACGTGAAACTTGAATATCCGGAAATTTCTCATTGAACTTTTCAATAACAGAACGATAACAGTGCTCACCGCTCACCGGTACCATAACATTGAATCAAATAAATTCTCTGCTCCAATGTCAACATTTTGTAAACTTTTATGACAGTAAGCTTTTACGGAGTTGTCAAAACAAGGCAAGCCCGCCTACATGATAAGAAATCCTTTAAATTAAAATTTATAATTACCAAGTCCAAAATCAAGAGAAAAATGTACTTTTCGTGCAATTGGACGAGAAATGGTAACTTCTCAGCGACACAACAGACCGAGAAGTGCAATTTCTCAGCTATGGCCACAAAAGGTTGCCAAGCAACCTAAAATTATTGTTGTCATTAAACATCAAGAGAAACATCAGTCAAATAACTATCATGTCTCAGATTTTAACAATTTTATTTTGGATTAATATGAAATGTAATGTTACAATTAGAATTGTTATTTATGATAATATTTAATCCTGAAGTGGAAGTCACATCGGTATTATTTAGATTTAATATAGAACTTCTGTCAACATTATTTGAAAATGACGTGCTAGGCTGAGGAAACATATTATCAGAAACCTTTAGTTTATTTTCTATACTGTCTTCAACGTAACCCTCGGCTACCGTACCAGATCGCCAACATCCGTGCCTTTTTAAAACAGTCATGTCTGCACCTGTGTTGGCAACTAAAGTGGCTGAACTTCTCCTATAACAGTGTCCTGTATAGTTGTTGCTGTTTGGTAGTCGTAAGTACTTCGCAATTAAGGACGGATTTTTTCCTATAATGTGAACGCCTACAACTTGATTGCAACATTTCCCCTTTTGATATCGCAGAAATAAGCGACGGCTATCAGTAATTTTTGGACGAAGGGTTGTATACATACAGTAAATTTCAATAAACACCAACCTTGATACCGTAAATGTGCACGGTTTATCTGTCTTGCTTTCGGGAATGCGGACAATTAAAGCAGTGCCCAAATCTTCCACATCGTCAACAGACAATTTATAAATTTCATCACAAGATTTGCTGGTTTCAGGACAAGCAAAAAATCTTATTCCATTGAAGTTTTGGTGTAAAATGAAAGAAAAAACGTTTTTCCTCTTGTAAACTCAATCCGGGGACATACTATATATATATATATATATCTTCGAGTTAAATTTGATGAGGTATGTTTTTTGTCTTACGTTTTATTAGACGGGTCCTGTTCAATATGATCACCATGTTTGGTCACCAAATGAACCTGATAACTTGCCAGGCCATCATAAGTAGCACTACACGCTTCACATTTGTAAGGTGTAACTGTATTTGTCTGCACCGTCTCCTCTTCTACTTTAACTACACATAAATAATCCTGAAAAAACAGAATGCTAGAAACTATATAATTCTTAATAGGTCAACTTACCTCACTATTTTCACCTAAGCTGCGACAGAGCGGCAGTGAAACTGAAAGAAAATAGACATACTGTTAGATCAAGTGAACAAAGCTTGCTGTGAAACCCACGATTAGTAAATATTACGTTAATGAAGTACATATCACTGTTCCGGAGAAACAATGAGCAACTGCAAAATGAATTTTTCAAGAGAGATGAAAAAGGATTTCGCTTTAAAGAAGTAAATACATTTTATTGGTAATAACATGTATTCATAAAAACATTTTACATTATAATCATTAGCAATAAAATAACTAACTTCATTAAAGCTCAGTAATAGTTAACTCATTAACTCAATAGTTTTTCATAGTCAACATATTTGTTAGAGATATTATTCCTAACTGGGTATCGACCAACAGGGGGTCCTACTGCCATCTCTCCTGAAAAATTCAATTTGGAGTTGCATCATTGTTTCTCCGGAATGGCAATATGAGCTTGTATCTTTTATGTAGAATTATGAAGTCCATTTGGCTTATAAAATACTTTTGTTAAGATATTTTCTTAAGAAAACTAAACAACCAATGTAATGCATTACACTTTCCACATTGAATATTTTGTAAACCATTATTTGAAAGAAAGTTCTATAAAAAAAAGTAAGTAGAAATACATGAACTGTTGTGCAATAATATTTTAAACTGTCTTTGAGTATTTAATATAAGTATAAGTACCATAAGTACAGGCATCCCCCTAGTTATGTAACTGATGCGATTTTACGTAAGTTGAATTTGTAAATTGCTTAAATGTAACTTCATAAAAAAACTTTATTATTTATAAAATAATATATAAACAAACTAAAAACAAGACAGCTAATTTTGTTCCGTAGTAGGCTCAAGGTGTATGGTTGTGAAGAGAAAGTTGTTTTCTGGCAATTTCTATCCCTTAACCCTTATTACGTAAGTCACTTGCTTAAGTCGGGGACACCTTTAATTAAAAATCCTTCGATTTAAGTTTATTAAACATACATTCTTTGAAATCATCTGCATTTGAGATATCATCGTCCTCTTCATTGGACGAGTCGTTTTCAGTTTTAATTACAATATTTGTATAACTTAAATCTGTTACACCATTAGGTTTCAGGAAATCCATTTTCAGTTTAGCCTGTAGCTTTTCACAGCTTCTTGTTTACCTTTACGGTGCCGGTCAAGTTCACTACTATAATACATATATAATACATATAATTATACATAAACACAAATGTTACACAAATTGCAACAGTTGATTGAGAAAAAGGTTATGAAATATGGCTGATGATATTGTATTAATTGCAGATATTAATCAACGAGTTAATTATGATGTTTAATCAATATTTTAATATTAAAATTGCCAAGTTACTTTTAAGGTTAGGTTCACACACAGTTCACATCAAGTGCACAACCAGGGTTGTCCGATTTGCTACTCGAAAAAAATAAAATGCGGACTTTTTTTTGCTAAAGAAAATACCAGACACCTGCGCTTTTGGGCTACATTTGGTTTATAATTTTATGGTCTTAATTGTTATTGATTCTCAAATTTTGATGCAATCTTTTCAAAAAACTTCATAAATTGTTAGTGATTTTATAGTTTTATTGTTGGGGTCACTGTGAGGCACTTCGTCGGTACTGTAATGAGTGCAGAGTTGCCAGTCTATTATGTCTGTAATACATCTATTATCTTTCATTTCAAATACGTTTTAAAATAGGTCTACAAAATCGCTATACAGCAATTTTGACGATTATACGTCAAATTTTCAAAAATTGTATGACGAACACAAAATATCTGCAAAAGGTAATATAAAACAATTTAAACTTAAAACAGGTTTTATATTTAGAAATTATAAGGTTAACAATATTTTTAGAGTGTAATTATAATTATATTGTTTCTTTAAAACTTTAGATGCTTTCACAATTACGTCATTGCTAAGCCAAGCTAAACTTTGCCGTTCGAATGAAGATCTTATCGTATGAAGTCTTAAGCAGGCTTTACGCACTCCCTGTATATTGCGATTTTGAGATGAGTTGATACCCACTTTCCGTCTTTGTCGCTAGCATCGGCAGCATTTGGCAGTGTTCTACAATTATTTATCGGCAGCAGTGCTCGCTAATGGCTTTACCGGCTGTTGCATGACGAATTTATTTGATTTATTTGACGTTTAACGAATTATTTTAAAATCGGCACATTTCCGTCCTGCTAAAAATGTGGAACAACTTATAACCCTTGAACATGCTCTTCGCAGACAGTCGTAGACGCCACGGTAAGTATGAAGTGGATACGATAAGGTAAGAGTTATTAATTATAATCTACCCCTTATCTCTTACCCTGCTGCTGGTGTTAACAAATTGATATTTGCTGAGTGTGCTTTGTAGCTGTTGTTTTGTATGTATGTGACCAAATAAATAGCTAAGTAAAATATTCTAGTTGACGGTTCCATCCAGCAAGAAATTATAGCATCAACCAGTAATAGTTCCCCTAGCTTTGCACCAGTAATTTGCAAAAGAAAAGGTACGAAATTGAAAATAAAACCGTTCACCTATTTACTTAAAATTTCTTTTTCCACAGTTTCACCTACCGAAGAGTCCACCAAGGAATACGGTCCACCAAGGAAAACACCCCGTTACAAACAAAGTAAGATGTTTAAATTGATTGACTTGACCATATACCCTAGCCTATAATAATGTGACATTATGTATCTAATAATTTTAATCTTTTAAACTTAACCGTGTTTTACTTGGTAATGCACTTAAGTGTAGTAACATTGTTACTATTCCGAAAATGCCTCATGTAATATGTGTATTTTGTGTATTGTTAGTATTATTACTTACTAAAATTGAACTAATATAATTGTGCATATTTGATTTTAAACATTAAAGTATGTACTATTGTTAATTGTAATATTACTAATATTTTAGTAATTATTTGGACGCTAACATTGCACATATTTATGTAGTATGTAGGTAATTTACAAAAGTGTGGCTTGTATTTCTGTAATATCAGTATCAAAGGTATTACCAATAATTAATAGGGATGTAAACTATAAATACATTTTAGAGGCAAATAATGCGTTTGTCTAATAAATAGATGCTCTAACGTTGCACCAATGTTAATAACTAAATTATACATTAGAAGATGGTATGTATTAAATATAGCTTTTAAGGTTTAGTTCGCGATAGTCGGTCAATTTTTGTAAAATACAAATTATAACTGAAATTTGTTTGTGATTGTCAGATTTTGTTATAATTATTAATCTCAGTTATTTTACTATAATAAATATCGACATTTTTACAAATGTATGAACTAATCTTTGTAAACATTAACTTTACTAATGTTCAGAATTGAAAACAGTCCTTAATAAAATTGATCTTACTCATATACGTATTGCATTTTATTTTCTATGTGAAGATTCAAGAACAGTTTTAATATTTATTGTATTTGCAGTACATATTTATGATTGCATATTATTTATGTGTAACCAAGTTGATTCTCTAAACTTTGTACTGTGAACACAATAAATTTTGAAATTGTTTTTGAATAGAGTTATATTTTCAAATTTTGAATTTCTATTCCGTTTAAAGCTCCCGCCAAAAATCGTTCTGTGATCAGCGCCGTTCGCGGAGCGCGGCCAACAACTAAGTCTGAAATTTTTTGCAATGTGAGTGGCCTATCTATAAGGGCGTTATCTATGGTCTTAAGTACAGTGACTATACAGGGTGTTCCTTAATGACGTGCTAATATTTAAGGGCGTAATTCCTCAGGTCATTTTTTGAAGAAAATTACATATGAACCGCAACGGCTTAAATGTTTCATAAATTCGCAACGGTTTAAATTTTTTGCTACAGGGTGTTGAAATATTTTTTTAAATCGTTATTTTTTTAAATAAAGTAGATTCAATGAAACACTAAAAATCGAACACCTACAACTTACTTTATGTCAACAATTATTGTTTTTAATGATTTTTGTAAAAACTATTTGTTTCATACGAACTAGACTAGTGTTAAATATTTATTCTTCAATATGAAGAGATATTAAAAAAAAAAACGATTTAAAAAAATATTTCAACACCCTGTAGCAAAAAAAAGCCGTTGCAGATATATGTTCATATGAAATTTTCTTCATAAAACTCTAATGACATCTCGACATCCAACATTTGCATTGAGTAAAATTAAACCTAATGTTTATGAAAAAGAAATTGAGTTTTTAAAGGAATTTATGCTTCTCATACGAGAGATTAAAGTAGGCGAAAATGGGGCTTGGAAACCATCCCAAACGGGTGTTTTAATAGTCACACAATCCATTTTGGGTATTCAGGAATTATTTTTAAATGAAAAGGGCTACCTTTTTCTATTAACGTCTAGGTTTACTCAGGATTGTCTTGAAAATTTGTTCAGTGTAGTGCAAGTAAAAAGTATTATACCAACTGGTGTACAATTTATTAATAATTTAAAACTTATTACCGCCTCTCAACACATGAAAGATGTCTCAAAAGGTAGCTATAACCAAGATGAACGAGAGTTTTTGTCTAATTTTTTGGATACTATTAACGTGGGTCATAAAACAGTGTATGAAAATGTAGAAATTCCAGTGAAAAGTCCTATTGTAACATTGTAAATTCACTGTATAATATTTGTGGGTGTATTATTTCTAGTATAAAATAAACACCAACACGTTAAGAGCATGTAAATTTGCTAGATTATCCCGGTTAAAATGTTACAAGAAAAATACCATGTTTTTCAGTAATGATGCCTGTTTCATATTTTTTTATAGATATGAAATAGGTATTTAGGAAATATTATGTAGATAATGGTAAAAATATTAATTTGAAAGAATTTTATATTAAAGAAATGGAGCACGGGATTCATTCGAAATTCTAAATTGTCATCAATTTGTAAATTTGTAAACTTTGTAAATTTGCTTTTCAGCACCAGAATTGATGATACATTCATTGTTTCAAAAAATGAATACTAGATGTTTTGTTTAAACTGCAGTCAACCCACATATGATCAATAATTCTATGATTCTTTTCAGTGTTATTATTTTTATTATATTGTTCCTGTATGCAAATATAGACTCTTAAGACAGGTGATGTGGAACACACT
Organism: Othius punctulatus; assembly: GCA_951805005.1. Lineage (NCBI taxonomy): Eukaryota > Metazoa > Arthropoda > Insecta > Coleoptera > Staphylinidae > Othius > Othius punctulatus. The sequence goes on from OX638144.1 coordinate 43,303,044, forward strand.
GTTTTGTATGTAGAAAAATTACTTTAAGAGGCCTCCTAGCGAAAGCGATTTTAAAAACATGGAAGCTGATGAGGAGAAACCCCCCTCCGCTTATATGAAATTAGGAGAAGTCGGTAAGTCGATATTACAAAACAAATCCGACCGATTCAAGCGCAAACGGACCTAAAAACCTAAATCATGAACTGCAAACATATTATATTATATTATAAGTCTTGTTCTAATTACCTTTGCCTAAAAGTAAAACATTAATGAAATATAAAATAAACGTATTTTAAAATCAAAGCTTATTATAAATTATCTATTATTCACAATTGAAATAAAATTGAGCGGGCTTTCGAGTCTAAAGTAAAAATATTACTAGTTTGTAAGTAAAATTATGACAGTTTTAAAATTAAATAACAGTTTATACCTTGTTTTACCACTATATTTCACTTCTTGTGATTGTAATTTCGGTTGTTACACCTTCCTTAAGCAAGAATAAAAATATTGTGGTAAAAACAAAGTGAAAATTGTTGCTATTTAATTATAAATAAACGGTTTCTTATATCGATTTCTGAAAAAGAATCTGTTTTATTTCCAATCACGAATGAACATCAAAGTACATACAATAAAATACATTAAAATAAAGAGCAGTATACATAACTTTAATTAAAACAACAAAATAACATCACATTACAGTTATTACATTTGTAAAGTAAAATTTTGTTGTTTTGTTGACGATACACTATCTACGGAAGGGACGACCTTTTATAATACATTCCCCTGCCTTAGAAATTTATAAAAGTAAAAAGACTATAATTTTTAATAAGAAAACAGAAATATTTTGTTTTACATAAAATTCCTTTCGAATAACAAAAATATACAGGGTGTTTCAACCCTCTGGGAACGGTCAACCACGGGGTTATTAAACAAAATATAAAAAATTATTTATACAAAAGTTTTGTACAATAATGAGTTGCCCTTAATAAAAATATTGAAATTTATACCGGGTGGTTCACATAAAAGTTACACACTAAACAAACGTTTAGTTTAGAAAATTAGGGTATAGAAAAACTAAGGTGACCAGACGTCCCGATTTTGGCGGGACTGTCCCGATTTTTATAAATTTGTCCCGCGTCCCGCGACGTTTGAAAAAAGTCCCGACTTTTGAAAGATTGTGTTTTTTTTTCTTCTTATTTATACTTCTTTATATGCTTCTTTATTTATATATATATATATATATATATATATATAATATATATATATATATATATTAATATTTATACTTCTTTATTTTAGGCCGATTTCAATAAAATGAAAACAAAACTAAATGGTTCAACATGTCTACAAAGGGGCCCTATTTTTTTTTTTGCAAAATCTACAGACTATCGCTGAAATGAAAGTTGATTCTGCAAAAAAAAAAGAAAATTAGGGCCACTTTGTAGAACATGTGGAGACATTTAATTTTGTTTTTGTTTTATTGAAATCGGGCAATAAATAGTTAGGGAGTTATGGAGTTATTGGCCAGCGGCGTTTTTTAGGAGACACCCTGTATATTTTGCGTTCTTTGTTAATTAATTTAAAAATCAACCCCCCGACTCGTTCTCCCGCTTTCCTATCGTTAGGATCTGGTCACCTTAAGAAAAACCCTATATGAAATGAAAGATTATTTAATGGACTTTCATACTATGAAATAATATATAGTGTGTTCCGTTTAAAAAAAAACAAATGATGCAGTTTGCGGATAAAAATAAATAAAAATTTATTATTGAAGGCTGTCAATAAAAGTACACACCGAATTACAGGTAATAATCGTCATCAATAAGACTAGAAAAAAATAATATAATTGCATAACATTTTGAATAAACATCTAAATAATATGCAAACAGTTAGGCTTCAACCCTATATCATTTGAATTCTGTAGTAAGACATGATCCAAAAACGCAAAGATATATAGGGAGTTCCAATTAAAAAAAAACATAAGTTTAGTCTGTAAGTTTTATATGAGCCTCCTTATATATATCGTATAAATTTCAATACGATATTTTTACTAAATGAGCAAATTCTAAGCATAGCTGAGAATAAACAAAGGGTAAACAGTTTTTTCGAGCACCATTTGAGATGACAAAATCAGGTTTTGGCCTCATGAGATTTTTTTACATTGGCATGCTGAGCTTCCAAAATGTAATTTGCTCTCCAATAGGGAGTTGTCGAGTATGACATGAGCCTATTAATTCTGGCAACAAACACTCCAAATAGAACCATAATAGTTTTGGTTCATTTTTTGTTTAAAAAAATTACTATCCCACCTTATGTATTCTACTTTTACAGGAAATTTGATTCCAGTCTACATGCCAAAGATACATCCCCATTTATTAGCCACCTCTAGTTGCCCTTGAATTTGGTAATACCATTTGTGAGCTGTATTGACACTAAAAAATAAGATTTTTGATTACATTTCCAGAAAGTTTTTGCTCCTTTTTAATTGCTCTACCAGATTTGCACAAGACGTAGACTCTTTTCTGGTACACACCGCATGAAATAATGAAGCTGTTAAACATTTCCTTCTTTCTTCTAACCAATGACCACTTTTCGCCTATAATATTGTAGAACATTCGAGTATATTTCTTACTTCAGACTGTAAGTTTAAAAAAAAAAAGTTTTTCGTATTCTAAATTATTATTGTCAATATCTGTTGTAATACAATTAGGACCATTACTTTGGTGTTTCCGTTCATGTGTTATTGTCTTGACTTTTCTTGCTCCAGCGTCAGATCTTCATCTTTTTTGGCTTTGATTTTTTGTCAGACGTCGAACTTCTAATCGTCTTACTAAACAATTTGAATTAGTTTTATCCACAGTTTTAAAAACAATTGTGTATGGCATTTTGGTGTTAAAAGAAACTGCTGCACCAAAACAACGTGCTTTGTATGATCTTTTGAAGGAAAAATTTATACCATTATACATTACTTACCTAGTATCTGTCTACCACTGATTTGTTCTTCCTTCTTGTCCTTGATATTGTCAGTAATAAAATGACCATTTTGTTTAACTTAGCTTCATGTAATTTTTTTAAGTCTATTCTGTCTCTCTGGCAACTGTTAACCAACAAGAGATTGCATTTTGTGTTCTTGAAGAGTGTAGTAATGTACTTCAATAATTTGTGTTGGAGATATTTATCCTACCATACGGATCCAAATGCGAATTACCGCTCACAGGGAGAAATAGAGAAATCTCACCCACCAAGTTCGGGCTCACCCCCCAGGTGGGGGGGGGGTGATCAAAATAAATGGAAGGTACTGTTCACTATGAATCCGAAATATTGCTCCAATATAATTAGTCATGCAAATCTGCCCCATAAAATATAATTTACAGAGGGTTTTTTGCTCTGCATGAGAGGAGAAGAAATCCATCGGCGACTCATATATGACCACTATATGACGATGGAGCGCAACGGTCTCAGAAGGGGCGAGTGAGAATAGAAAGAGACATCGAATGCTACACAGAACGGGCCTTTGTACGGTGGTGGGGATCTTCACTTTTATTCTCAATCGGAAATTTATGAACAACAATTCTGCGGTCAAATTGCGTCGATACTATGCAGCAAATTTTTGTTAAAATTTGGAGACTTTTCCTAAACTATAAAGTTTACTGTGACCCATTTTTTTTCCATATTATTAATGGTTTTTCTGGAAAAAAATATGTGAAATACCTACAAAATGTTGAAATAGCATTATGATTATTATTTAATGAGGCAAATGTGAGAAGGCATCTTTGAAAAATAACTGCTACAAATTATACTACTTATCCTTCCAAAGGTGACATATTTCTTTATATGTCATTCGTTTCTAATGCCTGCCATACACGCTCCGGAAAATCGTTAAGGAAAAACTGTTGAGATAAATCTGTCAGGATTTCCGGAGCCGCCGGTCTGAATACCGCACACACACGCTCCGATCTCGATCGCATCGCGTCTCAGCGACAGCCATGGCGATGTCAGACAATGCAATTCTGTCGTGATATTCTTTGCTTTTCACTACCCTAAGGCAAGGTACGGATTCATAGGGTTTTAAAAAGTCTTCCAAATTCTCACGAGACATGTTCGTTGCTCTAATGCTAAGTACACACGGCGACACTTTAGTGTCGACACCGAGTGTATACACTGAGTGTCCTCGTGTATACGGCAGTGTATCTGGTTGCGACATTAGGTTGCGACACTAGTGTAAGTGTCGCAGTGTACCCCGTGTGTACGGGTTGTGTCTCGTGTCCCGGCGAGTGAATTGAGTGTCTTGCAGTCGCGACACTTTTAGCTAGAGCATAGCAGTTGTTGATGTTATTACAATTAACATGTCGAAAACTACAGCCGTGTTTGGACAAGAGATGAGATAAAATCATTAATTAGTTATCTAGAGGATTTGCAATTGTAATTATTGGAGAAACTTTGTGCAAAATAAATTCCAACTCTTCGTGTTTCATACGAATACAATTTTTGTAGATTTCTAGGTCTTCGTTTCTAAGTTCCATTAAAAATTGGCTCTAAATTCCCTTTTCTTCTCTCCTTCTTATCCAGTCTGTAACCCAAACTGATCTGTTTTTCCGTCTGATTTTTTTAAATTAATATGCATGATGCAACAACTGCTGCTGCTCGACGTTTATCCATATTCAATAAAGTAGTGCGGACCACACCACACGTTCAATTTAAGACTCTTAATATGAAGACGACACGACAGTGTCGCGACACTACAATGTGCAGTGTGGACACACCAGACACTCCTATCGCGACACCGCATCAGGACACTGGTCTAGACACTAGAAATTGCGTCTCGTGTGGACGCCGTCGACACTTAGTGTCGACATAAGTGTCGACACTAAGTGTCACCGTGTGTACTTAGCTTAAAGCTTCCTCACAACTGAACGGAACTGACAGACTTCACACTCAGAACTGTCAGAACTGACACACGTTCAGTTTTATCTGAACAGTCCAGATCTGTACAGATTTATCGTTTACGATTTCAATTGTACTTGACGGCCTGAACAGTCCGTTCAGTTCAGTTAAAACTGTTCCGTTTTTCCCCACACACGATCCGGAAATCGTTAAGGTCAGGTCTGAACAGTTTTTCCTTAACGATTTTCCGGAGCGTGTATGGCAGGCATAAGACAGCGTCTCAAGGAATCCGCACATATGGCTTGTTCTGTGTCAAATTTTCCGTGTGGTCGAGCGCTAGGAGGCCTCTTAAGTTACTAATAATAATAATAATAATAATATGTTTATTCATGCTAAAATACAAATCCGTTTGCTGTCGTCAATTTACAAATAAATACAGGGAATACACAGTAAAATATAAAATAATAATGATCATTATATAAATTGCTCCATACACAATTTCTCCTGAAGAAACTCAGTGCAATCATAATATGCCTGGCGCAAAAGCCATCCTCTTGTGTGGATTACGTTGTGTAACTTCCTCTATTGTGATTTTAACTTGAGGTGCATTTATCACTATACTAACAAGGTTTTTCTTCTGTATGGATCCTCTTGTGCGTTTTTAAATTAACTTTTACAGTGAAACTTGATGTGCATTCATCACATTTGTAAGGCCTTTGTCCTGTGTGGATCCTCTTGTGCTTCTTCAATCTATAATTTTCAGTGAAACTTGAAGTACATTCATCGCACATGTAAGGCCTTTCTCCTGTGTGACACAATTTGTGTGTCTTTAATTGACTTTGGGTAGTAAAACTTGATGGGCATGCATCACATTTCTAAGGTTTTTCTCCTGTGTGCATCATTTTATGTGTCTTCAATTGACTTGGTGTAGTGAAACTTAAGCTGTATTCATTACATTTGTAATGAGCCCACAAGAGCCCACAAGGGCTCTTTGTGGATTATCTTGTGTCTCTTTAAACTACCTTTTTCAGTGAAACTTGAGTTGCAAGCATCACATTTATAGAGAGTTTGTCCTGTGTGGATTAACTTGTGCTTCTTCAAACTATATTTTGCAGTGAAATTTGAGTTGCATTCATCACATTTGAAAGATTTGAAATTTTTCTCCACTGTATGGGTCTTCTTGTGCGCTGTTAAATTACCTTTTGCAGTAAAACTTGATGTGCATTCATCACATTTGTAAGGTTTTACTCCTGTGTGGATCCTCTTGTGCTTTATCAATCTATAATTTTCAGTGAAACTTGAAGTGCATTCGTCGCACTTGTAAGGTCTTTCTCCTGTGTGAATCATTTTGTGTGCCTTCAATAGACTTTGTGTAGTGAAACTTGCGGTGCATTCATTGCACTTGTGAGGCTTTTCTCCTGTGTGACTCATTTTGTGTGTCTTCAATTGAGCCGGTGTTGTGAAACGTGAGGTGCATTCATCACATTTGTAAGGATATTCTCCTGAGTGGACCATTTTGTGTATCTTCAATTGACTTGATCTTGTGAAACCTAAGGTGCATTCATCACATTTGTAAGGCGTTTCTCCTGTGTGACACATTTTGTGTGTTTTCAAGTAACTTTTTTCAGTGAAACTTAAGGTGCACTCATCACATTTGTAAGGTTTTTCTCCTGTGTGGAGTATCTTGTGTCTCTTCAAAGTGCCTTTTTCAGTGAAACATAAGTTGCAAGCATCACACTTATAGGGCTTTTGTCCTGTGTGGATCCTCTTGTGCTTCTTCAAATTACCTTTTATAGTGAAACTTGAGGTGCATTCATCACACTTGTAAGGTTTTTCACCTTTTTGAATTGTTATGTTGTGCCTGTAAAAATAAATTATTAGGTGAAATCCTACAATTTTACACTTATACCACCATTCAGGTGGGAAAGCCATAAAAAAAAATTGTGTTATTCGTAAAAATTTAAGCAGCGGTTTAAATCGGTGATTTAATCATAGTAACCTTGGCAACCCTTTGTAAAACACCGCTAAACCAAGCTTTAAATTTTTATGAATAGTGTTAGTGTTAAAGAAACAAACTTTTATTCAACTTGTCATTTTGACAAATATGGAAAGATTTAGAAAAATGCTAAAATTGTTTATCTGCTCCTCCTTCTTTAAATTTAATAGGAGAAATTATATTGATTAATGGATTAGTAGTATACAATTAGTAGTATTACTAGATTAGTTTTGTATGTTTTCCTAGAATTTTAAGTTTTCTTTAAAAAAATAGAAAACATCTGAATATAAATTTGTTTTTGTTATTTAAAACTACCAATACAATTCATTGCAATTTAATTTTTATTCATACATGTCAACATTGAATAATGTTTCTATTAAAAAATATATTTTAAAAAAAGAGCTAGTGTACACTATTCTTTGTTTGAAAAAGCATGGATCATTGTCAGCTCTCGTCGGATGACTATTATTACATTTTAAAATGAAGCGGTTAGTCTGTGTGTAGGTATAGCTTCAGAGGCAGATTTTTAATATTTATCTCACATTTCATGTTGTTTGCTGTCTATTTTCGAGTGACCATGTTTCTCCACTAAATGTACCTCGTAACTTGCTAAGCCATCATAAGTAGCATTACACATTTCGCATGTGAATGGTTTCATGTCATTCATCAATACCATCTCCTCTTCTATTTTGACTACACAAGAATTGTCCTAAAAATGTGAGGTGTTAAAAAATATGTAATTCTCATATTGTTTTCTAAACTCTGCTCCATTTTTATTTTTAACTAAGAAGGCTAACTAAGAAGGAATAAAGTTTTACACATGACAAAAATGATCTGACAGTAAAAAATATATTAATTGTCAGATTTCTAACAACCTTGCGTAATTCATATATTAAAATAATTGAATCATTGTTTAATTCATTCAAGTATGCTGGTTCTTATGATTTAAGTATAAACCAATCATCCACTATATTTATTATTTTATTATAATTTGACTGATTTGCTTTTATAAAATAAAAATAGCAAATAAATTCTGTACTCAATAGATACTCAATTTGATGGCAACATTGCAGACTAAAATATAACCTCTTATTTTTAATATAACCTATTTTTTCAACTCTCGTGACTTTTTACATTGGCCAACAATAGTGTCTCCCTAACAGAGCGAACATAGTTAACAATAAAAATGGGACAGAGTATAAGATAACTTTATGCCACTTTTCTATTGGGTACATAGCACAAAATTTTTAGTTTGTTTTTAAAGATCCACTTCCTGTTGCTTTATGGTTGGTTAAAACAAAAAACACTACATATTGTGTACCGTAACCTCGCTTTCGAGAAACACTAATGACACTAACAGAATTGCCACTAATATTTTCGAGAGAAATTGCGAGATTGGTGGATCTTTATAAAAAAAAATAGACTATACGTACCCGTGACCTACTTTCTTCATCTGGGCAGCAGTTGTTTGTACAATTCGAAAAACTTCTTAGTGGTACCAACACTGAAGAGAAATAGTACAGGTGTTAGATCGGAATTGTTAAAGCAATAATAATTGTATATAAAATTATTCATTTTATACATGAGTAACATTAATAAATAATCCACGGTATTAATAAAACTCACATCTTGTAAATATTTGAACAATACTAGGATAAGATAAATATATTGCACTACTTCAGAATTATTTAATAATTATGACCACCACGCACAAATACTTAAATCTTATAACAATTCTCATTAAAATGATCCGAACATGCTACAGTATTATTTGTTCTCAGCACATTTCGTGACTGTATTTGGGGTTTCATTCCAAACAAAATTTAGACATTTTGCCCTCAGATTCAAAGCAATTGCTGTATTTATGTGTTAATGAAAGCACCCATTCAACAGGAAGCAACAGTTCACTATGTCTGGGAGACTTCCTGAAATTCTTGCAGGAATGTTACTTGTTAAAATTTAAAGGCTCTTCATTTGTCTAGTTAGTAAAACTTGTCAACCATGTTGCACACTTGTACCGCACCCAGTGCGTACAGTAGTGTACTCATATAAATTTTAACCAATTTTCTCAGGGAAGCGTTTGGAACAGATCTCTCAAATATGAAACCCTCTTATTGACCAATATAATCCAATACTCGATCCATTTTTAAATTTTAGCATCACATTATTTAAAAAAATCACGAACTCACATGGCTAATGCGATACATGTACAGTCATGATCACATAAATCTAGTACAAGAAATCAACAAACCCCTGCAAGAAATTAGGTTACAATAGGAATTTTATTTAGCAATGGCAAATTGTTTGTACTAGATTTATGTGAGCATGACTACATTATTATTTAACTACTTGAAAATTGACTTCAATTTAATTACATCTTTTCAATTCAAATTCAATAAGCATACCCTGTTTGACAACAACTGTTTCAATTAGATCGTCAATCTCCTCGTCAGAAGAGTCGTTTTCAGTTTTGATTTGAAAGTTTGTGTGATCTAAATCCGTTTCATTTTCTGATTTCAAGAAATCCATTTTTAATGTTCAACCTGGCACGTTTTGCAGCTAATATTATTTCTGTATGAGCTTATCCAGTTCCTTGGTACATAAATTCTGTCTTAACTGTACTGATTAGTCTTCATTGAGAGAACTGTACGAGTTGGACATGGCACCGAACACATTTAGTATATTCTTTGGGTATGGTCAAAGAATATATACAGGGTGTCCGGAAAATACGTGTACAACGTTTGACGACAGACTCCTGACGTCAAAATAGGTCGATCTAAGCCGACTTAGTTATATCCAAAATTGTCTCGTTTAGCCGGTAGAGGGCGTCAAAAATTAATATCAATGACGTTTAATAATTTGACAATTAATCAAGTATAATATTTACTCAAGTATACGATCAACATTATTGAATTACAAGTTCATTTTACCATTAAAAATGGAAAATTATACAAACTCTCAGAAAGTTGACATGCTCCTGGTATACGGGTTTTGTCGAGGAAATGGGCGTCAGAGTGTTAGGGTTTACATGGAGAGGTTTCCTAACCGTCGAATACCAAACCACCAAACATTTGCCAATATTGAGCGTCATCTTCGGGAAACGGGCAGTTTTGAGAAAAAGTTTGAAGGCAGGGGTCGTATGCGAACAACTCGAACTGTGGAAACAGAAGAGATGATTCTGGAAAGAGTTGAAGAAGAACCAAGTACCAGTACCCGTCTCTTAGAACGTGAGTTAAATGTTCCTAAAACGATTGTCAATGAGGTTTTTAGAGAACAGTTGTTACATCCTTACCACATACAAAAAGTCCAGGAACTTTTACCGACTGATCCCCCCATGCGGCTTACATTTTGTCAATTTATTAGAAACAAAAGAATCCTTGTTCCAAATTTTTGTAGAAAAATTATGTTTACTGACGAGGCATGCTTTACAAGATCTGGGGTAACCAATCTGCACAACGAACATATTTATTCCGATGAAAATCCACATGCCATTAAAGTTGCACATCATCAGCATCAATTTAAAATTAATATTTGGGCAGGTATTATTGATCACTACCTTATTGGTCCCATTGTTATTCCAGACAGGTTAGATGGAAATATTTATTTAAATTTTTTGCAAGACACATTACCAATTCTTCTGGAGAATTTGCCCATTTTACTTCGGAGGGAAATGTGGTATATGCATGATGGTGCCCCGCCCCATTTTTCCGTTGCCGTTCGGCAATACTTACATCATCAGTATCCCAACCGATGGATTGGAAGAGGCAATGATGCACCAGTAAAATGGCCACCACGTTCTCCTGAGTTAAATATGTGTGACTTCTTTTTGTGGGGCGCTATTAAAACAGAAGTTTACAAGACTCCGGTAAACACACGCGATGATTTTTTGCAGCGGATTTTAAATGCAGGCAACCATTTTAATAATCCCGAGACATTAGATAGGGTCCAATATCATTTTTTAAAGAGTGTTAATAAGTGTATTCAGCAAGATGGCGGTCATTTTACACATTTGCTTAAGTAATGTTTTTGTTTTACTTAGTTTCTTACAATAGATACTTTCAACTTTGTTATACTTTTGTTTTTTTTGACGCCCTCTACCGGCTAAACGAGACAATTTTGGATATAACTAAGTCGGCTTAGATCGACCTATTTTGACGTCAGGAGTCTGTCGTCAAACGTTGTACACGTATTTTCCGGACACCCTGTATATATTTGGGTATAGTCAAAGGGTATAGTAACAGGTCAACATTGTGGTCTCAATAACACATAATTGCCAACTCTAAATTTATCCAAAGGAGTCATTCAGTGTTGCCAATTTGGCGGATTTCCCGATAAATCTGGTGGATTTGAAATCAGTGTTACCAATCCTCATATAAATAATTCCCCGAAAAAACCGTACGCAAATTATAATACTAAGTGGGGCTTACTTTCATCAAATCAATGTCACAACAGTGTACTTACTATGTATGTAGGGAGTGGAAAAAAATATTTAGTAAGTACACTGTTGTGACATTGATTTGATGGAAGTAAGCCCCACTTACCAATAAAGCTTTGGTTACTATGAACAACGGGAAGTAAATAAAAACTTACCTCCCTCAGGGAAGTAAGTAAAAAAAAATTCAGTAGCGTCTTTCTCTGGCACCACTCTTTAAAACACTTATACGCATTTTGATAACGCCCCTTCGAGTTCTCTGGCAGTAGGAAGAAACAGGCAGCATCTGCAGCCTCTTCAATTGCCATTTCTTGTTTATTTTCATTGGAATTAATGACTGAACTAATGCAATTTATAAAACACACTTTGTTTAAAAAATAATCTTAGTAACCAAGGCCGCATATATTTTGATATGATATTTTGTTCAAGTTCCGAAAATAAATTTATCAAACACAAACAATTAAACCAACTTCAGGAGTGGAAAATCAGTTATAAGCAATCGGACTTAATTGCTAGCCCTCGTTGTCCAGGCCCGGATTGGGGAAATATTTTGGCCTGGGCTATTAGTGCGGACCGGCCCCACCCCCACATGATAAAAAACCTAAACCAGATTTTTTTGTGGAATTAAATTACCAATAATAGTTAGTAATAGGTTTTTTTTCGATAACTTTATTTACAAAATGAACAACTTTTTTTAGTAAATCACTCCTTCTTGCCACATTATCATTGATTTGGTCAGTAGATATATTTATCAGAATGTCTTTTTCAATTGACATTTGTACTAAGGCATCCAAGTGATCTTGTGAAAGGCACTTTCTGAGTCTATATTACAAAAAAATTAATTTTGAAAAGGTTCTTTCACAAGACACTTCGTTGCAAGACAAAGTCAGTGACTTTTTACACTGGCATCAAAGTGATCATTTGAAGGGCAATTTCTGAGTATTTTGCACAAATTTTAATTTTGAAAAGATTCTTTCACAAGACACTTGGGTGAAAGACAAAGTCAGTACATATTTGTAAGCAAGAATCAAATTTTTATAGGCTATTGTATGCAATTTCTACTGCAGCAGTACCTTAAAACAACAAACAATACATTTTTTACAGGTTTTGCAAGATAACTTTATCTCTTCTTTTACATCTTGAGCTTCAGTACTGTCATTGTCATTTTTAAATACATTATGACTATTATTGTCCGCTTCGTCTAGTATATTTATATTAATTAATTAAATATTGCTGTTATATATATTGATTAATAATTTATAAATTGGTCAATGTTGTAGGCATCTACTTCGTGATACATGATTAAATTAAATAAAACAAACACTTTACTTTGTTTATATCACACTCGTTTATTGAAAAATTGAACGGTATTAAGATGGACCTATTAGAGTCCCTGGAAATTCAAAAGGCTAAACTTAATTCTGATTGTTCGGTCATTAATGACCAGGCGGACCAAGTTTACTCCCCACTTTTCAAAGCGGAAAAACATAATTTATACAAGGGCATATTTTTATTAAAAAAATGTTGCAAAACTTCATTTATTTAATTATGGTGTCTTAACTGTAGTTGCTATGATCATATAAGTATTAATTATATCAATACTTTTCAAATCCAAGTCCAAAACATTAAATGCCGAATTCTGTACATATTTTAATAGCATTGTTAGCTAAACGTGTTTTTATATCCTCTTTTTAGCCTAAGACAATTGAAAACTCACGCTCTTAAAATATGTAGAAATAGAACCATTGTAAATCAAATGAAAATATATAATTTGTCTCATCTATATCACATCTGTTATACTCAGCTTTATGCAAGCACAATTTGTTTACAAGTTCTTTCTGTTTTCATTTATAATTTTGAAAAACTGAAACTTTCTATACTTATTTTCTTTTTCCAGGTCGAGAGCAACCGAACAAAACAAAAACATGATATAAAACAAAAACAAAACAATTTTGAAATTATACCGCAGAAACAAAACTGCAATAAACTCTTTTGTTTTTATTGACGCTATCATGCTCATGTGAGAGTTGATGAAGAGGATGACAATTCTTTACTCGCAGCGTTTTATTATTTTATAAATATAACAGAATTTGAAACTACCGGACTTTGAGTGTTGATAACACCTTACACACGTATGTTTGTAAAGCTTAAGAGGCCTCTTTACCCAAAACGCGATATAGGGAATTGCATGTAAACCACCGCCAAGACAATTCACGAACGGGTCAACATAATTACAATAGCAGACCTGATTTAGAAAGTTTAGACATTTATCTACATTTGTGCTGTTTAGTTTTTAAGAAATAATAAAATGGTGATTTATTATGTCGATTAAAAGAATGGCATGTTTAGCCGAGTTGTGATATTTTCTTCGGTATTTATTTAATTAAGACAGGGTACATGTCATGGAAATTCCCACAGGATATTTGTAGCTAATGTTGTGAACCACCTTCTTTTTTTTTGTTCCAATATCATGAATTATAATGGAGTATTCTTGTCTGCACATAAATCCGATTAGGTGATCAGAAATAAGTCACCTTTGATTTATTTCTTAAAACTACGTTGTCTAATTGTAGATAAATGTCTAAACTTTCTATATCAGTTCTCCGATTGAAATTATGTTAACCCGTTCATGAATTATTTGGCTATGGCTTATTTATAATGCCGTATACTAGCTTTAGTAAAGAGGTCTCTTAATTTAAACATGGATAGTCGTTTTTTTTTTTATGTGAGTAACCAAATCTAGTAACTTGTGACTTTTATCTTGCGTTATGAACATTTAAGTAAGGAAAATTTTTGAATTCTGAAAAGGGTTATTGTATGTACAAGGTTATGTTGAAATGTCAATTTCACAAATAATATTGTTAATGTTGAAAGTACCTTGTGAATATGTTGTTTTGAATCTTGCCTAATACATTTGCACCTTGTTTACTCAGAAAGGATGGTCGAGTTGAGTTAGCCTGGGGACATACGGGGGTTAAATCCAACAGATGTCAAATTGTACGTTGCAACGTCCGTTGTTGAACTGCTTGATATAAGTTGTCTGTGAACTGCATTGTATTCAATTACGGACAAAGATTATCGAGTACACACGAGCACTGAGCGTCAAATTTGACGTGCATTTAACATGTGTTAGAAAATGTGTATGCTCGGTTTCTCTACAACGGACGTTGAGAAAGTCCAACTTGCTTTGCAGAAGTACATTAGTACATATCAGTGCATGCACACAACTGTTGAATTCGACGCACGTATACTTGTTCTGAAAGAGACCAAAACTCATACCATGGTTGATATTTGAATTGGCAAGATCCAAAAACGTCCAAGTAATTTGTGATTATTTGGTATAAAGACAGGAATAAGAAAAATGAAACCTGTATGCAAAAGAAATTAAATATTGAAAGTAAAATAATCAGTTTTAACAATGTAGAAGCAAAAGACAAAAATATAACGAGCACGATGAAGATGGTTTGTTTGGAGCCTTGCTACCTTCCGTTAAAAAGTTTGGAACAGATGAAAATCTTCAATTTCGTATTAAAGTTGCAACTTCTACAAAATCTAATGCTAACATCTAAATCAACAATATGCTGAACGAGACTTTGACAATACCCAGCAGGTTAATATACAGCACCCTGTATATTATTGAAATGACCTCCTGTTTTTTCGAACCTCTACGACCAATTACTGAGAAAAAGGCCTGATACGGGTGGTCTGAAACACACTGTATATCTCAATTTTCACGTGTAGGGTCAAGTGGTGTAAATACGAGACAGCAAAAATTTTGGGGGAAAACAAGACACTAATTTTAAAAATACTAAAATATATTTTAATAATATAGAAAAATGGAAAAATGACTATATTACATTTTAAACACTATATATTTAGATCTTATAATGACTTAGTTTCGTCTGCACTCGTAAATAAGTATAAAAAATTCTCTTCGTAAAACTTTCATATCCCCGATGCTCGATTCCAGTGTAGGGCGTGAACGGATGATCGGAACCATTCGGGTTATGTCGCGTTCAAAATACAATGCTTCAGATATGTGCTTGCGTGCCAGTATGGATTTGTCTTTGATGGGGTTCGCATGTTATTAAGTTTTCAACGCAAGTATAAAAACGAAACAGTGAGAAGTGGAAAAACGAGACAGAAACAAGGAAGGAACTCTTCTTTATCACAGGAAATGGAAACTGATCTGAGCAGATTAGCAAGATTACGGCAAAATGGGGCTTCGCTCTTACTAAAAATGAAATATTGAATTCTGTTCAATCGTACGTACAAGAAAATGATCTCCACACACACAATTCAAAGATGGTACCCATGGCAATGATTTTTTTAGAATTTTTTGTCGTCAAAGGTCACATCACTAACTTAGCCAAAAAAAAATTAGAACATTTGGAGAAATCTAGACGCACGGCACCAGCGACCCTTACATTATATATGGTATCTTTGATAGACTGGAAAAGACGATTGAGAATCATAAACTAACAGATAAGCCAATGAATATTTGGAACCTGGATGAGACGAGCTTTCCAGCGGACCATACTAGGATTAAAGGTGTATCGGCAAATGGCCAGAAGGTTCATAGGAACATAGAAGGATCTGGTAAAGAAAACACCACCGTAATGGCATGCATTTTGGCAGCGCGAATTATACTTCCACTAATAATCTTTCAAGGAGCACAAAGCTTCTTGGAAAGATATATATTATTATCATTTTTCATAATTATCCAATATTAGTAAAACTTCGGTTTATAGGAACAGATGATCTGCCAAATACATTATACAGGGTGAGTCTATAGGACGGGCAGGCTCGATTACACCTACACCGATAATAATATCGAAATGAAACAAACGGCACTGGAAACTAGAGGCCAAAGTGCACTTTGTAAAATTATTTTGTCATATACAGGGTGTTCCATTTTTGCAGGGCAGCCTTGGTCCTAGTTTTTTAATTAGCACCCCCTGTATAAATTTACATATTTGAATTTGCCCTTTTTTGGACTTTATAAATCCGTTTAGTTTTTGCAATTCGCTTTAACCGTTCAGAAGTTGTTTATGTTTTTCTAAAATTTAAATCATTTACAGGCACTTATTAAAAATATCGCAGTGCACTTGTTTTCTAGGATATTGGGTTGGGACTTTGCCAGATCCTAAACAACTGTCTGGGGTATCTACTGGCGGTCAAGATCGCCGATTTGCATTGTGCCATCACCTTGCTGTGGGACATATTGTAAACTTTGAAGGACCAGGACTTGATTTTTTTAAATGGCACTCCCTATATTTTATTACTTGTCATATTCAGCATCTCATTTTACATCTGTTTCGCCCGTAATATTTTTCCTTAAAAGTTCATAGTTAGAGAAATAATTTGGATTTTCTGAAAAATGAACCCAGATCTCATCGATATAAACTTAACGTGCATTGCATATCAATTGTTTCTGTCATGTCAACGTCAAAGTGACATTTATTGTATGACACGTTGTAACTTTGTCGTGAACATGAAATTTTCGCTTGTTGAAATGGTGGATACAATTTACACACTGTTCGGGTGTACGAACCTGAAGTTCCAACCAAGGAAAATATGCAGGAAAGAATTAGAGAGGCTTTAAGTAGCATTGATCATGCCACTTTAGTTAGATAGAGTGATTCATTTTTAAAGTGAATTGACGAACATATTGCACAAGAGGACCGTCATTTTGAACCCTTTTTATAATGTTATAATCATTGTAAAGTTAAATGTTATTTTTCTTATGTTGTAATGTTATAGTTTAATTCAAATGTTTTTGCTATTGATTTGTTATGCCTCAATAGATTCTGGTCACCAGCAACGGTTTGCGCTGTCACCGTGTACATAAACCATATCCACCATTTCATTATGAGAAAAATTCATTAAGAAAATGCGCTAAGAAAAATAAAACATGTCGTACAATTAAGGTGACCAGATCTTAACGATACAAAAGCCTGACGGGGAGTGGGTTGATTTTTAAATTAATTAACAAAGAACGCAAAACGCAATATATACAGGGTGGGTGTCTCCTAAAAAACGCCGCTGGCCAATAACTCCCTAACTATTTATTGCCCGATTTCAATAAAACAAAAACAAAATTAAATGTCTCCACATGTTCTACAGATGGGCCCTATTTTTTTTTTGTTTTTGCAAAATCAACTTTCATTTCAGCGATAGTCTGCTAGATTTTGCAAAAAAAAATAGGGCCCCTTAGTAGACATGTCAAGCCGTTTAGTTTTGTTTCCGTCTTATTGAAATCGGCCAATAAATAAAGGAGTTATCGCAGGCGGCGTTTTCTAGCAGACACCCTGTGTAATATTATATTACAATATTTTTTTAACAACATGAAATATTATGTCATATTTACAAATATAATAAATTCGAGGCATGTTTTTAAAGTACCGTTTTGTATTTTGACCGCTGCAGCGCTGCTACCAAATACAGATATTGGCGAAATATATACGCTGATAACTTCAAAATAGCGAATAAAAGATCATCCCGAAAAAAAACCACAATCTTTCAAAAGTCGGGACATTTTTGAAACGTCGCGGGACGCGGGACAAATTTCTAAAAATCGGGACTGTCCCGCCAAAATCGGGACGTCTGGTCACCTTACGTACAATACATGTCACTTCGACGTTGGCATGTCATGACAGAATTAAGTGATTTTCATGGCCCGCAAAGTTAATATCGATGAGATCTGTGTACATTTTTAAGAAAATCGGAATTATCTCTCAACTATCAACTTTTAAGAAAAAATATAAGGGGCAAAAAAGATGTAAACTGAGACCCTGAATAGGACTAAGTACGGAAATATAGGGTGTGCCATTTAAAACAATCAAGTTATGGCACTTCAAAGTTTACCAAAATTAATGTGTCACAGCAAGGTGATGCCACAATGCATATAGGCAGTCTTGCCACCAGAAGATACCTCAGTCAGTTGTTTAGGCTCAGGCAAAGTCCCAACTCAATATCCCAGAAACCAAGTGCTCTGCAATTTTTTTTAATAAGTGCCTGCAATGCTGCCCTGCTAAAAATGAACACCCTGTATATGGCAAATTAATTTTACAAACTGCACTTTGCGGTGTAGGTGTAATCGACCATGCCCGTCCAATTGACTCACCCTGTGTGCATGTTTCGAGAAGGGTTCAATGACGGTTGTAATTTTTCAAGAGTGGTTCCGTAAATTCTGTCGTTTGGTTCGTGAAAGACCTCTTCTTGTTATCAACGATGGACATATAACACACATGGACAAAAGGACAAGTGAATTGGCCATTCAGGAATATGTAGCTTTATTGAAGCTGCCGCCACACACTATAAATCTTTTACAATCACTTGACAAGTGTTATTTTGGGGCCCCTAAAACTCAAATGGAATAATGCTCTCATAGAATAGCAGAGGCTGAATGAAAGAAAATTAACAAAAAGCAAATTTTCTAATTTGATTTGCAAAATATGGCATGATGGATTATCCGAGCAGGTCATTATCATCAACTAATTTTTCATCATTAAACGAAATAGTAGACAGTCCATCGTTTGAGTCACTACTTTTATCAAAACTTCGCCGAACTACCCCTACAACTGAGCCAAGGAGGAAAATAGATGCAAATGCAAAAGTGTTAACATCTGAAGGATTTTTAAAAGAAATTAAGGTAAAGGAGAATAAAGAGAAAAAGAAACAAAGGGCAAGGATCAGTAGAAAACGAAAGTGCAGTAACACCAGCAGTAGTGAAGACAAAGAACTAAACAGTCGCAAAGTTACGTTTCAGGATGAAAGTGACTTGGAAAATATTACTTTAGAAGATATTATAGGTGAAGAAACATAATGTCTGATTTTGAGGACTATGAAATGGATAAACAAGTGTACAAAGATGATTATATTCTCGTCAAATTTGCATCTAAAACTACCCTAGTTAGTAATTGTGGAGAAAGGCGCAGTATTGAAGTCGGATATAAAACAAAACTTACCAGCTCCAAACATGCAAGGAAGTACTTCATGAGTTCAGTACATATTTTCTATAGATTTGACCAAATATAATGTCAGGTAAATTTTCGTTTATTATGTTTTTAAAGTGCCATAGTTTTGTTATTATTATTATTATAATCAGATCCTTAGTCTAGCCGTAGCGTGTTAAGGTAAGTTTTGTAATTACATTATTAATAATAAATATAAATTTTTGTGCATTTAATGAATGGATACACGTATACGTATTATTAATGTTTTGTTAATATTGTCCTAATTTTTGAGAAATAAATACTGAAATCAGGTCCATTGATTTTTTTTTTCACGCGGTTGTCTTGTTTTTCCACTAGCCAGCTAAACTATACAATCTTGCAAAATTCGTACTGTCTTGTTTTTACCCAATCTATGTCGTGTTTTTGCCCAAAACCTAGGGTAAAAATGAGACACTATTTTGATTGCATCCCGGATGCACAGAAGGAAAAACTTGGAGTATATAATCTTACTTACCATCCGAAGGGTAATTACCGAACAAATTACAAAGTTAAAAAGATCATTTGTCATCATTGAAAAATCAAAAGATTTAAAATTTGTCTCGTTTTTACACCACTAAATGATTTCACCACTGTTTGAAAAGTATATTATAATTTTTGCACCTATGATGTAAATTTATTTTCTTATTTTGTATAACAAAAAATGTATTTTAACCATAATTAATGTATTTTGAAATAAAACAGATTTGCCATCTTTTTAAAATTCAACAGGACGGGCGTCGATTTCAATGCCTGTGTGCACCTGCAGATGTGGTGCGTTAATTTAACGATCGATGCGTAGAATGTAACATACGTTAAATTTAGCGCCCTTTTGTCTCGGGCCTTAATTGAAAACAGTGTCAATAAAATTGATATTTTGCTGGGCATAAATGTCTATTTTAAATCTGTATTACCAATCCAAATCTGTATCACCAATATGAAATATTCTTAATGGTTACTCACATAAAAAAAAATACGACTATAGGTGCTATCACTATAATTATAAAGCAGAGAATCCATTATTGCTATGATACGCTAAACTCTGGGGCTCGAATGAAGATGGCAGCATGGAAAATTCATAAAACAAGTAATTGTGACTCACAGCCTTTTGTATGCAGGCAAATTACTCTAAGTTACTAATACTATCCTCCTGTGTAGGTTACATAGTGTTTCTTCAAACTATAACTGAATCGTTTATTTCAGAAACCTCCTAAGTGTACTTTTTTAAATTTCCTGGAAACAAAGAAAAAGCATTATATAAGCCGTTGATTTTGAAAGTGGGGTAAGTTAATTTCATTTTTCAATTGAGAATAGTCGAGAAATATACCAGACACAACATACCTTGTGTATTTCTGGACATATCTTATTTTAAAAAGAAAATGGACTTGCCCCACTTTCAAAATCAACGGCTCATATCTTTCATATATAATATATTAGGCAGGCACACACGTACGGGATACGGGATTTTCAAGCGATCTGTCCCGCCATCCGCATCTGTCATCCCTGTCACGTCGATCTGTCTCAAATCTGCGTGACAAGGATGTCAGAGGCGGACGGCGGGACAGATCGCTTGAAAATCCCTTCCGTGTGTGTCTGCCCATTGTAATTAAATATCCCATAAAACAGAATGTCAGCTGAAGGGATAATGCAAAAAAAAGTGTTCTGATTAAAGAGAAAGAAAAATCCATAGAAATGACTGTTGACGAATTTCTGAAATAAACTATTCAAATGTGAGTGAAACTTTATGTGCATTAATCGCACTTGTAAGGTTTTTCTCCTATGTGGATCCTCTTGTGTGCTTTCAAATGACTTGATGTAGTGAAACTTGATTTGCATTCATCACATTTGAAAGGCCTTTCTCCTGTGTGGCTCAATATGTGAGTTTTCAAGTGAGTTGATGTAGTGAAACTTGATGTGCATTCATTACATTTGTAAGGTTTTTCACCTGTGTGACTCATTTTGTGTGTTTTCAAGTTACTTGGTGTAGTGAAACTTGATGTGCATTCATCACATGTGTAAGGTTTTTCTCCTGTGTGGATCCTCTTGTGCTTTTTCAAATCACTCCCATTAGTAAAACTTGATGTGCATTCACCACATTTGTAAGGCTTTTCTCCTGTATGAATCCTCTTGTGTGTTCTCAAATTGCCTCTTGCAGTGAAACTTGATGTGCATTCATCACATTTGTAAGGCTTTTCTCCTGAATGACTCATTTTGTGTGTTTTCAAATGACTTGATGTAGTGAAACTTGATGTGCATTCATCACACGTGTAAGGTTTTTCTCCTGTGTGGATCCTCCTGTGATTTGTCAAATCATTTGATCTAGCGAAACTTGATGTGCATTCATTACATTTGTAAGGCTTTTCTCCTGTGTGGATCCTCTTGTGCATTTTCAAATGATATGTTTTAACGAAACTTGATGTGCACTCATCACATTTGTAAGGCTTTTCTCCTGTGTGGATCCTCTTGTGCATTTTTAAACTACTGTTTGCAGTGAAACTTGAGGGGCACTCATCACATTTGTACCTTTCTCCAGTGTGAGTCATTTTGTGTCTTTTCAAGTGTCGTGAATTACTGTAACTTAAGGTGCATTCATCACATTTGTAATGTTTTTCACCTGTTTGAATGTTTATGTTGTGCCTGTAAAATAACATTATTTGGTGAAATCTTACAATATTGCAGTTATAAAGCCTGTGAAATGGGTTATTTTAAGGGGCTAAAATAAACAAAAAAAAATTGTTTTTAGTAATTTAAAGGGTATGAATGGAAAGTCAAACAGTTACCATTTGGTGTACAATATTTGAATTTGGTCCAATTTTCAATCATATACAATCATTTTTGAAGAAATTAATTCCAAACGGCAAATGGGCGGAAGTAAATCCTTGTTTACTTCATGAAAAGCCTCTTCATCCGCAAATAGTTACAGTATGATGGGTGATTTTGGCAAATGGAATCAGTTTTTTTCTTTCTAGAATATGACTAGATATGTAGTGACTTTGAATGCGTTGCAATGATTAATAATTTTCTCACACCACAAATCGCCTGTTTTCAAGCGAATAAAAACACACTTTTTCAAGGGAATAGGGCAACAAGTCACACCACAAGAATCTCAATGAATGCTGTGAAGATCAAAAACTTAAATGGAGGACATTTGTTGCCCGAATTTTTCAAATTATATATTTTTTTATTGTATTGTGCCCCATTTATTTTGTGCACAATAAAATAATACATAAAAAATATTTAATTAGAAGCGTTGAAATTTTTATAATTTTTTATGTATGGTTGCACATGTTGTGTATTCCTTTCCACAAAATCGTTTAACATACTCAAAATTGTCCTGCCTCGGCAACAATTTTTCTGTAGATATATTAAAGAATGATTTCGCCACCTTGGAATACAAATAACTTTTTTTTTTGTAAATTCAAATGATAAAAACATTTTGAGCGAAACCCCTGAGCTTTATAATTACTATTTAAAATTAAGATGTTAGTCTGTATGCATATTACCAAAGGCAGATTTTTGATAATTTTCTTACATTTCATGTTGTTTGCGGCTTGTTTCAGAGTGACCATGTTTATGATCTAAATATACATTGTAACATGCCAAGCCATCGCAAGTGGCATTACATATTTCACATGTGAATGGTGTGATCTCATTCATCTGTACCATTTCCTCTTTTATCTTGACTACACAAGAATTGTCCTGAAAATGTGAGGTGTTAAAGAATATATAATTCTCATCTTGTCTGCTACGTACCTGGGAATCATTTTCTTCATCTGGGCTGCAATTCGAAAAACTTCTCAGTGGTAGCAACACTGAAGAGAAATAGGAATGATGTTAGATCGACAATTGTTAAAGTACTACATGAACCGTTGAAAACCAGAGTGGTGTCAGTTCATTTTTTTTAAATTCAGAAAGGTTCAGAAATATGCAAGGGACATGTCTCTGGATCCTTTTCTGGATTTATATGTATTAAAAACGAAAATGGACTTACACCATTCTGGTTTTCAACGGCTCGTATAATTGTATATAAAATTATTCAATAGTTATATCCCGAGTGCATGCCAAATACGCGAATATTTTTACTCGTGCACGACGTGCACGAGTAAAAATATTAAGGATGGTATGCAGGAGGGATATACAGGGTGATTCAGACCACCCGTCCCAGGCCTTTTTCTTGGTAATGTGACGTCTTAGAAGTTCGAGGAAAAAAATATCATAACAAAAGCCTACCTGAAGAATTTAATGGAGGTTGCTTCGATTTCCGGAAGTAACCGGAAGTAGGCGTAACTGCGCTCAACTTCAGAATTTTAAATAGGAACCTAGGTCATATGTGACATCGTTGGATAGGTATTTTAAAAAGAAACATATTTTGTGAGAAAAGTTTTCTTATAAATGAAATACTTAACGGAATAAACATTAATGTGTCGGGCAACCAGCCCAGGGAATGTTCTCGAAAGTATGACGTCATTGAGGTTAAAAAAAATGCATAACACAAGCCTACCCCATGAATTTAATGGTAGTAGTTTTGTTTCTCGAAAATCGCAGAAAGTAGGCGTAAGTGCACTTAGCATTCAAGTATTTTTGTAAATTAAATACCTTTTCGCCTCTGAACACTGTCGAAGTGAATTGTTTTCAGGCTTGCTTACTGTCTGCAAAGTCCACAATTTCAATAAAATACGTTATTGCTGGGCAATAATTCAATATGGTGTTCTCAAATTTGGAAGGGTTTGATATGCTGATGGTGCTAGGTGAGTGTAATCAAAATTATTGATTAATTCGTTTAATTTACAAAACCTATTCCAATAAAAATCGTTTACTTCTGGTTTCTCTTAGCAAAAATAAGTTTCTTCTAGAATGGCTTAGGTTCCCATTTAGAATTCTGAATTTGAGTACAGTTACGCCTACTTCCAGTAACTTTCGAGAAATTGGAACTACCGCCATTAAATTCATCAGTTAGGTTTAAGTCATGCTATTTTGTTTCGGAACGTCTATGACGTCATACTTTCGGGAAAATGGTCTAGGCTGGATGCCCGACACATAAATGTTTATTCCGTTAAGTATATCATTTATAAAAAAACTTTTCTTACAAAATATGTTTCTTTTTAAAATACCTATCCAACGATGTCACATATGACCTAGGTTCCCATTTAAAATTCTGAAGTTGAGTGCAGTTACGCCTACTTCCGGAAATCGAAACAACCTCCATTAAATTCTTCAGGTAGGCTCTTGTTATGATATTTTTTTCCCCGAACTTCTAAGGCGTCACATTACCGAGAAAAAGACCTGGGACGTTTGGTCGGAATCACCCTGTATAGAGGACTATTTCACGACAAAAATTTCATGCGAATTAGGAATTTCATTATATAAATAATGAATTACCAAAAATAATTACGTTTCAGTGGAGCCAGTACTTATAGCAATTGCACGCTTAATAATAACTACAATGATTATTGTTCAAATACGAATTGTAATTTAAATCAATAAATGTATTTTAATAATTAATAGCCCGAATGTTTATAAAATATCAAAAATATTCACTTAAAGCACCATGAGAATACCCAGGTGTTTTCATGGTGCATCAAATACTCGGTGGTATTCGTTCGTTGATAGGCGATTTCAGGAATTAATCTCGTTGAAATCTCGGTTGCAATCTCGTAGAAATTTTTGGAGGGAAATAGTCAATTTGATTCATTATCGAACTAGGTTGCCAATCCCTATTTTTAGGGCATACGTCATTTTGAAAGCCAATCTTATTTTCATTATTTACCTATAGAGGGTAAATAAGTATACCCAAATTCAATAAGCATACCTTGTTTGAAATCGACTGTTTCAATTAGATCCTCAATCTCCTCGTCAGAAGAGTCGTTTTCAGTTTTGATTATAACGTTGGTGTGATCTAGATCCGTTTCATTTTCGGATTTCAAGAAATCCATTTTCAATGTTCAATTTGGCACTTTTCGCAGCTTATTTTATGTCTGTATGATGCTTTTCGGTATTCAGTTCCTTAGAACACACATTGGGTTTTAACCTAACTGATTACTCTTCACCACACTTCACTGAGAGGAAATTTATAAAATACAGTTAGGAATGGTAATCAGACAACATTGTGGTGTGGCTTGGGTGTGGTCACAGACAACTTATATCAGACGCGTCAATCCCGTGTACTAAAGTCACACTAAAGTGGAAACACGAAAACAGCGCCCCTTTCCGCTGCAGCGGGTACTATCCGTGCTGTACGGGTGCGTAGGTGTATCCGTGTTTCGATTTGCGCGCTTTTTAAAATTTATATTTACTACATTAAATTGGATATTATAAAAGTTCTATATTATTTACATTTCCAAATATTACATAAGATTCTATGAATCAGAAACATCCGAATACTGTAAATAATATAGAAAATACACAATATCAATTCATTCAGTCATCCTGTGGCAATACAAACCTCTGTGGGTCTTGGCTTCCTCCATCAGCCTCTTCCAGAACACTCTGTCCTTAACAACCTCCTTCCAACTTCTGACCTTCATTATGCGAACACAATATCAATTAATATTTCAGATTTGATGATCAAGGGAAATAATTAAGATACCACAAAATCAAGAGATATAATAAAGTATAATAAAGTATGTTTTATATAAAATACATGGAACACACATTTAAATATTACAAACATTAATAACATAATAAACAATGGTAACAATCAATGTATTAAAAAACAATGGATATATTAAATACACCTAAGTTTGGCAATATCGTGTTTCGAACTATATGGTTCTCATCGGTACGATGCACTTTAGTTCTGATTTTTCAACACTGTAACAAAATCTGTAACAATGTGGACCTCTCTTATAAATTGCTAGTGCAAGTGCTTTGTTCTCAGGAGTATATAATGGTCGCTTTCGAGAAGCAATTGCAATCTGTGATTCCAAAAATTTAACACCTGCTGGATCTAATTTATTTACATTAGAAAATAGGTTAGTAAGGCATAATGTATACATGGCTTTTAAGTTAGTTTGTTTCTTATTCACAAGTCTTTTCAATTTTGCGATTCTGGATAATTGTGCTCGATTTGTTTTGTAACATTTTTTTTTTCTAGGAGATAACTTACAAACTCTAGAAACTTTTAATGACTGCAATAACGTATTCTTGTTAGGTTTAAGTTTTTTTTCTGTTGGTGGATCTTCATTTCTTAAAGAATCGTAAAATTCTAATTTTAGTGAACGTTTCACTGGCAAACGAATGGGACATGTTTACTGGTGGAGGGTACACTTGTAACTTGCCTGGAATCTAATAAATCACACGTATCTGCAATTTCTACAGATTCCACTACATTACACTTATCTGAACATTCTAAATGTGGCGATTTTGAGGTTAACAATATTACGTCTGGATTGGCGGCAGGAAGGCCTTGATTAGGATTGACATTTAAAACATTATGTTCAACAGATACGTCTGACTTCCTACCCTCTTCAGAAGATGGAAACGAGAAAAAACTTTTGTTTTTGTAAGAGGGATCGGTTATATTGGAATAATACCTACTGTCACAATTTGGAGCTTTGCAACTATATTTGCACACACCAGGAGCTTGCATTGTATCCCACAACACAAATGAACTATTTCTATAAATATTGAAACACTCTGAATAACTTACTGTGAAAATCAATGATTTGTGAAATACCGTGCATAAAGCCCATGAAGCAAAATGAAGCAACTGTCAGCAACTCTACATTAAATGGTGGGGTGTGGTGGGGCGGCGAGCCACAGCTGCGATCTGACCGGCAATATAGTCAAGATACAGTGATCTGTATTAAAATATATAGGAATCCGTATTAAAGCGACACCTACGCCCTTGCTTGGGTATGCAGGAACTAAATCCGTGTTTCCAGTTTTGTAATGCTATTAAATAGCCCCTGGGTGTGGTGAATAACATATGTAGAATTGCCAACTTCAAACTTCTCCAAAGGAGTTCTGCAATGTTGCCAATTTGATTTCACGCCGTGGTTTTGAAATCAATGCTGCCAATGCTCATACAAATAATTCCCCTCTAACTATTACATAATATCGGGTGTCTGAAAAAGATCATACGCCAATTATGTTGGTACCTTGGATTTTATGTTTGTTCACTTGGTACAACTAACAACTAACAAATATTGGGAATCAAATAAAAACATTATTGAAGAGGATCACTCCATGATCCGTGTGGGTTTTGTGTTGCACTCCTAAAATGGGTCATTGGGATGTACGCATCTTGTTCTGGGGTACACTTTTTGGGATAATCAAGAAGCTACCTTTTAATGCTATCGGCACGCCGCTGCAAACTGCCAAAACGTCAGTGTTGACAACTAACTGGAAATTTTGTAGTGCTACCAACATAATTTGTGTAGATTCTATTTTGATTACTGATTCCATAAGAAAGAAAAATCCATACAAATGACTGTTGACGGGTTTGGTCGGGAAAAAACGATTCTATTATGAGTGAAACTAAAATGATCAGACAGTGAAAAAATTATTAAATGTCAGATTTCTAACAACGTTGCCCAATTTATATATTATGGCTGTTTTACACGGTCAAAGAAATTACACACAAAATTGTCGTGAATAAATTGACGACAACAAATATATACTAATACTAATACAAATATATACTAATATATACTAGTTATCATCAGAGAGCGCCACTTCCTCGACAATATTCGTCTGTCCTTTACTATAGGTCATTCTTCGTTCACAATATCGCAACCTTAATAAATTGTCACAATAGAACCTGCTTTAAGTTTAAGGCAATTTTTAGGGGAATTCTAGTTACATTTGTTTTTAAATTAATACCAACCTAATGGTGTATCTGCGCGTTGGCAAATTGCGCCAAAATGGTCAACTCGTTTCTGCCTCTTTAATTTGGCCGGCAAATTCCGCCGGGTACTTCTGCAACTTCCTTAATCCCTTTGGTAATTTACACCAAGTGGTAGGGATAAGCGCAACGCCATAGGGCTGCACAATCATTTTAGAAGCCACAAAATAAAATTATTTAAAGCTGCCAAGTAAAATGTCAACACAGTAAAGTATTTAAATAGTATTAAGACAGTTGTCAACTCGTTTCGGTTTCGTGTCTCATACAGAAATAAATAGAAAGATATCCAAGCCCACCTCAAGAAATAGCATAATAATTTGAATGAAAAACCAACAGTTTTTTCACTTTATCCATGAATTTCTTCATCAATTTGTTTGACCGTATAAAAGAGCCATTAAATTAATAAAATTATTGCTTCAATATTCAAGTGTACTGTATTTTAATTATTTAAAAAATGCCAAAAATCATTGATGAAAATACGAAATCTTCAATTAAAGGACACGCCGGTTCTACGGCATAACGAAATTGTGAATAGATTGCTTTTCGGTTAATTATACATTTTTATGATTTAAGTCTTTACATTTTTTAACCTATTTCATTCATTTTAGGCGTCTTCGATTTGTATAGATCAAATTCTGAAAGGTAGTCTCGACCATTTGAAACCATCATGTTCTGGCATACAAAGCAAAAAGGATAAATAATGGATAGATTATTTACAGGCACATAGGTTACATTCTGTAACCACTGTGAAAATTTAATTTCACAAGACTGGTCGAGACTAATGGGCAAATTTTCGGTAGAAAATATTACGCCCCTCATTATTTCACTAGGAGAATCATATTCTGAATTAGTTTCTAACAGTGAATCTAATGCTTCTGATGAAATCATGGAGAGGGAATAGGGTTTATTACATTATTTGGCATCAAAATTATGAAATTACAACCTTTTTGTTTTTCGTGGTCATGACATTGCAGTTTATTTCTTCAAAACCACATAGACTGGTGGAGTCTTTGTCGTAACAGTAACTATCAAATAGTTTTAAATAATAGATACGCTTTGGAGTTATGAAGCTACCTAGCCGCCAGTAAAATATAAAAATATACGTTCAAACGTGAGAATGAGCGCCGTTTTGGACCCCTTCAGCAATCACAGCATCAGTTATATTGCCATCAACGCTACTCCACTCCCAGTAACCACATTGTATCATAGTTACCTACCGTTACAGCTTTAGAACGTTGGTGCAAACACTGTCAGTACAACACCTCACCGCCCACAATAATAAAAAAATCGTTAATTAGATTTATGCTTTAAGTAAGCCAATCATCAATGATATTTTATATTATAATTTGACTGATTTACTTTTGTAAAATATAAATAGCAAATCAATTCTGTACTCAATGGATGAGTAATCATGATTACTATGATTCTGTAGTCAATAGATGGCAACATTGCCCACTGTCATAAAATATAACCTCTTTTTTTAAAATATAATCTATTTTTTCAAGTCTAGTGACTTTTCCCTCCTTTCAGAAGGCAATGGCAAACCACTGAGAGTAATCTGCCCAGGATAGTTTCCCCAAACCAGTCGTTCGCAGCCGACGTTAAACTGTAGGTGCCATACGTCACTGTAACTACAATACAGACACTCGTACACTGACTTATGCGGGGAAAACGCCTACGCTCGAGGGATCGAGTACAGCACTCCGAGTAGAAGTGACTTTTCACATTGGCCAACAATACTGTCACCCTAACAGAGCCAACTTAGCTAAAAATAAAAAAGGGACAGAGTACATAACTTTGTGCCATGTTGCTATTGGTAACGATGGACCAGAATTGGTCCGTCTCAACAAAGCCCAATATTTAACATGAAAATGACGCTTTACAAGTTTGACAAATAACACTATCGTAGAAAAAGAATATTATTATTACTAGGCCAATTTCAAATACAATCTTGTTAATTACGCTTGATATTTACGATATATTTTAGTGAGCTGATGTTATTAAATAAATCTACAATAGAAAAGTTTTCTTCATAACTTTTTAGCAGTTAGCCAATTATATTTGACTAATGTAATTCTTCTGTGTAGATGCTCTTGTGCTTTTTTAAACTTAAAGTTTCTGTAAAAGTAAATGTGCACTCTTCGCACTTGTAAGGCCTTTACACTCTGTGGATCCTCTTGTGTGTTCTCAAATTACTTGGTTTAGCAAAACTTGATGTGCATTCATAACATGTGTAAGGTTTTTCTCCTGTGTGGATCCTCTTGTGCTTTTTGAAATCACTTGTATTGGTGAAACTTGATGTGCATTCATCACATTTGTAAGGTTTTTCTCCTGTATGGATCAGCTTGTGCATTTTCAATCTACCTTTTGCTGTGAAACATGATGTGCATTCATCACATTTGTAAGGTTTTTCTCCTGTGTGACTCATTTTGTGTGTCTTCAAGTGTGTTGATGTAGTGAAACTTGATGTGCATTCATCACATTTGTAAGGTTTTTCACCTGTGTGACTCATTTTGTGTGTTTTCAAGTTACTTGGTGTAGTGAAACTTGATGTACATTCATCACATGTGTAAGGTTTTTCACCTGTGTGGATCCTCTTGTGCTTTTTCAAACTACTACCGTCACCGAAACTTGAGATGCATTCATCACATTGGTAAGGTTTTTCTCCTGTGTGGATCCTCTTGTGCGTTCTCAAATTACCTTTAGCAGTGAAACTTGATGGGCATTCATCACATTTGTGAGGCCTTTCTCCTGTGTGACTCATTTTGTGTGTTGTGAAGTGACTTGATGTACTGAAACTTAATGTGCATTCATCACATTTGTAAGGTTTTTCTCCTGTGTGGATCCTCTTGTGATTTTTCAAATCACTTGTTCTAGCAAAACTTGATGTGCATTCATCACATTTGTAAGGCTTTTCTCCTGTGTGGATCCTTTTGTGCATTTTCAAATGATATGCTTTAATGAAACTTGATGTGCATTCATCACATTTATAAGACTTTTCTCCAGTGTGAATTCTCTTGTGCATTTTCAAACTACTGTTTGCAGTGAAACTTGAAGTGCACTCATCACATTTGTACCTTTCTCCAGTGTGAGTCATTTTGTGTTTTTTCAAGTGACGTGAGCTAGTGTAACTTAAGGTGCATTCATCACATTTGTAATGTTTTTCACCTGTTTGAATGTTTATGTTGTGCCTGTAAAATAACATTATTTGGTGAAATCTAACAATATTACAGTTATTAAGGGCGAGCCAGTGAAATGGGGTATTTTTAAGAGGCTAAAAATAGACCCAAAAAATTTGTTGAATTACAATTATTTTTCAAGTAATGGGAAGATTTCAAATGCAAATGGCAGAGGCTTATCCTTATTTACTTCATGAAAAGCCTCTTCATCCGCAAAAAGTAACAGTAACAGCGATTTGTGCAAATGGAATCATCGGATCACTTTTTTTTTTTTTTGAGAATGAGGCTGGATATGCAGTAACTGTGAATGCAGAGTGATACGTTGCAATGATTACTAACTCTTCCACACCACAAATCGCCTGTTTTCAAGCAAATGAAAACAATTTTTCAAGGGGATGGGGCAACAAGCCGTACCACAAGAATCTCTATAAGAATACTGTGAGGATTAAAAATGCATTAACTGAAATGGAGGGCATTTGTTGCCCAAATTTTTCAAATTATATATTTTTTTTATTGTATTGTGCCACATTCTGTTCACAATAAAATAATACATAAAAAATATTTAATTAAAAGCAATAAAAAATTTATAATTTCAAATTTTTAGTTGCACATGTTGTGTATACCTTGTCTGCAAAATCGTTGAACATGCTCGAGATTGTCGTGCCTCGACCGCAATGTCGCTGCCTCGGCGGCAATTCTTCCATCGATATATTAA
Organism: Othius punctulatus; assembly: GCA_951805005.1. Lineage (NCBI taxonomy): Eukaryota > Metazoa > Arthropoda > Insecta > Coleoptera > Staphylinidae > Othius > Othius punctulatus. The sequence goes on from OX638144.1 coordinate 43,335,068, forward strand.
AGACATATTTCGCGACCTTGGTACACAAATAACTATTTTTTTTTGTAAATTGAAACGATAAAAACATTTTGAGCGAAACCTCTGCTTTATAATTACTATTTAAAATTAAGTGGTTAGTCTGTATGCATACCAGCAAAGGCAGATTTTTGATATTTTTCTTACATTTCATGTTGTTTGCAGTCTGTTTCAGAGTGATCATGTTTATGCTCTAAATATACATTGTAACATGCCAAGCCATCGCAAGTGGAATTACATATTTCACATGAGATTTCATTCATCTGTACTATTTCCTCTTTTATCTTGACTACACAAGAATTGTCCTGAAAATGTGAGGTGTTGAGAATATATAATTTTCATCTCGTCTGCTACGTACCTGTGAATAATTTTCGTCATCTGAGCTGCAGTTGTTTGTACAATTCGAAAAACTTCTTAGTGGTAGTAACACTGAAGAGAAATAGGAATAGTATTAGATCGGAAATTGTTAAAGTACTATATGAACCATTAAACACCAGAGTGGTGCCAGTCCATTTTTTTAAATTCAGAGAAGCCCAAGAAATATGCAAGGGACATGTCTCTGGATCCTTTTCTGGACTTATCTGAATTTAAAAAGAAAATGGACTTGCTCTGGATTTCAATGGCTCGTATAATTGTATATAAAATTATTCAATTTCATTCTCTATCGAAATAGGTTGTCAATCCCTATTTTTGGGCATCATTTTGTAAGCCAATTATTATAATTATAAGGGAATATGCAAATACACTCAGATGCAAAAAAACCGGGTCATTGGGTCGTTGTTTGCAAAAAACCCATTTTTTTAAATTTTGATGTTGGTATAGTCCTTAGAATGAAAGTTTTAGTGTTTTACAATCAAAGAGACCATCAGGATGTAGAAAAAAACAACATATGATACTTATCAGTTTATTTAATAAGCGAAAATAACATGCTAGCTATGCGTTCTTCACTACCTATTACTCATTCGGCGTTATGCATAGAGGATCAAGGTGGCTACTGGGTTTTGATTTGTTTGTTTTCGATTAACTGTCATTTTCACAGTGCATTTTTTTCGTGTATACGTACATTATCGTTTTCGCTTATTATTGTTCATTAAATAAATAATAAGTACCATATGTTACTTCTTTTTACATCCCGACGGTCTCTTTGATTGTAAAACACTAAAAATTTTATTCTAAGGACTATACCAACATCAAAATTTAAAAAAAAAGATGGTTCTTTTGCAAACAATAACACAATGACCCGGTTTCTTAGCATCTGAGTGTATATTTATATACAGGGTGTCTCTAAATTGTGTGGAAATGGCTTATCCACATATTACTGGGATCAAAAGAAGACGATTTAACCAAACTTATCTATATACTAATGCGTTTGGTTTAGCCAGAATTCAGCATCAAAGTTAATTTTATAAAAACAAAATTTGCTTATAACAAGAGAACGTTTACATTGATTTGGATGTTGTTTGGTATGACACTTTACACGGGTATAACTCATATTTTTACATAATATTGTTATTATCAGTAGACCGGTTGTGTATAAAACAAGTGAGGGCCAACATTAATACATTCATATTTTATCCCAGTAATCTGTGGTTAAGGCATTTCCACACAATTTAGAGACACCCTGTATATATAAATATATATATAAAATTATATTCTATAAAATGGCATAGATTTTACAATTTTTAAAATATCAGTAAAAATTCTTTTGACTTAACACAAATACCGCAATAATTGATGTAAAATATTTAAAATCTATGTGTACGTTTGATTGGGTATTTCCCATTATCTAATATAGGCATAGAATTTTCCTAATTTGATAACAATTTCTAACAAAATGTTGGAAATGCTAATGAAAATGCCCGCACCTTCTAAATTTGTGGAATTTGGGTTTTGTAATTTAAGTAAAGCACAATTTTTCTAGTCCCTCTTTCCTTCTGTTGTTTTTTCCATTAATAAAATTAATGCTCTGTTTTGCGAAAAGCGAAAATTGTGTCTCACTCAGATTAGCTTCCAAATTGTTTTCATAAAAATAGTAAGTAATATGTACACAAAATTAAATGTGAAAATACCAAAAATTATTCTATTATAAAATCTATAGTAAAAATTCCATTACATTGTATACTTACTTACTATAGCTGAAAATCCAAAAACCAGAAACACGTAGCTTCATATTCCCTATTATTGGTTATTTGGAAACTAGCAGTTTCAACCTTCACAATTTCGTTGATGACATTGATGCAACAAATAACCTTGTAAAATAAATTTAAACGTTTCTAATTTTCTCTTTATTTCCACATTGTGGTGTAGGTATTATAAAAACCACTTATGACGCACGTGCATAAGAGGGCATTAAAAGAACTCCGCTTCGCGTCGTGCTCTAAACCTGGCCAGCGTGCTTAAAAGGCTCTCTTATGCACTTGTACCATAATATAATATTTTCTGCATATTTTTGCTTGAGCCCAAAGGAATATTTAAGAGGCATTGGCCAAAAATGATGCACTTCGGAATTGTTTTTCTACTTCAAATCGCACACAGTTTTTCCTCCAGCTGATGATAAACTAATCAACGCGACATTTGACCTGCAGATCAATCGCGTTCAAATTGCGCCATGCGGGAGGTCAAGATTACGATCTCTCTTTGCACTACAATTGGATAAATAATTGAAATTATAGCGGTCATTGGTTAAAATCGTGCGCCGCATTCGTCTGACGACAGCGAATTCCGATTGCTAATTCAAACACGTAAACAAATATTTCCATTCAGTTTCTACCTTTTTTCTGTTGTCGAGACCTCTTTCCCGCGGTCGGTCAAAACTAATTCGTTCGAAATGTCCGCAAACGTCCTTGTAATCGGCGCAGGTGGCAGAGAGCATGCTATTGCATGGAGGCTGTCGCAAAGTGATCAAGTTTTGAATATATTCGTGGCACCTGGTAGTTATGCCATCGAACAGTTGCCGAAAACAAAAAATGTCCAAATTGATATTAAAAATTTCATGGTAAGTTTTGCAAGATTTGTAGGTTATGCCGCTATTCAGTTGTTTAGTTAGTCATATGTTAATTTATTTTATTAAAAACAAGAATTTTATGTACAAAACAAAAGAATAAACTTTAGCCAATAAAATCAAAGGGAAATATGACAATATCATTTTCATTTTCTCCTAGACCTGGTTGGGGGGCCTTTGAAATTTGAACAGCATATCAGCAAATAGAAAGTTACCGTTTATTATGGAACTCCATGCAAAATATAAAGCAAATTTATTATTTTAAGAAGAAAACTATTAAAAAATTAATAGTGCTTTTATTGTTATTCAAAATAAAAAAATACTGGAATTTTAGTGTTATTTGTTATTTTCTTTGGTCTCTTATATCATATGCCTGGTGGCCTAACAAAAATATTATTTATTTTCATAATTCTACAGGCTAAATGATTATGTTTCCTGCAGGAAGTTGCTGCTTGGTGCAAATCGAATAACGTAAAATTGGTAGCCGTTGGTCCAGAAGATCCCCTGGCGAATGGAATAAGTGACACTCTAACTCAAAACGGAATTAACGTGTTTGGACCGCAAAAATATGCAGCCAACATCGAATCCAATAAGGACTGGGCCAAAGCTTTCATGGACAGGCATAAGGTTCCCACTGCCAGATGGAAGTCGTTTGAAAATGCAACGGAAGCTAAAAATTTCATCAACACGTAAGATGTTACTATACAAATAATTTGTCGTAATATTAACTGTAAATTACAAAATTTCTGTAGAATTTGTAAAATATAATTGGAACACTCAGTGTAAATTGCAAAAGTTTCATAATAAATACAATATTTCAATAAAAATAAAAAACAATTATCAGGTAATAAATAAAGTTTTATTGAAATTATGTATTTTCATTGTGACTTGAAAAAAATTCAATGAATATTGCAAAATTTGTATTCTAAATTGCAAAATTTCAATAGCTTTATAAATATTTTATTGTGAATTGATAAATGTCACTATAAAATGTAAAATATCATTGGCAATCCCAATATTATATTATTATTATAGTCATAATTCTTCTACCCTTTCGGGTGTAGAATAAATTCCAATATTCGTATTATAAATTACAAAATTTCAGCATCAATTATCAAAATTTTATTGTAAATTGTAAATTTCACTGTAAAAAGCCAAATATCTTTGGAATTTGAAAAATTTGTATTACGTAGTTAAAATGTTCGTAGTTATTTGTAGAAAATTTAATAAAAAAGAATTTGGTTGGAAATTACGAACTTTTCATTACAATTACAAAGTTATCATTAGAAATTATGAAATTTTTATTATAAATACCAAAATTATAATTTTAATTATAAATTAGAATTTGTCAAACCCTAGAGATGAACCCTTAGATCAGCGGTCGGGGAACTTTTTTAATCATTACCCCAAAATATTTTTGGGTAAGTTGATATTACCCCATTGCGAAGAGCAAAAAAAAAAAACGAAATCACCCCTTTTTAGCATCTTTCATATTATAAAACCCCCCATGATAATTTTGAAAAGAAAACAATAACTAAAAATTTAATTTAAACATCAATTATTCAATTTATCAATGTAATACCTAGTAATACATAACGGTAATAATAGTAATATAAGTAATATATATATATATACATATATATATATATATATATATATATATATATATATATATATATATATATATATATATATATATATATATATAGGATAGAGGTTAACGGGTTAACGGTAAGTCAAAAATAGGAAGCTGAAGATAGTAGGTAGCTAATTGCACAGTTTAAAGTTTGTTTAGCAACGTTTCGCCTTTATTTTAAGGCTTCTTCAGGCCTACAAGTAGAAGAAAAAATATTTATTCATTATACAATTATGTAAGAGAGCATGGGATGCGAACTGTCATGATAATGAATACATCAACTTACTAATAACTCTACAAGTGCATCCTATGAAGTGTCGCAATGGCGAGGCGCAACAATGGGCTGGTTGAACAAACAAGTGTAACGAGAACAGACATATTAAAATAGTACACTAGCTAGGTGTACGTAAACAAACAAAACTAGCACACTAATTACAGCCACACCATGGCGGTGTTTACTAAAGTTTTTCGTTTTTCATAACAAAGTCAGGGACCTGACTTTTTTGACCCAAAGTCAAAGTCCCTGACTTTGTTACCCTGTATATAACAAATTGAAACCCATTTGGGTAAAATTGAGGGTTGACAATCTGGGGTACTGTAACAAATTATAATAATAATAATGGTGGTACAAACAAAAATTAGAATTGAAAAAACCAGAAAAAAAATAATAATTGAAAACATTCTTTCTTCACGTTTTGGAGAAATGATGTTGTTTCATGTTTGATACAATTGCTTCAAAATTGGGACTTTTTGATGTAAGAGCGATTTGAATACAGTCTCCGGCGTTTAATCGATTTCTGTTCTTCGTGGTCATTAGAGTGGAAAAGCCTTGTTCGCACAAATATGTTGTTCCAAATGGCAGAAATTTTTTAACCGCCTCTTCATGTGCAGTTTTGAAAGCCTTTGCAACTTTTGACATCCAAAAATGACATCCTTCAGTATTAGATCGAAGTTCAAGAATTGCTTCTGCCAAACCTGAAGGTTCTTCTGGTATCATAGCAATTTCACATTTAAACGGATCTACAATCCAACTGATAGTACGTGTATCAAGATCTGGAAAGTAATCTGAAAACCGCTTTCTGAGTTTGATAAGATGTCTTACAATTGCATCCTTGATGTCAGCAAAAGTAATATTTTCGCAATCTTCCAAAAACAAAGCTAACCTTGAAAAAGAAGCTATCTTGTTCTGTTCTACTTTCTGTCTCCAATATTGCAGCTTTAATCCAAACGCTGACACTATTTCTCTCGCTGAAATGATATTAATATTCTTTCCTTGCAATTCTTTGTTTAATATATTTATACTCTCAAAAATGTCCGCTAAATATGTGAGATCTGCAACCCAGGAAGAGTTTTTAAACTTATCTGTGAGAATATTTTTTTGATCAACCATAAAAATTTCGACTTGAGTTTTAAGAGTCCATACTCGATTTAGTACATTTCCGCGAGAGAGCCACCTTACTTCTGTATAATAAAGTAGGTCTGTATATTCAGCTTCACCGTCCTGACATAATTCACCAAATAGCCGCGTGTTTAGTGCATGTCCCTTGATAAAATTTACTATCTTGATGACATCATGCATGACGGCTTCCAGTGTAGGTTCTAAATATTTGACCATAAGGGCCTGGCGATGGATCATACAGTGAGTAACTTCAATATTTGGGTTATTTTTTTTTTACGAAAGCTGAAAAACCATTAATATGACCCAGCATAGCTGGAGCTCCATCCAAAGATACAGAAATACAGTTTTTCCATTTTAAACTTTGCGCATTGATGTATTCATTTACTTTATTATAGACATCAATTCCACGAGATCTCAACTCGAGAGGAGAACAAAACAGCAATTCCTCTTCAAAATTATCTGCACCTTTGTAGCGAACATATACAATTAGCTGTGAATTGCTACTAAAATCAGTTATCTCATCAAGCTGAATAGCAAAATGTTTAGCCTGCGACAATAACCTGTTCCTTCACATTTTCTGCTAATATAGAAATTCGTTCTTTCACAATTCTCGCAGACAAGGGCACTGAATTCAGTTTATTCGCTTCTTTTTGACCACACATAATCTCTGCCATTTTTACAGCAGCTGGTTTAACCAAATCTTCACCAATAGTGTATGGTTTCTTATTTCGAGCAATCAACCAGGCTACTTCAAAGCTAGCCCTTGATGCTGAATGCTGATCAAATGTACCAAACAAGTTGCTATTCAATCTTTGTCTTTTAACAGATATTTCTAAATTTGCAAAGTATTCTCGCGGTTTGGAAGACAGGTGTGAATGCAAATTATCTAAATTTTTCTTCAATTGACTTTTTTTGAAAGATTCTAAAGTCAGTACCTTTATACATACAACACATTGTGGTTTCATTGTACCATTGTCTTCTATTTGTGTAAAACCGTAATTAAGGAATTCGTCTTGGTAGTTCTTTTTCTATTTGCTGCCATCTGAAGGGAGACAGAAAATAATAATTAAAATACTTGAATTAAATTTTCAAATTGCGGCTTACCTTGATCGATATATTGATGATTAATCATAAAATGGTGGTCTTGTCAGCAACTAACTAGTAAAAACTGGCTCTCTGACTCGTCAATGTATTTGTATCTTGACGGCATGGCACGGACTGAGCAGGTAGCCGGGCTGTGCTTTACTGCGCAAAGATATAACTCGAGAACACTCTGGTGGTGGGGAGTGAGATGGCGTGGCCTGCATATGTCGCTAAATTGTTTAAGTTGAAAAAAATACTAATAGGTGTATAAAATAGCAAATTAAAAATATATACTTTTTATTCACAAAAGTTTCATTTTTACCCCCAAAATTTCATTTTTACCCCCAAAATTTCATTTTTATCCCATTTGGGGTAATTTACCCCGGTTCCCCGACCGCTGCCTTGGATCATCATTTTAACGAAGTTTTTTATTACTGCCTATATCCCGAGTAAAATATAGTACACTCATAGATTACAAGGCTTTGCTTTTTAGATTGTGAATGTATTTACACTTCAAATTATTATTGTTTTTAGTGCTGACTTTCCTGCTCTTGTCGTGAAAGCTAGTGGGCTGGCGGCTGGCAAAGGAGTAGTTGTGGCAGCCAATAAGCAAGAGGCTTGTGACGCGGTAGACTTTATCTTGACCGGAAAGAAGTTTGGGTCTGCAGGAGAAACTGTTGTCGTGGAAGAGTTATTGCAAGGAGAGGAAATTTCTGTAAGTTCATGATCAGCATCATTAAGGTACAATACAACCATGAAATAACGCTGCTGGAGATACAAAGTTCTGGACATATCTTATAAATATTTTCAGGTTCTCGCATTCTGTGATGGAAATACCGTCAGAGCCATGCTACCAGCACAAGATCATAAGAGAATTTTTGACAACGATCAGGGCCCCAACACTGGGGGAATGGGGGCTTACTGCCCTTGCCCTCTAATAACTGCGGAGCAATTAGAATATGTTAATAAGAATGTCTTGCAGAGGACAGTTGACGGCCTCAAAAAAGAAAACATCAAATTTGTAGGTAATTAATACAATTCTTTAATAGCTTTGATTCAACTGTTTAATAGCAATCTAATTCGGTTGCTATTACTAATTACCGTGGATGTAAGTATATGATAATGCTAAATTTAATTATTGTTTTTTTTTATTAGTGGCAACACTGTTAGTGCCATTAGTGATTTTCGAAAACGAGTTTAGGTTTCAATATGTAGTGATTTTTATTTTGACCATACTTGACAAACTAAAGTTTTATAAAAATAAGTGTAATAATTTAACAAATGCAGTAATGAAAAAAAAAATAGGGCTTCGAAGCGTTGTTCGGTTTCGGTTTTCGTTCCGGCAAAAATAACAGTTTTTCCATTTTCGTTTCAGTACCGAGTGATAGATTTTAATTTTTTTTTTGTTTTTGCGAATGTTTTAAATAAAATTGCACTTGAAGTGAAGAAAAAGATGGTGTAAACACGCGTGAGTATGACATGCCTAAATAAACAGATTTATTATTACGGTTCGTTCTAACAAAAATAACGGTTTTGCTGGTTTCCGGTACAGTTCCGGTTCAATGCCCTGAAAAAACTACAGGTGATTAATTGGCCCAAAATATGTAAAACTTTTGCAATCAATTGTGTGCACACTAATGAGAAGTAAAGATTGTTTCATTACATATTACTTACAGATAAAACTTTTTCACATTAATTTTAATATTTCACAGGTGTATTGTACGCCGGAATAATGTTGACCCCTGACGGACCCCAAGTCCTCGAATTCAATTGCCGGTTCGGTGACCCAGAAACCGAAGTGATCCTCCCATTGTTACTATCGGATCTCTATGAAATTATGATGTCATGTTGCACGGGGACGTTGAGCAAAATCAACCTGAAGTGGCGAGAAAACGTGTCGGCTGTGGGTGTCGTCATGGCTTCTAGGGGATATCCGGAGACTTCCAGTAAAGGGCAGATAATTACCGGTTAGGGAATTTTGTGTTAGTGGTTTATTATTTTCATCACTGTATATTGGATTTGTAGGTACTGAACACGTTGCGCAAATGAAGGACCATTTTGTGTTCCACTGTGGGACGGCATTTAAGGATGGAAGTTTTGTGACGAACGGTGGAAGAGTGTTAATTCTGGTGTCTTTAGCGCCTCAACTGATTGCCGCCGCTGCGAGAGCCACAGGTGCTTGCGAGGTGGTCAAGTTTGATGGAGAACAGCATCGTAAAGATATATCACACAAGGGCATCGCAAAGTAAGTATTTAGTGTACAAGTGAAACGTTACAAGTAGAGAAGTTGCAATCCATCGTGTTCGTGTATTTTTTGTTGCGCTTGTTTAAGATGGTGCCGAAGGTAACGAGCTGCAGTGAAGGCACATGCTTAGAGCTTATGCTGTTCACATTTCTAATGCCGACCACCTGTTGTTTTATGTTGGCAAAGCTATAAATATCCCTAGATTTCAGTCAATAGCAACTGAAGACTCAAGTTGGTACAACTAAAACAATTTAATTATCAAATTGACGCACGAGATGTAGTTAAAAAAAAAAAAATTCTTTCTTAACCCGTCAGTACAACTGTCTGGGTAAATTTTATCCAGAACATATATTTTGCAACATATCTTTTTTTAATTCAGTCGGTGGAACCTTCCACCTCTAGGAATTCCAAAAGTAGACTCTTAGGAGTAAACCTGTCGCACAAAATGTTTCATTTGAGAGGCTTCAGTGAACTGGATTGGATAGTGTCAAGAGATGCCAGACATATTTAGAGTCACCAAAACTACAAGATATTAGTGATTATTTTTTAATTCTATTTTGTTTTTTGCATTTTTTTGAGTATTTTTTTAGTTTTCTTTTGTGTTTAGGTATTGCATGATTTATAATCTATATTGAAGTATATTGTTTAATTGGTTTCCGCTCCTTTTAAGACATTAGTTCCATTTTTATACAATGGGTAAAATTTACCCAATACGCGTGCTTAGGTTACAAATATGACGTGCGTGCCTACTGGTTAACAAGAATTTGAAATTTTCTTTACTGATTTTCTGCACTGAAAATATAGTTTCCGGTTTTATCTGGCATTTTGTTACGTTTGTTAGGGTTTCGACATAAGGCGACAAAACCTAACTTGAACTTTTCATATTCCCCTAGACAGCGTTGCCACATATATTTTCAAGGTAAATTGCGGCGTTTGTGGGCCTTTGAAATGTAAAAAACAGCACTTATATATTTTTTTTGTTTGATCAGACCTACATTTTAAAGATATAACACATATGGGTATCGTGAAGTAATTTAAATGTACAATTTTGCACATGTACATTGCAAATTCGAAATATGAAATTATTTGATTCATTTTATGTTCGTTATTTTATACGTACTTGTAATATATCAATAAAAGATTTATTATATTTTGTTTAATCCTGATAGTTTCGGCGGGTTATGCTCCAGTGGATAATTAATTCTACAAAGAATACAATATGTAATATAAATATAAAGTCTATTATTAATAATAGTGTATGTATTGTGTTAATGTTAGTGTGTTGGTGTATGAAGTGATTCAAAAATAATTATAGTTTTATTTTATGTAGTGTAATATTATTGGTATTAATATAACAAGAATATTATGTGATTTATAATAGACGAGGATATTGCCAGGTGACGAGGCGATAGCCGAGTCACCTGCGTATCGTCCGAGTCGGTTGAAATCGCTATTATTCAAGTTATATTTCAAGCTTTATCGTATCATCTACGATTCCGATTGTAAAACCCTGGCAAAACAGATAAACAAATATTACTGTCAACAAAACTAAAACTTGTGTTTCTGAAGAAAATCAAGAAGAAAACTCTGAAGAAAATCAAAAGAAATCAAAATCATGGAAGATTTTGATATTCCTGATCATATATTAGAAGCGCCAATTGGTATACAATTAGATTTGTTTCCTGAGAAGTCCAAGATCGTATATGAGAAAGAATATTTTTGTTCTGCGAATGGAGAATGAAGGAACACGTTCAAGGAGCTAAGGAAGCTGTTTTGCTGGCGTATTTTGTGAAACTCTCAAATGAATATGCTCCTTCATCTTTATGGCTTGTCAACGCAAGTGGAGACATTTTGGACCTGCAAGAGCTAGGTGGGTGGGAAACAAGTAAAGTTGCGAGAGGGTACCTGGAACAAAACCTCACAAAAAAGGTCTCAATTGTGGAAAAGATCCAGGTGGGAACTGTTTAGAAAAGCAGTGTGCCAAATAGTAGTGAGTCAATAGATCAGTCTTCAAGTACACAGAAAAATTTGATGAGTGTAGGTGGCAGTTGAAACATCACGTCCGGGAACCACAAAAGCAAAATTATGGAAAACCTAGCAATGGATACGAAACGAATCACATTCAATTTGGGGGTCTCTCAAAAGATTGAAATTAATGTTAATAACCAAAACTAATTTCAATTTGTGTTATTGCATTTAGTGTTTTTTGTTGCTATACTATTATGAACTAGTTACCAATGCATTATAAGTAAATAATGTGTTATGGATTTGTTAATATTATGGTTGTCATAATGATGAATAAAGATTTAACATAAAATGATTATAACAATTTTTATATTAAAGTAGATTAATATTCCTAAAATGGGCCTATGGATTCTGTGAAATAATGCCAGCAACCAATTACGCCATAGGTGGAAGAGTAGTAGGGATTGTTATTATTATTATTATTATTATTATTCTATATTATAATTGAAATCTTTTTGACTTATTGCATTTCAAATTTTAAGTTTATAATTTTTGTTTGTGTTATGTTTTTTAATTATTATTGCGTTCGTTTAATACATTTTTCGAGCGAGCAGAGCGACGGGATTTTTATGCCACTTGACTCCCGACGAAGCCGACGCATTTTAGAATTAAAGAACGCATCCCAGCTGTCAGAGCATTTGGCTATCTACATAACCTTATAATTCAAACTTTTATTTATTTATCTTTTGCAATGGAAATGAACGTTGCAGTAATTTCGTGTATTTTCATCAGTTTTCGTTAAAGTAAACTAACCAACTGCTGTACTACTACTAAAAAAGTTTAAATGGATTAAAATTAGGCCTCCGATGTATCCGATGTAAAATAAGAACGCAGTATATATGGGTTGATCAGATATTTATAGTAATATAACTGGTAAAAAATGTATGACACTACTAAAAATGAAATTATTTGTTTGTATGATATTTTCACATAATGACTAAAAGCATCATTACAGAACACTTATTTTCTGCATAACTTTCAGATCAATTATGCAATATGGAACCTTAACTTATAAAGCAAGCGGAGTGGATATAACAGCTGGCAACGATTTGGTATCGCACATTAAACCTGCAGCGAAATCAACAAACAGGCCGGGAGTAATGGGCGCCCTTGGAGGATTCGGCGGACTATTTGATACAAAATTAGCTGGTTTTCAAGATCCGTTACTAGTGTCGGGCACCGATGGTGTGGGAACGAAACTAAAGGCAAGTCTAGAAAGGTTTTTTAAAATTCATATAAATTTGCATCTGGCAGAAACAAATTTGTCAAAAGATGAATAAAAATTGCAAGTGTATAATAATATTAAGCAATCTTTATTGCAATATTTTATTGCGATATTTTATATGTCAGTAATTACTATACTGTGGATAGTTGAGAGTTGCTGCCTGAACTCCCGTAATTAAACGAACTTCACAAAGCTTCTCAAGACTGGCCTTATCTTTCTAGAAATAGACTCGCTGACGGCTTCTTTACACTTTTACCAATGTGAATTTAGCTGCCAGTTGCGCTCTACATTGGATGAGCATACTCTGTAATTGAATATTCTTTTACGATGCAAATAGACAAGTAATAGGATTATTATGATGTTTAAATATTAATAGGTGCATTGTTACAGATTGCTCAGGAAATGGGAATTCATGACACCATAGGTATCGATTTAGTCGCAATGTGCGTTAACGATGTGTTAGCTCATGGTGCAGAACCTCTATTTTTCTTGGACTATTTTGCTTGCGGCAACTTGAATGTTGAGATAGCAAAGCAAGTTGTAACTGGTGTGGCTGAAGGTTGTCGTCAAGCTGGATGCTCATTAATTGGTATGCATTTAAAAGTCTTGTATTTGTTTAATGGGGATGACTAATTGCGCTTGAGCTTTTTCAATCCGGGACATATGTAAACAATGTGAAATGGGTCTCATTATTTTCAGTAAATTTTAACATTGTTTTAGGTGGTGAAACTGCTGAGATGCCTGACATGTACCCACCAGGTGACTACGATCTGGCCGGATTTGCAGTCGGAGCCGTCGAGCGCACACATCTGATGCCACACATTGAGAAGGTCGAGGGCGGCGATACCGTAATCGCGCTGCCATCAACCGGGGTACACAGCAACGGCTTCAGCTTGGTCAGGAAAGTCATGAAGCTGGCTGGGGTGAGCTACCGCGACCCCGCTCCATTCAGCAAGTCGGGGAAGAGCTTCGGCGAAGAGCTGTTGGCACCAACGAAAATATACGTCAAATCTGTGATCCCTGTTGTCAAAACAGGGAAGGTTAAAGCGTTCGCCCACATAACCGGCGGGGGACTGCTTGAAAATATACCCCGAGTACTGCCATCGCATCTGGGCGTTGAAATTGATGCTTTGAAGTGGAGGATTCCGCCTGTGTTTGCTTGGTTAGCAACTGCAGGTATGTATTATCAATATTCAATATTCTAAATTGTATTACCAACATAAAAAGTCTCACCCTAAATGAATCACTCGGTAGTAAACTAACGTATTTTATTTGCTCTGCAGGTAGTGTTAACCAATTTGAAATGATGCGCACCTTTAATTGTGGCGTTGGCGCAATCGTGATTGTCAAGAAATCTGACGAAGCAGAAATACTAAGGATGCTGATGCCACATGGAGCTACAATTATTGGAAATGTCTTCAAGAGAGTGGGAGGTAATTCAATCTTTTATGTATTAATGCATAATAATAGATTACTATTAAATATTAACAATACAATTACTTGGAAGAAAATTACTGAGAAGAAAAATGTTACAAAACCGATTATTGAGCGATAGGTACTGTGTTTAAGCCTCGTACAAAAGTGTAGTTTTCTGACGTGTAAAAGTTTATTAGCGTAAAATTCTTCTCTATATCACTTCTAAAATGGCATCATTCATGCAGAAGAGCTTTGGTGAATAAGAGTTTATTAATTTATATTATTTTGATCCTGAATATAAGCTTTTTGATTAACCTAATTATTTCTTACTTCGGACCGGACACAACTTCGGACTGGACTAGACTGACGAAACCCAAGTAGGTCTCCGGTTGTCCACGGAAGTAATTCCCAAATGCACATTCCAATTTAACAATTTTAAATTGTTAATACGAAGAGTGCATAAATCTTAACATTTAAAACTATTTATTTTTATTATTGCAGATATGCCGGAAGTGCTGGTTAAACATTTCACAGAAGCGATGGAGCCGCTAATGAAGCCCCACATACCATCCATAGTAAAACTACAAGCGGCAACAAAGAAGCGGGTTGGCGTATTAATCAGTGGCAGCGGCACAAACCTCCAAGCATTAATAGATGCCACCCAGGATCCGTCGAAGCACATGGGCGCTGAAATCGTTTTAGTCCTGTCCAACAAGGGCGACATCGAGGGGCTGAGGCGAGCAGAGAGGGCTGGGATCCCCTCGAAGGTCATCAGCCACAAAGATTTTTCGACCCGAGAAGCATTCGATTCCGCCATGCACGAGGAGCTCACGAAGGCCAGCGTTGAATTGGTGTGTTTGGCGGGATTCATGAGGATTCTGACACCAGGGTTCACCAGTAAATGGTGTGGGAAGCTGATCAACATCCATCCCGCACTTTTACCGTTGTTTAAAGGCACACATGGGGCCAAACAGGCGTTGGAGGCTGGAGTCAGAGTGACTGGTTGCTCAGTACATTTTGTTGAAGTAAGAATCTTTATACCCTAAAATTCTATTGTAATAATAGGAAATGCCATCAATTAGTTTATTGATTGCTGATATATGTTTATAGGTGAATTATAACATTAATGCAGTAGAAATGATGTAATTCTTATTATAAATTCCAAAATTTTAATTATACATTTCAAAGTTAATTGAAAACTGTAATTTTTAGTAGAAATTATAAAGCATTTATCTACAAAGCATATTACTCACCAAGTAGTTAACATTTTAATAGAAATTTGCAAAACTTATAAAGGATAATACAAAAATTCTATTATAACTTAAAAACTTCAATAGAAATTATACAATTTTCGTTGTAAGTGACATATTTTATATGCAAATTTGCTATATTTTTCTTGCAAAGTACGAAATATCAACTAAAGAAGACAATAATTATGACATTCGTTATGTGACAACATAACATTCAAATGTCATCTGCAATAATGACATAATAATTATGTCAGTTGTTTTCCGGGTTTGAGCCACATCTTTTTTATCGCCCTTTATTCATTCCATTCATATTTTCAGGCCGACATAGATGCTGGAGCCATCATAGTACAAGAAGCTGTCCCCGTAGAGGCAAAAGACACGGAAGAAACATTGCAGAAAAGAATACATGCTGCCGAACACAAAGCATATCCGAAAGCGTTACAGCTGTTGGCAACTGGGCGAGCTAGATTGGGCGATGACAATAAAATAATTTGGAAATGAAGGGAGAAAACGTATATTCTTTAAATACATAGAAAGAAATTTAATACGCCTATTTCTTAAATATTCCATCAATAAAACTAAATATGTTCTCTAAATTGCTTACTTTGGTTTCATTTGTTTCTCTGGAAATCTTAATCCTACCTTCTTTACTATATTTCCCGTTTATTATAATGCTTGTTGCTTTTCCGCTTAAGTTTACAAGGACCATTTGCTTATTTAAAACGGGAACTACTAGATTAAATATATTTATCTTCTTATTAATATTTTCTGTGGTCACTCTATATGTATCCACGATACTGTCCCAATCATTTCTGTCTTCCATATTTAGGGGATGTGCACCAAAATTGCTACGTTCAGATGATAAACCTTCGTGCAGTGCTTCGATATCTTCGCGAATCTCCTTGTGTAAAGTTATCCATTCCGGAGTAAATCCATTATCTATTAAAATCTGTAAACAAGATTATATAGCCTGTTTTTATTTAAAGATCCACCGTCATCACAATTTGTCTTGAAAATATTAGTGGCAACTATGTTAGTGTCATTAGTGTTATTGAAAACGAGGTTACTGTTCAATATGTAGTGATTTTTGTAATAATTTTTGTTTTGACCAACAAAGCAACACGTGGTGGACCTATAAAAAAAAAAAAAACTGGCTGTACTCTCACATGTGTGCGGTTAATTGGGCATTTTATTTTACAAAATAATTACTGTCTAAAAATACTAATGTAATATGATAAATTATTGTAAATTGCTAAATGTATAGTCACCGCCAACCAAAGAAGCAATGATATCAAGCCCAAAAATTTGGTGGAACGGTAAATTGCTTAACAGTGTTAACAAAATATAGTGTTTATTTTTGTGAGTGAAAAGCAATCGAGGATCATTGTAAATGATTCTATGAGAATGAAAAATCACTTACACAGTAATTGTTACAGTATTATTAATAGATTTAATGGTCATTTAAACCTAAACAGCCTTTAAAAGTTAATTATTACTACTACTTCTACTAAGTAACTAACTTATTAAGTATTACTAACAACTTTAAATGACGTTTACAGCTAAATGCCTGTTAACTTTTAATGTTGCAATTTCTGCGTTTACAATTTTAACTGCCATTTAGATTGACAGACATTTGTGGTTTTGAGGTTAAATTACTTGGTGGCGCTACAATAATAATAATTTATTCAAAACCTTTTAATTACACCATCGAATCTTCTAGTGAAGAAATATTATATTACGTCACTAAAGAATTGCCGAAAACATCCAAATCAGAACTATAACTAACAGTTATTTATGAGTGTTCCTACTTGAAAAAATCCTACCGAATTCCTAAATTCCTACTGAAAGTCCCTACATTTTTTAACAAGATCTATGCCAACTGAAGTTAAAATGACATTTACTTAAAGTCCTTCTAAAATATTCGTGGCATTCTTAAATGTACCTTTAATATAAACGTCACTTATGTAAATGCCTGTTTAAAATAACTTGATAACACGGGGCTTAAAGTCAATCTAATTATCACATGGTTTGTGGAAGGCTTTGAATCAACATTTTTGTAACAGTGTAGGATTTTAGTTATAAACGCAAGTTACTAAAAATGTTATTTTAAAATTTATTTGTCACAACGGCATAAGTAGATAAGCAAAAGCCTGCCCTGAATCTATAGAGCCAACTACGAGCCCTAACAACTATATATTCGGCCACTTCATAATTACTACCTAAATTGGTTTTTCTTAATGTAATTTTACTTGTAAAATATATTTATAAATGCATTTGTTTTTAATTTTAGAATCATTATCATTCTGGCTACTTTATGATGTGTGATATGTAACAAAACATTACATTTTTCGTTTGAAAAAAAAAATTTTATTGAACAAAAACCGACAATTAAATGTTCGGCCAAAATAAAACTTTATAATAAGAAGTAACAATTTGATACGGCGTAACATCGCATTTTGCTGCAATTACTACTAGAATTCTTCTAGGCATAGAATTTACAAGAGATTGGCACTCTTCTACTATCACTTAGTCCCATATTTCGTGAAGTTTAGCACTCAAACGTTCCTGAGTTCTTTGTGGATTGTTTCTCAGTTTCAGTTTCATTTTGTGCCTAAGGGTTTCGATGACGTTTAAGCCTGGGCTACTGGAAGGCGAATCCAACACTGCCATGTAATGGTTTTCCAACCATTTTCGGGAGTTTTGGCTGTATGGCTTGATGCTCCATCTTATTGGAAGATAAATGGCACCGCAGCGTACAATTTTTCAATACTGGGAATTAAGTTATTTTCGGGTATCTCTTGATATTTTACAGTGTTAACAGTAATGTTGATGAACTGGATATTTTCTATGCTCTTTGCGTACATACAACCCCATATCATAAGCCCGAAGGAAACTTGACACAGTATGTTTTAAGCAATGAACGCCCTTATTAAACGCCTCTTTAATGTTTCTAATTACTCTGTTTCGATTATCATTATCTTCCCTACACACATCAAATTTCGATTCATCACTAAAAATAATCTAATTCCACGGCTCATCTGTCTATGGTCGCTGTTCTGTACACCAAACCAAACGTTTTTTTTTATGACGTTGTGCCAAAAATGGTTTTTCTTTGGCCTAAAATGTTAGATAGTTTTATCCCTATCGTACTCAGATATTTGACATTGATAATTACCCAAAAACCGAGGCCACTCTTAGGAACCCACTTTCTGCAAGTTTCCCTGGAAACTTGCAAACTTGGAAAGAGATAATCCTGCAACATCATTCCACAGGGCCATTATTTCTCTTCACTATCTCTTCTGTTATTTTTGCAGGGTTTAACTAGCTTTCTTCTTTGTCGATCCGAAACTAAACAGAGACGTCCTGGGCCTTTTCCCTTAATATCGGTGTTGCCGTTTTCATCATATAATTTTATGATGTAAGTTATCATAGATTTTGATAATTTCAAGTCTCTGGGAATTTGTCTAATTTTTTCCCCGTCCAAACACGCTCATTATTAAATCTCTCACTTTTTTTGGGAGTTGCCACACCTCGAGCCATTTTTAAGCAAACTGTTCACTTAAAGTTGACAAACACACTAAGACATGGGTTAGCAAGACGCCTTGTTTGCTTAAACATGAAAAGTGCATCCAAAGCTATCTAGATTTTAATTTCGTGATGTATATAAAATGCATAATTTGGCCGAATATTTAATTGTCCGTTCTAGCGCAACAAAAAATTTTTTTTTTTGACAAACAAATTGTGATTCTTATTATATTTTATCACCAATCTGCAGCCAGAATACTGCTCATTAAAAATTTACGAAAAAAATAATAATAAATATGATTTGCTGGTAACAGTTTATGTTAAAACAATTTTTAGATAGAAACTTTGAAATGGCCGAACATATAGTTGTTAGGGCTCGTATAGCTGTTTGGTAAATGGTAACTTAATACTTGCTTGATTAATTTTATGTGTAACATAATCGACGTAAGGATTCAGGTTTTGGTGTTCCTTTAGTGGTTTCCCGCATCCCGACAAATTATTAAATTCTCCTTTTGACATAGATTCTTGGATTAAGTCCTCCACCAGTCGATCGAATCCGTATCTAAAATCATACAATGTCATATTTCCGATATGAGTTTGGCCACATAACACACTTTGTTTTAATTTTATGTTTTAGCGGTACGTTCTTGTCCATTAAGGTGTTTTCCTCGGCTGTGATTTTGGCTATGCGATGTTCGTGAACGCTGTCTGCGGCTTGCATGGCACGGTGCTTGGCATATTGCTTTTGCCTTTGAAATGGTGTTCCACTGCCTACGCCATCGTATGATAGGTACTGGCGGTGTTGAGGAGCCGTATGCTACAAATAATGCGTAAAAGAAAATACGTGATCCGTCCATCTCAACTCACCCTAATATCAAATTCCTCGGCTCTCATTTCATAACTGTCTTCTACACCCCATCTTTCTCTTGATTTCTTTTGGGTTAACATGCGAAATGCCTTATCGATCTGGGAAGAGTACAACTTTGTAAACAATGTAAACTAGAAATCATATACAGGGTGTCAGAAATTGAGTAGGCTAGAGATTCGGTTATATGGGCATGGTTGTGCAGTTTTGTGCGTTGAAACACTTGCGGTTGTGAATGTAAAAAAAAATTATAACCAACAATTTGGCTATAATTCTAAAAATTATAGCCGTTTATAAACATTTAGGTTCATTCCAAGTAACAATCCCGGACTAGTCCTGGACGGTTACGCATGCGCCCTTTCATGTCAGGCGTTCCAAGTGCACGCGGACTGGTTTCGGACGGATCGTGTACTGTAGTCCAGCGTTCCAAGTGATCTTCGGACTAGTTTCGGACGCATCAGAACAGTCCGCGCCTCAGACCGTGGACACATTTTTGGACCTTTAAACGTGTTTAAACCAACATCCGCACAAGCGCAGTAATCACGCGAAGCAAGTTACACGTGGATGATAGTGCAATTTCTATTTTGATTTATTTTAGTTTTCTGGACAATTCTGATTTGTAATTCACATATTTGTTTAGATGAATGGTTTCTGGTCCAGCGATGAAGATTTGGAAGAGTTGTTGGAGGTTATGAATGTACCAAAAACGGAAAATTATTTTGAAGAAACAGTACCGTTACTAAGTGATGAACAATATATTAAACTTTTAGGATAAGTCGTAGATTAACGGAAGAATTATCGGAAAAATATCATGATAGTCATTATTTTAATGATAATGAAGGGCCAGCTATGAAAATATCAGCTTTAAAAGCTGATATGACTGTATTTTTATGGTTTGCTGGTAACGAAGCGACATCATTCAGAGCAGTTGCTGATCGCTTTAATATAAGCCAAAGCTCGTTAAGCAGACTAATTAAAAAAATTACTTATTTCATAAGTAATATCTCCCAAGAAGGGAGAGTTACCGGCAAATATCGGTTCGAAATCTGCCGCTCATCCCCTCTTTCAATCGTCAGAAATCCGTCAGTAAATTTTCTGATCCAGTCCAAAATCGCGCCTGCGCAACGTAACTATCCGAAACTGTCCACAGTCCGTCCGCGGATCGTCCGGGACTGTTACTTGGAATGAACCTTTAATAATTATAGGAAATTATAAAAGTAATGCATAAATGTTTCAGAAAAAAGTTACTTGAGTTGATTAAACACACTTAAAAATTATATCGATATAAATAATATTTTAAATTAAAAATTATTGTAAATAACTATAATATCGCCGTTCCCGTGGAACAATGACCCAACTGCAAAATGAATATTTCAGGAGAGACGAAAAAAGATAATTAATGATAGAGATTCAATGAAGTGTATACACGTGTGCCGGATACGCAACTAATACTGTTTAAATAAGCTTCGTCTTAGAATTGGACTGTAGAAACATACCTCTTGAAACTTTTTTAAATCTCCATCAGGATTATCAGGATGGTATTTCTTTACTAGTAATAGATACGTTTTTCTTATTTCCTCTTGATCGCAACCTTCGGAAACACCCAATATTTGATAACATTTCTTCAAATAAATATTCGTTATTATTATTTATAATGTACGATTATGTTTAAATTACATTGTACCTTATATTCGGTTGTTTTGTTAATTTTTGAATATAACAAAACCTGCAACTTATTTTTCCATGTAGGATGCCTCGTTAAAGTGTACATACCAAACATTGTGGCTCTAATTATTATCATAAAAGTATAGGCACTTAAAAATTATCAGTTATCAAAGTAATATCATTTCAATTTATTTTCTCCATAAACAAATAAAACGCAAGTATTATGAAATTTTGCTTCCTACAATGAAAAAAAACCATTATAGATTACATTAAGTCATACTGAAAATATATACTTGCACACCATAATTAGTTTTAATAGTGTAATAACATAATATTAATAAAATAATTTAAAACGAAGACGTAGATTTTTCAAGTATTGCGTTTCACTGGCAACTCCAAAAGTATTAAAACAATCAAGAAAATATGCTAAAATTCATTATTTCATACATACGTGTATTTATTACAGATGACTTTATAATTTTTTGTAAAGTTCTAATTCGAAATTGCTTGATTATAAAAAATCGCAAATATCTCGAAAATATGTCTGAAACTGTAGAAACTTTCTCGAAAATTTAATTGAAGTGTACTCATTTTATGGTTTTCAAAATTTTCATAAACATAAAGTTCCATCGATTTGATAGGAAATCTAAACATTAAAGAGATTATAAAAAACATAATGTACAAATATCATTAGAAAATCTTTAATAAATTTGAACTGTTTTTTCCTACATGTATTATTATCAACAAATGTTTTTTGTTTGAGAATATTTAAAGGAATATTTTCAGCTGTTTTAGAGCATAAATCATTGTAAATTTTTCTCATTTTCAGAGCATAACTATCTACTAATAATAGCCCTACTAATAATAAATGTATGTATAAATGAATGTAAAAAATTTGAGAACAGGTGAATATTTTCAATTTTTTATTTTATGGACGGTTTGTGGAACCACACACTTTTAAAGGTCGGTTTGCGTGAGCCACCCTGTATATATGTGCATAAATAAAACCAAATGGGTAATTATGAAAGTTTCGTGAAGCGCGATGGAATCACTGGAATGCAAAGTGCAGACCGAAACGCAATTTTTCGAACGGATGCATACGGAATAACAGTTTGTTTGCGTGACAGTTCAACCGATTTGGAACCGCTGGTTGACGTCACAGTGGGTTCAAGATGGTGGAAAAGAAGAAAGGAAAGAAACGCAAAGAGGTGAGTTTTGCTGGAATAATAGGTTTTAACACGTAATTTGGTTGGGGTACGCTTACATTTTCATCATGCACCCAGTTTCGGTATCAAATTGCGTATTGGATTGTCTCGTGCGACCGAGTGAAGGTTAAAATATGTTTTTTCCGAAATTAGATGACGTTGCTTTTCCTATACTTTAGATTAATACGTAAATTGCAGAAAAGCGATTAGGGAATAATGCTGAGACAGCACGCACTTCGCTCGGGCGGTTTCAGATTTGCTCCGTATTGAGATTTTGTGGTCCCGATTTAACCTGTCAATTACGTTAAATAACGGTACATTAATACCGTGTCACGTGTTGGTATGCAGACAAATTGAGTTATTTTAATTTCTAGCACAATTTTAGTATGTCTACTCACAAATTCTGCAGTGTATACTTGAAATATCACTGAAAAACGAATTCTTATGTAGACAACATGACATTTGCGATGTTTTGATGCACAGTGCACTCTGTTAGCAGTGACAGTAAACTTAACTACATAATACATTTTCTTCCAACTTTTTAAAATACAATTTTTACTCTGATTTCACTCCCCATATTGCCAAGTTAGGACTTTACGATGAAAACGATTTAACTAGTACTGGAAAGTGGAAATATCTCATTACACGAACTTTCATCTTGAAAATCAAAGCCATCAAAGCCAACTCAAAGCAAAGCATGCAAGTTGAGTCTCAGAGATTTGTCTGGTTGTAGATGCAAAATCATCGTAGCTAGACGGTGAACGATTTTACCTTCATTTCTTAATTTTTGTTTGTTTGTTGAGTGCATCGCCCTCTATGGGCATCTTCAATCGGGCACTAATAATTAAAGAGTAATATTAGAGCATGCATGACAGACAGATCACAAAATTGGCCAATTTGAATATCTGTGTTTGGGCACAGATTACAGATTCACTCACGATTTGTCTCGTAAACGCTCTGACCTGACTTTAAAGAATATGAATGTGATCCTGCTTTTGTCCAATATATATTGAATAATTCGTTAATTGGCAGAACCTTGCTCATTTCCATCACCCAGCTAAGTTCAACGGAAGATCATCATGAATAGTATTAACATTTTTAGGGCTATGTCGCTCCTGGGGATGAAGCAAACAAGCCCGCGAAAGAAGAATACAACCTCGCCAAATGGATGAGGAAGAATGTGCAGATAAAAAAAACGAAGCTTCTAAACCACCTCGTCGAATACTTCACCGGTAAGCCCGACCGCCGGTCGCTAACCCCCACATTTTTCATTTCCATATGATTTTGCAGCCGCGAAAGCTATCGATGCCCTCGTCGAGTCAAAGTTTGCTAAGGGGGACAGTGCCCTGTTCTCGACCAGGGAGGACGTGGTCGAGTACCTGCAAGTAATGCTTGAACACAAATTTTTCCACAGAGCGAGGAAGATACCGGTTACAGAACAGGAGCTAAGGGGCAAGAAGAAGGAGAAGAAGGGCAACGATTCGGCCGACGAAAAGGTCAAGGAGGAGAAGAGGGATAAGGAGAAGGTCACCGATGCTGAGAGTAGCGTCGTGGAGGGGAAACCCGATAAAGCCGTAAGTATTTATGACATATCTCCGTTCCTAAGCAACAATGATGCAACAGCAAAATGATGATATTTTTCAGGAGAGACAAAAAGCAATTAGGAATTCGATAAGTGAATACAATTAGTAATTATTGTAATGTATACAGTGTGTCTCAGTGACTACCAGACAGCAAAATTTACATTGGTGAATTATAGGATCAACTATTGCTGTCTGTATTTAAAGATGTGATTGTCACAAATGAAACAGCAGGTATACTCTGTTCCATTTTTATTTTTAACTAAGACTAACTTAACTATGGTTTCATTTTATAAAGTTTTACACATGAACACCAACAAAAATGATCTGACAGTGAAAAAATTATTAAATGTCAGATTTCTAACGTTCCCTCATAAATATATTAAAATAATTAAATTATAGCTTCAATCATGCAAGTGTGCTGGTTTAAAGTAAACAAATCATTAACTATATTTTATATTATAATTTGATCGATTTGCTTTTGTAAAATAAAAATTGCAAATAAATTTGTACTCAATAGATACTCAATTTGATGGCAACATTGCCCACAGTCATGAAATAAAAGCTCTTTTTTTTAAATATAACCGTTTTCTTCAAGTCTAGTGACTAACTTAGTTAAAAATAAAAATGGAACAGAGTTTAGTTGAATTAATCAAATTTACATTACCATCGTATACCTGTTATTTTTAGAATTTGCTGACTTAATACAACTATCACCATTTAATTATCAATATTATTTAAATAATTATGTTATATGAAAATAATTTGATAGAAGTAAATTTCTGTTTGTTTTAAATATTGTTCCTCCTACCTGCCCTGAAAGTTCATTTTTTGGTTCTAAATTGCGGGCGGAAAATGAGATTTAGAGGCCCCAGGGCCACTAAAATATTTCAGAAATTGTCCCGTAGATGACGGCATACTTTTTTCATAAGCGTCAAATGTCATTTTGACTGATACGGTCACATATATATTGTACTCTCTAATTAAATAGTCTATTAAGTGCAATGGATGTTAGCAGCGATGAAGACTTGGCTTACACCACTCGATATAAGGCAAGTTGCCGCAGCCGCTTCTGCTAACGTATTTAACCAATAAAATCTTAAACTCTATATGTACTCCAATATAATAAGTTTTGTAGTTGGAAAACGGGCAAAAAGTAAAAAAAAAATTACAGTAAATACAGTACTGGCATGTATAGCAGAAAGAAGCAAATAGTGCTACATTGTGGTTTGAACATTCAATGTTAAAGTCGGTTCTTAAAATAAAACAAAATATTGACCATCAAAATGCGGCCGTATCTGAAACGAAATTCGGTTGATTATAGAGCAAAAAAGTCAGATATTGTAGGTAGGCGGAAAAATTGCGTGTGTCCCGCAGGCTGAAAGGCTTTAGCAGCCCTTCGTTTCTTGGCGTCCTCGCTTGCTCATGTGCCAAGCACCGCGGGCTGCTAAAGCCCATTTTCCGCCTTTGATGCACAATATACTATTGCTTTGGCGTTATATAATTTTATTAATTATAATTTAATGTTAATTAATATCTGGTACTCACTGAGACACACTGTATATTTTACATTAAAATTACTAACCATAAAATGTATTCGCATTCCTAATTAACAATTGTTTTTCGTCTCCTGGAAAATTCATTTTGCAGTGGCGTCATTGTTGTTTCGGAATGGCGCTCTCATCTGATGCATTCATAATTTTTATTTGATTCGAAATAATGTTGATTCCTAAAGTTTTTCGACTCGCAGCCCCCGTTTTTGAACCAGGGTTTTCCCATTTGTGCCCTTCCCTTTCCATTATATTTTTTTCCAAAGTTCTATGAAATATTTAATATTTTTGTGAGAAATATGGTTTGTGTGGAAAGCCTTTAAAATTTTCAGGTTAAAATTTGCAAGTTTCATTAATATTTGTAATTTTATGAAAACTTGGTATTTATAATAAGAAGTTCTAGCGAAAATTTTGTAATTTTCAATAGAAATGCAACATTTGTTGTAATTTACAGTCACCATGATATAATTTCTATGAGAATTTTGTAGTTTGATGAGCTTATTGAGATCTTTCATAAAATTTAGCAATTTGTAAGGAAAATGTAGAAAATTTGCATATAAAATTGTTGTCTGCAATAACAATTTCATAATTTCTATTGAAGTTTTTAATTTATACTTTACTTGCAGTCTGAAAAGGAGAAGAGGAAAAGAAAAATCCGTCTTGACATGCACAATGACCAGAGATTTGTGGACGGTCTAGACGCGTACGTATGGATTTATGACCCTATTCCTTTCCATTACTGGATTATTGGAGCTTTGCTTGTTTTGGGTGCTATCGGAGTGTGTCTCTTCCCACTCTGGCCTCCGTCTGTTAGATTAGGTAAGGCATTCAATTAGATTAGAAAAAAAACTATATGCGTCGGCGTTTCATGAACTTTTCCCGCTGGGTCCCTTGTAATGGGGAATATTTATTTTGCTCCCTCCATGTATATTAAGCGTGAATGTTTTTCTCTTTGATACTTTGAGCCCCTAGAAAATCTTTTTGACAACTTGCAATGTGACACTTGGTCAGAGTTCTATATGAGCTTCCAATATAAGAAAACGAACTAAAATTTAACAATTATTTAAATTTTGAAAGAAAAAGTTCACCAAATACACATTATTCGACAAAATTTACAATGTGTATACAACCATGTTACATAAATCATTAAATTCAAAGGCCCATATTTTCCGTCCGCTGCTAACTCCGCTTTTAAGCGTTTTTAACTAACAACGCTTTTAACGCTAACAACGGAGTTAGCAGCGCACTTATTCTGCGCTCACATTTTCCCCACATTTAACTAACAGCGAGCGTCGCCGAAAAAACACTCGGCAACAATGCATATTTATGTATTTTGGTGTGCTAGGTTGCAAGCCCTACGCTCAATCGCGTGCGTCTTTCGAATTTTATTGCGGGGATTATCTACCGCATTGTCGGGATATCCAATATCCAGCCCTTTTCAAGACAAAGTAATCATGTTTACAAGATTTTATAGTGGTTTGATTACATTTGTAGATACTTACCTAATTAATAACTTTCTTTACTTTATAATAATAAATTTTAGATGACTTCATGCAGTGGCATAAAAGAAAATCGAAAAGGGAGGCTTTACAGAGATTTTACAGAGTCAGAATGTGCATGAGTGGACCTGGGAAGTCATTGAATTAAAAAAAAAAGAATTTAAAAATCCAATAAATACATAAAAAAACTATTGTATTATAAAAATTTCAATTCAAAATAATAAATATTTCAATATGTCGGCCATTTGAGGTTAAATATGCACTTAAAGACGGACGGGACCGCGTTTAAGAATCGGCTACTAACTATTAGCAAGCAGGGCGCTGTTTGGCAATGGTTTGGCGTTAAACAGACAGCGGAATAGGTTGTTTCTAAAAACGCCGCTAAAGATAGTTAGCAGCGCCTTACTAACTCTAACAGCGAGCGGAGAATACGGGCCAAAGTATTTAAATAGTATTAAGACAGTTGTCAACTAGTGGCATCTGTCAAAATGAAAGTTCAATCAAAAATTTCAGGTGTTTTCAATATAAACCCATAAAGTCTGTGGATTCTGGTTCAAACCAATCAGAATGGGCATCCTACATGTCTCATCTCTTATCTTTCTATTATATAGGGTCTCTAGTTAGAGTGAGCGCATAGCCCCATCTATGGGCATTAGCGCTAACAACAGTTTGTTAAAAATCTCTAAACTTACGTTTACATGGCTTAGCTATTTGTTTGTTAAACTGCTTATTCTGAAATTAGTTTGGTTAATGTTGGCAAAGCAATAAATATCCCCAGATTTCAGTCAATAGCAACTCAAGACGATTTAATTTGTTACAAATAAAACAATTTAATGGTCAAATTGAGGCATGTACGGTGTTATAAAAATATTTAAATAATGGCACGAAAAAAAAGAACTTAACCAAAAAAATCAAGTAACATGTTATTGTCATTGTGACATAAATACCTACATGTTACTTAATAAAAAGCCACATTTTGGAATAGCCCCTCAAGTTAGTGCTTTTAATAAAGCAAGAATAGAAAATTGAAAAGGGATGGTCTAACTGTAAGTTGCACCATTTTTTGACATCTTATCTAAACCAAATTCACACTGGGCAAAAAACCAGTCAAATTTTTTTATGGCCTTGACCGTACATTGCTGCAAGAATAAAAAAATCCACTACCATTTTCTCTGGCACTTTGTTGTGTTGGTTATGGTTTTGACAGTAGCCAACAAAACGTAACCCAACTTTTAATTTTCCCCTAGACAATGTTGCCATTTTTATTTTTGAGGTAAATTGTGGTGTTGGTGAACTTTAATATGTGAATCTATTGAGTTCTTGTGAAGCTGCCTTAAAAAGACTTTTGGAAAATCAATAAGGCAACTTGCACCATTGTAACATTTTCTAAGGCTTACATTATAATATAATTCTTTTTGGCTTGCATTTTGACAACATTTAGTTGTCTCCGAGAACGACTAACATATATGCCTACAGTCGTTTATTTTTTATTATTAGGCCCTGATTACTTTTTGATTAGTTATCGTCATTGTGAGCTTGGTGGCATTGTAAGTGTATTTAATCGTTTTTCAGGTGTTTACTATCTGAGTGTAGCTGCAGCTGGGTTCTTGGTCTTCATAATTTTGCTAGTAGTGCTTCGACTTATAATATTCTGTGTGGTGTGGATGCTTACCGCTGGCAAACACCACATATGGATATTGCCGAATTTAACCGAAGATGTGGGTCTGTTAGCATCATTTTGGCCTTTATATAAGGTGAGTTTACATATTTCAAATATTCATGAACGAACACAAACGAGTTAAGCTAAATTATAATACAGACAATTGTGATAAACAATCGATTTTGTCACTACAAAGTGGATTATTTTGAGAATATGTCTAGCTAAAATCTCATAATATTGAAATAGTTTGAAGATTTGCGGAAATGACAAAATGTTAAAACAGTATGTTTCCGCTTAAACTATTCGCTAGTGCATGAACTGAGCTTATTGCCTTATACTTTCAGCTGTAAGGAGTAATGAATTATAATAGCTTAAACTTGACTTAAAAAGTGCCTGTGTTACACCATCCCTTTTATCAGATTTATCTCTACAATTTAAGATGGCGCTTAGCTCGTTTGAAACTTCCCGTCTTATTTATAGAACACAAAGCGCACTAATAATTCTTGTTTTCAGTATGAATATAAAGGTGAAACAAATAACGCGGGCAAGAAAAAAAAGAAGAAAGATAAGGATTCTGATGCGGAAGATGAAAAGGATGACAAGTGTGATGTTGAATTAATTAAAGAATCTGATGATGCTGGTGCGCACAGTAAGGGTAAGATGTCCAAAGAGAGCACAATAGAAGATGACCGGTGAGTCGTGCATTTTTATACTGTTTACTGTAATTTCATGATCATTGTTGTTTTTCAGACACAGTGATAATGGTGGTACAGACACGGGCAGCCAGGTCGAGACGCTGGCCGCCTCCGAGAGTGAAAGCGAGTCCAGCCAGAGATCCAGTACGGGCAAGGATTTCGAAATGGTGGATCGAGATGACCTGGATTCTTAACACTAAAAAGAAAATAATAAATGCCTTCACACGGCACGCTCTTACCCTAAATATAGTTATGTGAGAGAGTTATACAGTGAGATATCATCTTTATCTTGTCTTTGATTTTATCCCAAAATATATCTATAAATGTAGTAGTCTTTCGCTTGATGGATCACAAACTATTTTACTTGTTAAGGATGCAATGGCGGGCTATATTTTTGAAATTGTCTTCTAAAGTTTTATGTGATTGTTTCATGAAATGAACGTTATGTATACTTGATTTGATTTACAACTTGCGTCACCGTTCGAAGGGTGATATAACTGAGTTAGAGATTGCTTCATGAGATATTTATTATTTAGAATATTTCCTCCTCTTAGATATACTGTACTTTTAGATTTCAGATGTGGTTTTATCTGATTAGATTTTTTGGTATTTACACCTAATATGATTTGCATAGTTTTGTTTTGATAAATATTTTATATGGAGTTTACAATATGTTTATTTTTGAATAAAATATCGCATTTATTTTTGTTAATAATATCTATAATTATATATTCTTTTATACATTTTGGGATTTATGTAATAGAGGCATTTATTTAATTCTTATTTAGTGTTTTGGCACATATATTATTTACCCCTATACTTCTACCTGGATGAAATTGGAACTTGAATAATGTTATAATAAAAATATTTATTTTATGTTAACCACTGTTTTTATATTAGATGTAAATTTATATCGTGCTTCTTAATATATAAATTCCACAAGGTTGTATGTGCACACTCGCAGACTACTTGTATCAAATACGTCAATCCCGTGTGCTAAAGTGGAACCACGAAAACAGCGCCCTTACGTTTCCCAGGTGATACCATCAGTGTTCGATTTGCGTGCTTTTTAAAGTTTATATTCAGTACAATAAATTAGATGTAAAAGTCTACATTATTTACTTTTCCAAATATTTCATACGATTCTATGAATTAGATATAACATCAGAATACTGTAAATAATATAGAAAATACACAATATCAATTAATATTTAAGTTTTGATGATCAAGGGAAATAAAGATACCACAAATTCAAGAGATATATTGAATAAAATATGTATTATACAAAACACACATTTAAATATTACAAACTTAAATAACATAATAAACAATAGTAACAATCAATGTATTAAAAAACAATGGATATA
Source organism: Othius punctulatus (assembly GCA_951805005.1). Lineage (NCBI taxonomy): Eukaryota > Metazoa > Arthropoda > Insecta > Coleoptera > Staphylinidae > Othius > Othius punctulatus. Next base: position 43,365,974 of record OX638144.1, read on the forward strand.
TTAAATACATCTAAATTTGCCAATATCGCTTTTCGAACTATATGGTTCTCATCAGTACGATGCACTTTGGTTCTGATTTTTTCAACACTAATAAAACTTGGGTAAAACTACAATCAACGTGAATAATATGAATATGTTTAAAACATAAAAGTAAATCTGGTAAAATCATGACACATGCTTCGTCGAAAAAAATAACTCTTCAATAAACATAACAAGAATAAAAATATACACTAAAAGTAACAAACAAGAAAATATTAAAATTAAGTAACTATGGTCATGTACAAAATATATTACCACTAAGAAACAAACTATAAACTGTTAAATTTTAAACAATATTTTAACCCCTAGATAGTAACTAATTTCATTCTATCATTTTATTAATAAAGAAACAAATATCACAAAAATTTAGAAACATAACAGCGATAAAGCAATCGGCATCACAGAGTCGGAAATTAAAAAATGTGGAAGAACTAAAGAGGCCTCTTGCCCTATTATACGGCATTATTAATAAGCGACAGCAGTGATTATAAGAGTTATTATAAGAGTTAGTCCTATATTCACTGGCGACAGCCAAATAATTCATGAACGGGTTAACATAATTACAATCGGAGAACTGATATAGATAGTTTAGACATTTATCTACAATTAGACAAAGTAGTTTTAAGAAATAAATTAAAGGTGACTTATGTCTGATTACCTATTCGGATTTATGTGCAGACAAGAGTACTCCATTATAATTCAAGATATTTGAACAAAAAAAAAGAAGGTGGTTCGGAACAACATTAGTTCCAAATACATCGAGGAAATTTCCATTATATGTACCCTGCCTTAATTAAATAAATACAGAAGAAAATATCACAAACCGGCCAAACATGCCATTCTTTTGGTTAGATTAGGTTTGGTTAGGTTAGGTTGTAAGGACCTAATAATATTAAATTCTATAATTTTACGAGTCAAAACACAACGGCGTAAATATCGGCTCATGCCGTCGGCCGGCGTGAATATGAGACCCGAGCGAGGTCACCCATCTCGGGCGCGCACATATTGAGATTACGCTGAGTTCTAATTTTTGGCCAAATTTAAATTAGCCCACGATCGAATGCTGAAACATAAATAGGTCAAGGGAATACAAGGGGAACTCAAAAGGTCAATTGCGTAATTTGATGACTCACATTGGATTGGTATTGCGTCACTTTGCGGCGAAAAACAGATTCCCGCATGGAGCAGAGGCAGATGAGCAAAGATTGGGGAACAGTATAAATATATATATATATATAATCGATCTTTATTGGGCTATCGACCCCATATGGGGTCTTTCCGCCTACTCATATAAATATTACTGCTGAAATGAAATAAAACCAGTTAGATGTACCGATCGATACAGAACGACACGCTGCCCGACGACGGCTCATATACTTTGAGAATTCATTCCTCAGGTGAATTTATTACACAAGTTTATCAAATGTACTTAACACTGACAATTCTAAAGTCAATTCCATACTAATAATATAACGTATCTAGTGACATTACCGCACCTTGTCGCCGGTAGTGAGGGAAGTTTAATATAGGTATAAAATGTGGGTTCCTTACGCCGAAACTGCGGAGTTGAACTTAACTGCATTTTATACTTTGTGCTGACAACATTTTCGTACAGACAGATGAATACTGTAACTTGTCTTCCTTTCCTTCGTCGCAAAACATTTGATCAAACATATTTTCTACCAACAATTCGTAAGTAAATTATCCATAATAATGTAACCTATCTAGTGACATTACTGCGCCTTGCCGCTGGTACTGAGCGAAGTTTAATAAAGGTATAAAATGTGGGTTTCTTACGCTTAAAACTGTGGAATTGAACTTAACTGCATTTTATACTTTGCCCTGACAATATTTTCGTACTGACAGGTGAATATTGTAAAATGCCTTCCTTTCCTCGTCGCAAACATTTGATAAACATTGTGTCTTCATTAAACAAAGACGTAAAATATAGTTTTGATTCGGGAAGTTTATAATGATAACATATGATTTCTTAAAGCCAGTTGCAGATTTAGTTGCAATCGGTAGTTAAATAAAAAGTTGCGACAGGGGAACATAACTTCAATATAAATAATTCAATGATATTCTGGGCAATTAAATCGTATAAACAAACGTGCTCGGTGTTCCGCCCGGTATTCAAGTAATCTCAGCATTATGAATGAATCAACTGAATGTATGCATGTGCTTAAGTAATTAGAACATAGAAGTAGAATAGAGCTCTATCATACTAAACTATAATCAATTTTGAATATCATTACCTCTTAAAGTTTTTACGATCACATGGCTGATATTGTTGGTAGATACAAATACTAGCAATATCTCGCGATGAGGACATACATTTGGGTGCATCAAATATTCCAAATTATGAGAATTTGTACAACACCTGGGTTCGAACCGTTACAAGGTTAAGTTAGGTTTCGTTAGGGGGGGAGAATGGTCCTTTGGTTTTTGGTTAGATTATGGGGATAGAGTGAGATTCAATACATTTTTTGTTAATACACATTAGGGTGTATTCCTCATAAGTCAAAAAACCCTGTTTTTAGTGAAGTTTGGAAAATTTCGAATTAAATATTCGTGTAGTTCGTCAGAATTAAGAACCTTGACTAAAAACACACATAAATTGGTAAACAATTATTCCGCAACTGCCCTAAATCCGATACGCAGTCACGCCGCGTGGGCGCGGTAACGTAGGAATTACAAAACACTGAAAATTGAGGGCAAAATTCAAAATTCCTCAATATTTAGACCCCTATCTAAGGGTAAAGGAAACTTTTCCGCGGAGTAAAACTTACATTTTCGTAATCGGCGGCCTTCAAATAGCTGAAAAAGGGGGTTTTAGCGAAATTCGGGCCATTGTGCTAAACTGCAAAAACTCCCAATTTGTAGCTTTGTATCGATATTTGTACATACCAGGAGCTTGCATTGTATCTCACAACACAAATGAACTATTTCTATAAACATTGAAACACTCTGAATTACTCTGAATAACTTTCTGTGGAAATCAGTGATATGTGAGATATTAAATAGCAACCATTCTAGCCATCACGGGGGTTATCTATGCTAGCCATTACCGTGCATAAAGCAACTGGCAACTCTATGAAATATTCTAAATAGTCGGGCGGGCTGACCGGCAAAACAAGTCAAAACAGTGATCTGTGTTTAAAATAATCTGTAACATTCTGTATTAAAGCGATACCTGCGACATTTGTTTTTTCTGGAAGGAACTAAATCCGTGATTCCATTTTTGTAATGTTATTAAATAGATCCAAAACCATCAAGTGTGAAAGCTCACTTCTTGGAGAAGTCCCATTGGAGAAACTTTCGAAAATTATGTGCACACTTGCAAAGTTTGCCATTTTTTTCTGGGCACCCTGTGTTACTAAATTCACATTTCTCATTACAAAAAGGTTGCTTATTAACCACACTAAGATTATTGCTAAAACTTATTCTTACCTTAAAAATATGAGGCCGCTACGATTTTTTAAAGTTGAGATTGCTTATGCATGATATTTATTATATGCAGAAAAAAATTGTAAATTGGTAATACTGCAACATAATCCAAAACTAAATAGACAACAATGTAGAGGTTGGAAAATACAATCAGAAAACTTGAATAAACACAGGGTGGTCTATTTAAAAAAAAGTTTGTTTTTGTTATTCCGCAAAATTGGGACACCCTGTATGTTTGAAGGGGGTGTAAAGTTAGTTCGCCTCCTCGTGGTGCACCCTGGATAACGCTAAATGAACTAACACAAGACCGAAAGACTGTCGGTATAAGCAGTCCCCCTCTTGCCAACCAACAGCTTCGGGTGGAGGAGTTGGCATGAGTTAGGGCAATCTCTTGTCCTGGGGAGGAGAAAAAAGTCCCCAAAGGCGAACGAACCAATAAGTATGGTCAACGGCATAGAATGTAGAAGGCAACGGGAGACCACTACATTAAAGATACACATGTATATCCCTAGTACAATTATCATGACAAACAATACAAAACAATCGGCCCCCAGTCCCCGGCAGATCTTAAGTGATCAGGGGGTGCTAAGAATCACCGAGAGAAAATTAAAAATAGGAACATGGAACGTAAGAAGTATTTTTCAAACAGAAAAAATGTATAATGTAGCTTTAGAAATGGAAAGGCTAGGAGTTAACATACTAGGACTCAGTGACATACGATGGTATGGCAAAGGAAAGTGCCAAACAAACAACGGCACGATGTATTTCTCTGGAGCTAATGAAGAAGACACCAATCATAGACATGGGGTAGCAATAATGGTAGACAAACAGACCCAAAAATCAGTAACATCTTTCGTACCTCTGTCGGAACGTGTTATGCTTTTACAACTGCGAACACACACTGGAAATTTAAGTATAATCCAGGTATATGCCCCAACAGTAGACAAAGACGATGGAGAAATAGAAGCCTTCTACGACGAGATTAAAACCCTGCTTAAGACAATTAAAAAACACGAGATATGCATTATGATGGGCGACTTGAATGCAAAGATCGGCAAAGGCAGGCATACGGATCTGGTTGGAGACTACGGATTGGGCGAGAGAAATGAACGCGGAGACCGCCTAATAGAATTTGCAGAGGAAAATGATATGACTATAGCAAATACATATTTTAAGCTTCCAGCCAGAAGACTCTATACCTGGACATCCCCACAACACACTGAACACCACATAGTAAGAAACCAAATCGACTATATACTAATTCGAAAATGATATAGGAACAGCATAATATCAGCGAAAACATATCCAGGTGCAAATATCTTCTCTGACCACAACCCTGTAGTAGCCAGCTTCAGAGTGAAACTGAAGAAACAAACCAAACTAAAACAAAAGGCCAGACTAGATGTTTCAAAACTTAAATGCCAGACAACCAAAGAACAGGTAGAAAGAACTCTGAACGAAAAGCTTAAAGAGGCTAAAGAAGAAATTAGAAATTCAAATGACCCAAATGTCAAATGGGACACTATCAAACGAAATATAATAGACGTGGAGGAGAACTACCTAACACCTAGCAAAATGACGATGAAGAACGAGTGGATGACGGAAGAAATAATAGACCTAATGGAAGAAAGAAGAAGACACAAAACTACAGATACTAACAAATATAAAGAACTACATAGAGAAATCACCAAAAAGACCCGCGAAGCAAAGGAAAAATGGTTGAATGAAAAATGTCAGGAATTAGAGATTCTCCAAAAATCATATGATATCTTCAATATGCACAAGAAGATAAAACAAATAGCTGGTACTTCAAAACATGCACAGAGTAGTGTCCTGGTCGACACAAATGGTCATATCATAACAGACGTCCAAACCAAATTGCGTAGATGGCAAGAATATATTAAACAACTATTCGAAGACATACGACCTGAGAGACTGAATATAGTACCAACAGAAGAAGAAACAGAAACAGGACCCAGAATAACAAAGGAAGAAGTCATATACTCTATCAAAAATATGAAAAACAGAAAGACGCCTGGCCCTGATAATATCCCGGCAGAAATTTTTAAACTCATAGAAGAAGATCAAATTGGAATAATAGTGGAGTTATTTAACGTTATATATAATACCGGTATCATACCAGCAGAATGGCTAGGATCAACCTTCATAACGATCCCCAAAAAAAATAACGCGAAAAAATGTGAAGACCATCGCACAATAAGTCTGATGTGCCATATACTGAAAATCTTTTTAAAAGTAATGCACAAGAGAATGTACAATAAGCTGGATAGCGAAATAAGTGATACCCAGTTTGGCTTCCGGAATGGGGTAGGAACACGCGAAGCACTGTTTAGCTTCAATGTGCTCGTACAGCGCTGTCTTGATGTCAATCAGGATGTTTACGCATGTTTTGTCGATTACGAAAAGGCTTTTGACAAAGTACGACACGAAAAATTGATTCAAATGTTACATAAGAACGGAATGGACAGCCGAGACTTACGAGTACTAGAGTTTCTTTACTACAACCAAACGGCCACCATTAACATTGAAGGAGAAACATCTGAAAATATTCCAATTAATCGAGGCGTTCGACAGGGGTGTGTTCTATCCCCAATTCTCTTTAACCTGTACTCAGAGATAATAATGCAGGAAGCCCTGGAAGATGAGTCAACAGGTATTATAGTGAATGGTACTCCCATAAATAACATCCGATACGCCGATGATACCGTGTTGCTGGCTAGTAATATAGAAGACCTACGTAGAATTACGGAACACGTCCAAGAGGTCAGTGAACGCTACGGACTTAAAATGAACATCAATAAGACCAAATTTATGTTAATCAGCAAAAACGCAACAAACAACAACACACAACTAACGGTCAATCACCACAACATCGAAAGAGTTCATAAATACAAATATCTGGGTACATGGGTCAATGACAACAATGACTTTGAACTAGAAATAAGGTGCAGAATTGAACAAGCCTGCAGCACATTCATTAAAATGAAACGGTTCTTCTGCAGTAAATACCTTAGTAACTCTCTAAAGATTAGAATGGTACGATGCTATCTTTTCTCCGTACTTTTATATGGCATAAAGGCCTCTACGCTCAAACAACGCCTAAGCGACAAAATTGAAGCATTTGAGATGTGGATATACCGCAGAATCCTAAAAATATCATGGACCCAGAGAGTTACTAATGAGGAAGTACTGCGAAGAATGGGAAAGGAAAAAGAGATATTAACAACAATTAAAACCAGGAAACTCGAGTACCTTGGCCATGTTATGAGAGGTGCACGGTACAAGCTTTTGCACCTCATAATCCAGGGGAAAATAACTGGGAAGAGGAGCGTTGGGAGGAGGAGAATATCGTGGCTGCGTAACCTCCGTGATTGGTTCGGTTGTACCTCGAACCAACTATTTAAAGCAGCAGTAAATAAGATCCAGATTGTCATGATGGTCGCCAACCTTCGTTGAAGACGGCACCCTAAGAAGAAGAAGTATGTTTGAAAATAATTTTACGGCATAAAGATTTTTAAAGCAATAACTTTTTGTAGAACACATGTTTTTCTTTCTCTCACGGGAAAGGCGCTAGGATAGACCGACGCACTGTTGCAGAACTTTGAATGAAGTTGTCTCCAAGTCACTCCCGGTTGGAAACTCTGCTTGTGTTATGACCATTTATGTTTATAATTATATTTCATAGAATGCCTCTCATACATAATACAGTGTTGATACAGAGATAACTGATCAGTTAAGAGTTAAGTGTGCCAATTTGTGTACTAGGTAACTGGATAGGCATTATACAGACATAAAAGAAGCGTAAATTGCGAGACTTAAAATGGATTTCTTGAGAGCTGCAGATGAAACGTATTTGGATAAAACAAATATTCAAATTAAATCTGAAAACCAATCTGTTGAGGAGGAGATTGGGGATCTAAACGAAGCAGTCGATTGCAAACAGGGTATGCTGATTGAATTAAGTTGTAATTTTATTGTAATTTGATTAAAGGCAGTTGACAAATGTTCGAAATATTTCACACATGTCTACCTATACATGAAATTGTTTATTCTTAAATAATGTTGCACATAACATTCAAAATAGATTGAGTAATGCACTGTATTGGTCATTATCAATGACAATGTATATCTATTCACTGTTCACATGATTGCAAAGTTTTACAACTCGGATAATTTATAGGCTCGGCCAGTGTCTTGCCCATATAGCTTATCAAATATTAATATATTATCATTTTATGATCAAATAATACCATAAATTTAACTTCTTTCAGGTTTAGAACCACAAATAACTCCTGCGAATTATACATCTAATTGCAGCTTTGGCCAAGATGGTGATTCTGAGGTAGGTAGAAGACAAATGACAAATTTACAGTTTCTAGCACCATTTATTTTCAGGACGATTATTGTGTAGTAAAGACAGAAGAAGAGACGGTGCAAATCAATGAAGTCACACCATACATACACATGTGAAATATGTAGTGATAGGTATGATGGCTTGGCGAGTTACAAGGTGCATATAAAGGATACACGAAAAATATTAATCAACTTGTGTGTCTCATCAAATATAGCTCAATTTAATGTGTATGTAGATGTGGAGAAAAAATGGTGGGTGGAGTCCTCCTAGGAAACATTTTTATTGTATGGGTTACCACAAGCTTTGTAAACTTTCTTATTTTTCAAGTCATTCTTAATAAACAGTTCTGCATACTTGGTTAAGTTAATAGTACTCATACTTGCGATACAACCTATATGGCATTAAAAAATTGTTTTACTGTTCTTAAATATATTATTTAAATATTATTGTCTAAGAAAAGTTGTTAAAAAAATGAAACAGCAACAAAAGAAATTCAAATATACCTACTAAGAGTACTAATTTCTTCAAACAGAGATGCAATCATTTTTCATTTATTGTGAGTAGGTATTGGGACACTTGATCCAACTATTTCTTCCATAAGAATAACATTGGAGCTATCCCCTCCACTTTCCCTTTTAGGCCACGCCCCTTTGTCGACGTGCAGCCAATGGGAGCGCCCCATTCAGTCACGTGGTGCTGGGTGGGAGGCATGAGTTGTTAAGGTTTGAGGTTATGTTTAAGGTTTGAGGTTGTGTTTAAGGTTTGAGGTTATGTCGCCTTCGGTCCCTAGTCCCCAGACTTTGAGGTTATGTTTATGGTTTGAGGTTATGATTTGTACAACGCGTTGCCCGCGAGGGGTGAGGGGTTCGTATGTGGGACCCTGCTATCGCCAAGCACGGGGCACGCCCCCCGCAAGGCCTACATCCATACGATGCATCCCGCGAACGCCGACTTGAGGTCGCGCGCTGGAGGGTGCCCATGGATATTCGTATGCGGTGCCCCACTGCTATCGGTAAGCACGGGGCGCCCCGCGCCCCACATTACTCTCGCGTCGCGGAGAAAAACGTGTCGCCTGTTTCCAAAAGCCGCATCGGCGGCGGAGCCGTGTTTGTTTCAGAGTTTGCGCCCCGAAGGGGGGGTGGGGGGCTTCCTCTGTGGCATGCCGCGTCGCCGCAAGGAAGGAACCCATCTAACGAGCGATAACCGAGAGATAACCGATGATAACCGAGAATACCAACTGTCATACCAACTTATATCTTTCATAATCCCTGTGATTTGATAATATACGGGTACCGATTGTGAAATAAATTTCGTGTCAATATACGAGGCCGTAAAATATTGAATCGTATGCGAGTGTAAATTCAAGATGGAGTCCGGCGTAACATGTACAGGAGGATCGGGGTAACAACGTGTACCGAGAGTTCAAAAATAAATTAAATATTATATTAAGGTAAACGGGTAAAACGTACATAGTCTAATTGTATTTCTCGATAAGTATGGAATAGATGTCGGGGGTGTGTAAGATAATAAAATAATATTAACTCTAGGTGACACTAGAATGTTTAAAAATCCATTTAGTTATTAATTCATTTGTTAATGCCTGGCGAAAAGGTGTAGGCGTTTTTATCAGCTAAAAATTGTAAGTCTGGCGATAAAACTTCTGCGGTTTTATTTAAACAAGGATGTGTATATTTTCACACACATAGGTAAATATCAGCATTAATTAACTACGAGCGATCACCGGCAGATGCCCAGTATGCATGACACACCCGACAAACAAGCCATGATGAACCAAATAAGAAGAGTAAAGTGGAGGAACACCTAGCACCTATTTTAAAAACACATATTTGGCTTGGTACAGAAACTTATAGTAGATGTGACGATGATCTAAAGATACCTGTAATTTCCGTATCAGTCGTGTGTCACAAAGGCTACAACAGATGGCGCTCCAAACGTCAAATTAAAACTTACGAGCCGTGAACCAAGGTCTGCACTCACGTCGCTGCATCCCTAACAAAAGCCTCCGCAAGGTTTGGCTCCTCCTATCTCCGCAATCCCCCCTTCCCCCTCCCCCAACCGGCTAACCATTCTTATTAATATGGCACGAATTAATTTTAATTACGAAATGTGGCAATTTAGCGCTAATTAATTTGAATTATCAGAATCATCGTATGTTGTCGGTGGTTGTCGTCATCGGTGTCGCGCGAGTTTTGAATTATTTGATTATTATATATTAATTACATTAAATATTTTTACTGAATTAGAGTCCATTCATTTTCGGTGTGTTTACAAAGCGAGAGATTAGCGCAGTGCGTCAACTGATAAGAACCGTTTTAAACGTTTGTATTAAATATATATTCTTACAACGGAAGAGTGGAAGAGCAACGAATGGCACACAAATGTGCGTTTTTTATCAACTAAAAATTGTCCTTTTTCAAACAAACAAAAATAATAAGAGGGAAAAATTTGATAACAGGTTCTACAAACGCAACAATTGGTCGCATCATAAATGAGGATTGAGTAACCATACTTTTGATTGACATTTGAAGTAACATAACCTCAATATCATTTTACATTAGTTTTCAACCAAATCATTTTCAGTGTTGCCATGTGTAAATTACGCTGTTGGCGATTTGTTATTTTATTAATTAACTGAGCATAAATTAAATTGATTGAAATTGAAACGCACATGCCCAACAACAAGGACATTATCATACAACTGATAAACAACAACTTCACTCTTAAAACAAACAATAAAGAATCTAAAAATAGACTCCAGGAACTGATGGGCAAACATCTCATCAAAACACCCCGAACCCAACAACAGCTAACTACCACACCGAACACACAACGCACATACACCGAATCACACTACATAATCCTCTGAAGTTGAAAAGGAAACCCCAGACGACGAAGATATTGGCAAACAACTCACTAACAAGAAATACACTTATAGATACTGCAAACGCATCATAGCAAGAGTAACAGACATACCAACATCGATGATAAGAATTATAACTGGAGACATCGACTCGTTCGAAAGAATGACACATGACGGGGGACTGTATTACCTAAATAGGTTCTACAGGTTCATACCAAGCCCCCCACCCAAACGAATACCACAAGCATGCAGCAAGTGCTCCGCATACGATCACACAACCGAGGAATGCAGGAAAGGAAAAACATTCACCAAGTGTCAAGGACTACATGACGCAACTAAATGCGATTCGCCACAGCCACCGAAATAAAATGCCTGCAACGCAGAGAACCACGCAGCGTGGTCACCCAGATGCCCAAAGAGACCGACAACACTCATAGAAGGCACCCCCAACATAATTATCGAAAACATAAATAAAAAAATCTACAGAATTGCCAAAGTCAACCACTCATAACAATAGAATCCATAACCCACTGACTATACACGACCATATCATTATCACATACAAGCATGACATAAATAACACACAGAACACTAACAGAGAAAAGATTCTCAAAAAGCTCCGCAAACGCTTTATAATTGACTATGACATTGACACACAGGCTGTATTTCCCGGATACAGAATGTATACAACCATGTTCGACAAACAAGCACCAGATAGCGTTCCCCCGACAGAACCCTCAAATCATACCACACAAGCCATTATGCATGCACAGAACGACCGACTGACCTTCATATACGCAAACATCAACTGCTACAGTAACAAACGGACACTAATAAATAACTACATAGAGAATAACAACATTCAAGGTTGCCTTTTCGCAGAAACAAAGACCAAAACTGGGAAATCATACAAAAATAAGGACACATCAACATCAATGCACGCGGAGGACCCCTGGTACAGGTATCCTCCACACCACACGTAGAGCCAACCCGCCAGTACTGAACAACCCCACAAAATGATTGCCTCTACTTTGCGATCCCATTTGACAATGACAAACTTCACATCTTTCTGATATACATTTAACCACACTCACCGAGTGTGGTCCATGATCGAACAGAACATCGCCATAAAAGCACCCCATGAATAGATATTCGATTATCATTGGTGACTTTAATCTAAACCCCTAGAAGAGACGTCAACTATAAACGTTCATAAATAACTCTGACTTCAGAAGACAATACACACACACAACCAACACTCATCATGCCCAACAATAATGACACAACCCCAGGTATACTACATGCATACTGACAATCTAACAAATAATATAACATACATCAAAGTAACACCAGACCGTTGCTCAGATAACCTGGGTATTAAATTTACATTTCAACTAGACCGACCACGAACTGCCGAAACAATCAAGACAAAATTCATTCTCAAACTCACAAATACAAAAGCAGTAAATACATTCATGCTAACATACCTGAACGAAATCGAAAGAGAAGACATTGAACTACATCACCTAACGGAATTTTAGACAAAACTCACTAGCTCTATAATAAAACATAGCCCCTAAACAAAACGAAACATTTTACAAACACAAAGTACCTAAGTACATACTTACACTAATCAAGTACGAGTGACAAACGTGCCGAAAATACACTCTGACAAGGGGGCAGAAACACAAAAACAATATTGAATAGACTAAACAAAACCATACAGACAATGACACGGCAATAAAAGGCACATTCATGGTTCGAAGTATGCAAATAAATTGAGAGAGACCGAGGAACAACCTATTGGACTAAAATTAAACGACAGACAAAATAAAAAAAGACGTCACGTACAGCTACACTCCAACAAGATATTAAAAAAACATACGACAGACGAACATAAGGCATACGCCTTCGCAAACCACCTCACATCTGCTTTCACCCCCATCGACGACCCTACATATAACAACGATAACCCCACAAACGTGAACGACTGGTACGATAGACATTGTAACCAAAACACAGTGGGATAGGTATCCTCCATACCGCACGTAGAGCCAACCCGCCAGTACCGAACAACCCACAAAATGATTGCCTCTACTTTACGATCCCATTTGACAATGACAAACTTCACATCTTTCTGATATACATTTCAACCACACACACCAATCGAACAGAACATCGCCATAAAAGCACCCAATGAATAGATATTCGATTATCATTGGTGACTTTAACCTACACCCCTAGAAGAGACGTCAACTACAAACATTCATAAATAACTCTGACTTCAGAAGACAATACACACACAACCAACACTCATCATGCCCAACAATAATGACACCACCCCGGATATACTACATACATACTGACAATCCAACAAATAATATAAGAGACATCGAAGTAACACCATACCTTTGCTCAGATCACTTGGCTGTTAAATTTACATTTAAACTAGACCGAACACCAACTGCCGAAACAATCAAGACAAAAATCAATCTCAAACTCACAAATACAAAGGCAGCAAATACATTCATGCCGACATACTTGAACGAAATCGAAAGAGAAGACATAGAACTACATCGCCTAACGGAATTTCAGACAAAACTCACCAGCTCTATAATAAAACATAGCCCCCAAACAAACGAAACATTTTACAAACACAGACTACCTAAGTACATACTTACACTAATCAAGTACAAGTGACAAACGTGCAGAGAATACCCTCTGACAGGAGGCAGAAACACAAAAACAATAATGAATAGACTAAACAAAACCATACAGACAATGACACGGCAATAAAAGTCACATAAATGGCTCAAGTATACAAAGAAATTGAGAGAGGCCGAGGAACAACCTATTGGACTAACATTAAACGACAGACAAAATACAAAAAGACATCACGTACACCTACACTCCTACAAGATATTAAAAAGACATACGACAGACGAACATACGGCATACGCCTTCGCAAACCACTCCACATCTGCTTTCACTCCCATCGGCGCCCCTACATATATCAACGATAACTCCACAAACGTGAACGACTGGTACGACAGACATTTTAACCAAAACACAGACAATAAGGAACCGCCAAACATAACAGAAGACGAATACTATGACATACTAGATACAGGTAAAACACCGCCCCGGACAAGATCTTACCACAAAACAACTTCTTCGAAGCCTATCATACGAAATACATAAACACATAATATCTATTATTTCATGATAAAATAACTTAATATTTAAACAGACTTAAATCATACTAGTTGCTGATTAAAATATTCTTAAAATGTAGTAACGTATGAGACGCTGTGTTACACATGTGAGACGCTGTGAGACAGCTATAAGACACCTCTGAGACAGCTGTGAGACACCTGTGAGACAGCTGTGAGACACCTGTGAGATACCCGTGAGACACCTGTTGGTGGTGGTGGTGCTGTTGCTGGTGTGGAGGTGGTGGTGGTGCTGTTGCTGGTGTGGAGGTGGTGGCGGTGCTGTTGTTGGTGTGGAGGTGGTGCTGGTGATGGTGCTGATGCTGGTGATGGTGGTGATGGTGGTGCTGGTGTGGAGGTGTTTTTATTTATTATCTTGTACTTTTGACATATTGTATGTATATTTAAATATTATTGTACATATTTTTAATGATTTTTCTTTATTTAATGTGTTGTCCTCTCTATGCACTATGGAGGGGGTGAACAAAATAAAGTTTTTTACATTGTACTATTATTTTTATTACCATATAAAATATTCATTACATAGTTGTACAGTGCTTTAACATTTCTATATTACAAGCTACATTCTGATAGTAATAGTAAGCGCTAACAATTATGTAGGGCGCTAGTATGTGGACCCTCCCGAAGCCCCTCCGTACCCTCCCGAAGCACCGCAGTACCCACCCGAAGCCCCACCGCCCTTTCACCACCATCAACATCACCAGCCCCTCCTGAAGCCCCTCCGCTACCACCAACATCAACCGCCCCTCCCGAAGCCCAACCAGCCCCTCCGCCCCTCCCGAAGCCACACCGCCCCGCCGCCCCTCTGCTGCCCCCAACATATACCAGCCCCTCCGCCCCGCTGCCATCACCAACACCACCACCCCCTCTGCCCCTCCGTCACGAGTATGTAATGGATATTTTATATGGTAATATCCATTATACTATCAGAATGTAGCTTGTAATATAGAAATGTTAAAGCACTGTACAACTATGTAATGAATATTTTATATGGTAATAAAAATAATAGTACAATGTAAAAAACTTTATTTTGTTCACCCCCTCCATAGTGCATAGAGAGGACAACACATTAAATAAAGAAAAATCATTAAAAATATGTACAATAATATTTAAATATACATACAATATGTCAAAAGTACAAGATAATAAATAAAAACACCTCCACACCAGCACCACCATCACCACCATCACCAGCATCAGCACCATCACCAGCACCACCTCCACACCAACAACAGCACCGCCACCACCTCCACACCAGCAACAGCACCACCACCACCTCCACACCAGCAACAGCACCACCACCACCAACAGGTGTCTCACGGGTATCTCACAGGTGTCTCACAGCTGTCTCACAGGTGTCTCACAGCTGTCTCAGAGGTGTCTTATAGCTGTCTCACAGCGTCTCACATGTGTAACACAGCGTCTCATACGTTACTACATTTTAAGAATATTTTAATCAGCAACTAGTATGATTTAAGTCTGTTTAAATATTAAGTTATTTTATCATGAAATAATAGATATTATGTGTTTATGTATTTCGTATGATAGGCTTCGAAGAAGTTGTTTTGTGGTAAGATCTTGTCCGGGGCGGTGTTTTACCTGTATCTAGTATGTCATAGTATTCGTCTTCTGTTATGTTTGGCGGTTCCTTATTGTCTGTGTTTTGGTTAAAATGTCTGTCGTACCAGTCGTTCACGTTTGTGGAGTTATCGTTGATATATGTAGGGGCGCCGATGGGAGTGAAAGCAGATGTGGAGTGGTTTGCGAAGGCGTATGCCGTATGTTCGTCTGTCGTATGTCTTTTTAATATCTTGTAGGAGTGTAGGTGTACGTGATGTCTTTTTGTATTTTGTCTGTCGTTTAATGTTAGTCCAATAGGTTGTTCCTCGGCCTCTCTCAATTTCTTTGTATACTTGAGCCATTTATGTGACTTTTATTGCCGTGTCATTGTCTGTATGGTTTTGTTTAGTCTATTCATTATTGTTTTTGTGTTTCTGCCTCCTGTCAGAGGGTATTCTCTGCACGTTTGTCACTTGTACTTGATTAGTGTAAGTATGTACTTAGGTAGTCTGTGTTTGTAAAATGTTCCGTTTGTTTGGGGGCTATGTTTTATTATAGAGCTGGTGAGTTTTGTCTGAAATTCCGTTAGGCGATGTAGTTCTATGTCTTCTCTTTCGATTTCGTTCAAGTATGTCGGCATGAATGTATTTGCTGCCTTTGTATTTGTGAGTTTGAGATTGATTTTTGTCTTGATTGTTTCGGCAGTTGGTGTTCGGTCTAGTTTAAATGTAAATTTAACAGCCAAGTGATCTGAGCAAAGGTATGGTGTTACTTCGATGTCTCTTATATTATTTGTTGGATTGTCAGTATGTATGTAGTATATCCGGGGTGGTGTCATTATTGTTGGGCATGATGAGTGTTGGTTGTGTGTGTATTGTCTTCTGAAGTCAGAGTTATTTATGAATGTTTGTAGTTGACGTCTCTTCTAGGGGTGTAGGTTAAAGTCACCAATGATAATCGAATATCTATTCATTGGGTGCTTTTATGGCGATGTTCTGTTCGATTGGTGTGTGTGGTTGAAATGTATATCAGAAAGATGTGAAGTTTGTCATTGTCAAATGGGATCGTAAAGTAGAGGCAATCATTTTGTGGGTTGTTCGGTACTGGCGGGTTGGCTCTACGTGCGGTATGGAGGATACCTATCCCACTGTGTTTTGGTTACAATGTCTATCGTACCAGTCGTTCACGTTTGTGGGGTTATCGTTGTTATATGTAGGGTCGTCGATGGGGGTGAAAGCAGATGTGAGGTGGTTTGCGAAGGCGTATGCCTTATGTTCGTCTGTCGTATGTTTTTTTAATATCTTGTTGGAGTGTAGCTGTACGTGACGTCTTTTTGTATTTTGTCTGTCGTTTAATTTTAGTCCAATAGGTTGTTCCTCGGTCTCTCTCAATTTATTTGCATACTTCGAACCATGAATGTGCCTTTTATTGCCGTGTCATTGTCTGTATGGTTTTGTTTAGTCTATTCAATATTGTTTTTGTGTTTCTGCCCCCTTGTCAGAGTGTATTTTCGGCACGTTTGTCACTCGTACTTGATTAGTGTAAGTATGTACTTAGGTACTTTGTGTTTGTAAAATGTTTCGTTTTGTTTAGGGGCTATGTTTTATTATAGAGCTAGTGAGTTTTGTCTAAAATTCCGTTAGGTGATGTAGTTCAATGTCTTCTCTTTCGATTTCGTTCAGGTATGTTAGCATGAATGTATTTACTGCTTTTGTATTTGTGAGTTTGAGAATGAATTTTGTCTTGATTGTTTCGGCAGTTCGTGGTCGGTCTAGTTGAAATGTAAATTTAATACCCAGGTTATCTGAGCAACGGTCTGGTGTTACTTTGATGTATGTTATATTATTTGTTAGATTGTCAGTATGCATGTAGTATACCTGGGGTTGTGTCATTATTGTTGGGCATGATGAGTGTTGGTTGTGTGTGTGTATTGTCTTCTGAAGTCAGAGTTATTTATGAACGTTTATAGTTGACGTCTCTTCTAGGGGTTTAGATTAAAGTCACCAATGATAATCGAATATCTATTCATGGGGTGCTTTTATGGCGATGTTCTGTTCGATCATGGACCACACTCGGTGAGTGTGGTTAAATGTATATCAGAAAGATGTGAAGTTTGTCATTGTCAAATGGGATCGCAAAGTAGAGGCAATCATTTTGTGGGGTTGTTCAGTACTGGCGGGTTGGCTCTACGTGTGGTGTGGAGGATACCTGTACCAGGGGTCCTCCGCGTGCATTGATGTTGATGTGTCCTTATTTTTGTATGATTTCCCAGTTTTGGTCTTTGTTTCTGCGAAAAGGCAACCTTGAATGTTGTTATTCTCTATGTAGTTATTTATTAGTGTCCGTTTGTTACTGTAGCAGTTGATGTTTGCGTATATGAAGGTCAGTCGGTCGTTCTGTGCATGCATAATGGCTTGTGTGGTATGATTTGAGGGTTCTGTCGGGGGAACGCTATCTGGTGCTTGTTTGTCGAACATGGTTGTATACATTCTGTATCCGGGAAATACAGCCTGTGTGTCAATGTCATAGTCAATTATAAAGCGTTTGCGGAGCTTTTTGAGAATCTTTTCTCTGTTAGTGTTCTGTGTGTTATTTATGTCATGCTTGTATGTGATAATGATATGGTCGTGTATAGTCAGTGGGTTATGGATTCTATTGTTATGAGTGGTTGACTTTGGCAATTCTGTAGATTTTTTTATTTATGTTTTCGATAATTATGTTGGGGGTGCCTTCTATGAGTGTTGTCGGTCTCTTTGGGCATCTGGGTGACCACGCTGCGTGGTTCTCTGCGTTGCAGGCATTTTATTTCGGTGGCTGTGGCGAATCGCATTTAGTTGCGTCATGTAGTCCTTGACACTTGGTGAATGTTTTTCCTTTCCTGCATTCCTCGGTTGTGTGATCGTATGCGGAGCACTTGCTGCATGCTTGTGGTATTCGTTTGGGTGGGGGGCTTGGTATGAACCTGCAGAACCTATTTAGGTAATACAGTCCCCCGTCATGTGTCATTCTTTCGAACGAGTCGATGTCTCCAGTTATAATTCTTATCATCGATGTTGGTATGTCTGTTACTCTTGCTATGATGCGTTTGCAGTATCTATAAGTGTATTTCTTGTTAGTGAGTTGTTTGCCAATATCTTCGTCGTCTGGGGTTTCCTTTTCAACTTCAGAGGATTATGTAGTGTGATTCGGTGTATGTGCGTTGTGTGTTCGGTGTGGTAGTTAGCTGTTGTTGGGTTCGGGGTGTTTTGATGAGATGTTTGCCCATCAGTTCCTGGAGTCTATTTTTAGATTCTTTATTGTTTGTTTTAAGAGTGAAGTTGTTGTTTATCAGTTGTATGATAATGTCCTTGTTGTTGGGCATGTGCGTTTCAATTTCAATCAATTTAATTTATGCTCAGTTAATTAATAAAATAACAAATCGCCAACAGCGTAATTTACACATGGCAACACTGAAAATGATTTGGTTGAAAACTAATGTAAAATGATATTGAGGTTATGTTACTTCAAATGTCAATCAAAAGTATGGTTACTCAATCCTCATTTATGATGCGACCAATTGTTGCGTTTGTAGAACCTGTTATCAAATTTTTCCCTCTTATTATTTTTGTTTGTTTGAAAAAGGACAATTTTTAGTTGATAAAAAACGCACATTTGTGTGCCATTCGTTGCTCTTCCACTCTTCCGTTGTAAGAATATATATTTAATACAAACGTTTAAAACGGTTCTTATCAGTTGACGCACTGCGCTAATCTCTCGCTTTGTAAACACACCGAAAATGAATGGACTCTAATTCAGTAAAAATATTTAATGTAATTAATATATAATAATCAAATAATTCAAAACTCGCGCGACACCGATGACGACAACCACCGACAACATACGATGATTCTGATAATTCAAATTAATTAGCGCTAAATTGCCACATTTCGTAATTAAAATTAATTCGTGCCATATTAATAAGAATGGTTAGCCGGTTGGGGGAGGGGGAAGGGGGGATTGCGGAGATAGGAGGAGCCAAACCTTGCGGAGGCTTTTGTTAGGGATGCAGCGACGTGAGTGCAGACCTTGGTTCACGGCTCGTAAGTTTTAATTTGACGTTTGGAGCGCCATCTGTTGTAGCCTTTGTGACACACGACTGATACGGAAATTACAGGTATCTTTAGATCATCGTCACATCTACTATAAGTTTCTGTACCAAGCCAAATATGTGTTTTTAAAATAGGTGCTAGGTGTTCCTCCACTTTACTCTTCTTATTTGGTTCATCATGGCTTGTTTGTCGGGTGTGTCATGCATACTGGGCATCTGCCGGTGATCGCTCGTAGTTAATTAATGCTGATATTTACCTATGTGTGTGAAAATATACACATCCTTGTTTAAATAAAACCGCAGAAGTTTTATCGCCAGACTTACAATTTTTAGCTGATAAAAACGCCTACACCTTTTCGCCAGGCATTAACAAATGAATTAATAACTAAATGGATTTTTAAACATTCTAGTGTCACCTAGAGTTAATATTATTTTATTATCTTACACACCCCCGACATCTATTCCATACTTATCGAGAAATACAATTAGACTATGTACGTTTTACCCGTTTACCTTAATATAATATTTAATTTATTTTTGAACTCTCGGTACACGTTGTTACCCCGATCCTCCTGTACATGTTACGCCGGACTCCATCTTGAATTTACACTCGCATACGATTCAATATTTTACGGCCTCGTATATTGACACGAAATTTATTTCACAATCGGTACCCGTATATTATCAAATCACAGGGATTATGAAAGATATAAGTTGGTATGACAGTTGGTATTCTCGGTTATCATCGGTTATCTCTCGGTTATCGCTCGTTAGATGGGTTCCTTCCTTGCGGCGACGCGGCATGCCACAGAGGAAGCCCCCCACCCCCCCTTCGGGGCGCAAACTCTGAAACAAACACGGCTCCGCCGCCGATGCGGCTTTTGGAAACAGGCGACACGTTTTTCTCCGCGACGCGAGAGTAATGTGGGGCGCGGGGCGCCCCGTGCTTACCGATAGCAGTGGGGCACCGCATACGAATATCCATGGGCACCCTCCAGCGCGCGACCTCAAGTCGGCGTTCGCGGGATGCATCGTATGGATGTAGGCCTTGCGGGGGGCGTGCCCCGTGCTTGGCGATAGCAGGGTCCCACATACGAACCCCTCACCCCTCGCGGGCAACGCGTTGTACAAATCATAACCTCAAACCATAAACATAACCTCAAAGTCTGGGGACTAGGGACCGAAGGCGACATAACCTCAAACCTTAAACACAACCTCAAACCTTAAACATAACCTCAAACCTTAACAACTCATGCCTCCCACCCAGCACCACGTGACTGAATGGGGCGCTCCCATTGGCTGCACGTCGACAAAGGGGCGTGGCCTAAAAGGGAAAGTGGAGGGGATAGCTCCAATGTTATTCTTATGGAAGAAATAGTTGGATCAAGTGTCCCAATACCTACTATTGTGACAATTCCTTCCACAATTTCTGTTTTAAAAGGTCAATGCTGTTATTAAAATCATAAATCTATTAAGCAATATTAAACTATAAATCCATTGCGGCTAATCTTAATTCTTCAAATTTTTTCTAATTATATCAAAACAAAATATTTCAAATAGTCAGTTAAAAGTTTTAACTTAAATTTTCCTCTAACAAATAGGAACTCATTACATTGTGATACATTACGTCGCACGAAATATTTAAAAAATGAAAAAAATAGTATTGTAAAATTTGGATTTTCTTGATCTATGAAGAGATCACTAACTATTGACACATCGGAAAATAGAATTAATTTTGATTAACCTTGTCTTCAACTTGTAACAATCCGTTAAGACTTATATTTATCTTTGTATTTTTTATCGTGAAATTATTATATAATTTCTTGATTATTTTTGGCTCGTGATTTGTGATCGTATTTAGTACTTACACGTCGTGACGTTTAATTAACTACCGTGATTACCTTCGAGGTACGTTGCAATTGGTAATGTGTTAGAAAATGTAAATTATGGGTTAGTATAAAAAAGCACAGATTTATGGATTTGTTTTATTTATTCAATTATGGACACGCTGAAATTGTAATAGACAGGGAAATGAAACACAGGTTTGCGATAATGATGTGAATTGATTTATTTTCTGTGATTCATTAACCTTATGAGGGCGTGTAGAATATCTTTTTCTTTATTATTTATTCAATTACTATTTCGAAAATGATTTTGACTGCAAAGTTTATAGAAGGTGAAATTGTTATACATGCACATACATCTCTCGTTTCTCAGATCGTTTACCACCATGCTCTTTCATTCTCTTTAACTACGGGAAATCGATATGCTCAAAAATAGAACTATTTAAAGATGTTGAAATATCCTCAATAATGCATGCATATTTACTAAAGGTATCTCGCGGTCTTCCCGAATCACATGATCGTGCCGGTGTTCGCACCATAATGTGATTATTGGAGCCCCATTGTCTATGTTGATTGAGGTAAATTAGTGATTGTACTGATCTACTCACGACCCCGGCAAGCGCCCCTGTCACAAGTAGTCACCACCGTGAGACATGTTACAAGTTGTGTCAAATAACAGTTCCTGCTACCTCAATCGGAAAGGTTTATGTATTGTTATAGTTTATCATTAGGAACATTTGGAGTAATTTAATATCTATATTGAACAGTAACTCATGCCTCATTTTCTCTACGGTCATTCATGAAGTACCATTTAAGAAGTTAATAATTCCACATATGATTTATCTTCTACTCTTGAGATTATATTATATTATCTGTGTTTTACGTGAGTACGATCTGTGTTTTGTTTCTCTATTAGTTTTAATGACTTTTAATAATCTAACTTGTTATTAGCTTTCTACCCTTGACATTATATTACATTATCTGTGTTTTAAGTGAGTACGATCTGTGTCTTGTTTCCCTTTTGGGTTTTAACGACTTATAATAATCTAACTTGATATTATGCGATGTGCTTTGCCTTTTTACGACCCAAAGTGACGATGCCAATTATTACGTAAAATACGTGTTGTGATGTAGGGGTGAGGTAAACAAATGTGTAGGTGTTGGTTTGTTTATTTGATGGTAAATCTACAACGTTTTAACTGCGACTTAGTTTAGATAGTTGCTCGTTACGGGTCGGGGTGGTGAGGGCGCAGTTGACTGGCGGGTGATATTGGATGATGCTTGTTGATTAATCCGGCGGTGAGATCCGCGGTGCTGATTAATCCAGCGGTGAGATCCGCGGTGCTGAGGAATTCGGCGGGGTGACTAATCCGGCGGTGGTGACTAATCCGGCGGTGAGATCCGCGGTGGTGACTAATCCGGCGGTGAGATCCGCGGTGGTGACTAATCCGGCGGTGAGATCCGCGGTGGTGACTAATCCGGCGGTGAGATCCGCGGTGGTGACTAATCCGGCGGTGAGATCCGCGGTGGTGACTAATCCGGCGGTGAGATCCGCGGTGGTGATTAATCCGGCGGTGAGATCCGCGGTGGTGACTAATCCGGCGGCGAGATCCGCGGTGGTGACTAATCCGGCGGTGAGATCCGCGGTGGTGACTAATCCGGCGGTGAGATCCGCGGTGGTGACTAATCCGGGGGTGAGATCCGCGGTGTGGTGGCTGCGGGCTCCAGTGGTAAGTCCACGGTGTGCAGGTGAAGCTCTTCCAGCGGGATGTCCAGCACTGGAGAGTAGGGTTTGAGGCTGGTGGTCCAAGAAGGTGAGATCCGTTCTGGTGATCCAGGCACTCTATCTTCTTCCGAGTTTTTGCGGGGCTTATAAGGGCGGCGAGATCCTGCATCCTTCGGGTGTCGTCTTGCTTGCTCTCGGGGAGGTTTTCGCCGGGGTGCTGGTACGGTTTTTGCTGGTGTGCACGCCAGATGTGGGTTTTCCAGGTTCGGGCGTCGGACGGGTCGGTCAAGCCGGGAATTGTATAGGCGCCGGTTCACATCTGGGGCCAGTTTCTAGCGAACGGCGGCTTTGACGCGCGCGCGGGCCGGGATTTCCGAGTCCGGGGTGCGCTCGGTCCTTTGTGCGGCGGGCTCGTACGTGCCGTTGGGGCAGTTATCGCCGGCGGCCGGGCCATAATATGCAAATAGGCCGGGGCGAGTAACTGGCGGGCTGCAATTTTTAAACTCTGGGCAAACGCGGTGTTACAGGCTCCCCCTCTGACCTCGAAGACGTCCCGGCGAGGTGGTCAGATTTACGAGGTCGTCCTCTCTTCCTGATCGGGTGCCTTGGGGTGGCTTCGGGTTCGGGTCCTTCTGTATATGGGTGAAGATCAGAGGCATGGTGGATTCCAACGACTTCGTAGGGAGGGGAGTTGGCCAGGAGCTCGTAGCTTGCTGGTCCGTGGTGCCTGGCGATGCGGTAGGGTCCATCCCTCTTAGGGGCTAGTTTAGCCGTGAATTTTTTCTTCTTTCGTGATAGTAGGTGGGTGGAGACGAGTACTAAGTCTCCGACTTCATACTGGGGTCTGGGCCGTCGGTGCTGATCGGCCTGGATCTTCCTGCGGTCTTGGGCTTCGTCCTGAAGTTGTTGGACTTCCTTCAGGGTGTTGGCGAGCTGCTGGAGCTTCGGCGTGATCTCAGAGACGAAGGTCTGTGAGGTGAGGACGGCGGTGAGGTCATGTTTGAGCTCGTAAGGGGTCCGGAGTTCTCGGCCGAATGTCAGGAAGGCGGGGCTCTGTCCTGTGGTTTGGCAAATGGCGGCGTTTAGGGCGAATCGGATTGTCGGAAGCTTCTGGGGCCAGGTGTAGTGCTGGTCCTTCACCAAAATGGCGAGCTTCGTCTTCATGTCACGATTCCTCCTCTCGACTGGATTGGCCTCGGGGTGAAAACTTGGGGTTAGAGCTTGGTGAATGTCTAGGCAATAAAATGCGTGTTGCATCACTTTTGATACGAATTGGGTTCCGTTGTCCGAGATGCATTTTCGGGGTATCCCGTAGCGAAGAAATACTTCTTCTAGCAGGAGTTTAGCGCACTCTTCAGCGGTGGCCTTCTTTACGGCGAACATCTCTGTCCATCGACTGGCTAGGTCCTGTACGATGAGGATGTTGGTGTAGCCTTCTGGGGATTCGGGCAGCGGTCCGAAGAGGTCGATTGCGATCGTCTCGAAACGCTGGTACGGAGCCATTGTCTGTATAAGTCCTGTAGGTTTCCTCTGGATGGCTTTGTACCGCTGACACTCCGGACACTGCTTGATGTAGGCAGCGACTTCTGCTCGCATCTTCTTCCAAAAGAATCCCCGGGAGATTTGGGCCATCGTGGCTTGGACGCCGGCGTGGCAGGTAGTCGGGGCATCGTGAAAGGCCTTTATGACTTCTTGGGTCCTGTTTGACGGGACGCACTGCCGTGCTTCTTCGTCCTCTTCGTCATGGTGTATGCGGTGGAGTACGCCCTTCTCTATCATGTATCCCTTGTTGGTCCAATAGATCGTATCCTCGGTGCCTGGGTGTGTCTCGAGGGCGGATATGATTTTCTGTAGCCCTGGGTCTGCAACTTGGTTGGCTCGGATGTCTGTGGCTGGGATGGCTTCTGCGGTGAGGTGGACGTAGCGGATTTGCTGGCTCTCTTCCGGTTGATTTATCCTGGATAGAGCATCGGCTACGACGTTATGCTTCCCTTTGGTGTAGACGATGCTGGCACAAAATGGGGCGATCTGTAGAGCCCATCGTGCAAGCCTTCCTGTTGGGGCTTTGAGGCCTAGTAGCCATTTCAGCGGCTGGTGATCCGTGGCGATGGTGAGGTCGGTCCCCTCGATGTAGCCTCGAAATTTCTGGAGACTCCAAACGACGGCTAGGGCCTCTCTTTCTGTTGTGGAGTAATTCCGCTCTGCGGGGGTCAGGAGTTGACTGGCGTACTCTACGGGGTGCTCTTCTGTAGTCTCCCCCTGGCTGAGCACGGCTCCGATGGCGTAGTCGCTGGCGTCGGTTCGTAGTGTGTACGGCTTTCCCTGTTGGAGCTGGCGGAGCACTGGGGGTTGGGTCAGGGCTTCCTTTAAGGTCCTGAATGCTGTCCTCTGACTGGGTTCCCAAGTAAAGGCGGCTTTGTGTTTCAGTAGGTCAGTGAGTGGTCGGGCTACGTCCGCGAATCCGGGGATGAACCTCCGGTACCAAGCACAGGTCTGAACAAAACTGACGACAGCCTTCTTGGTTTTGGGCTCCTCCCATTTGTTGATGGCATCTACCTTGGATGGGTCTACTTCGATACCTCGGGGGGTGATGAGATGTCCTAGGAAAGGCACCTTTTCCCGGCCGATGTGGGTCTTCCTCCTGTTCACCCGGAGGTGGTACTTTCGGAACAGGGTGAGCATCTGCTGGATGTCTTCGATGTGTTGGTCTATGGTAGCTGACATTACAATCACGTCGTCCAGGTAGGCGAATACTTTGATGTGGGGCACCTCCTGACAGATTCTGTCCATCATTCTTTGGAACGTAGCCGGGGCGTTGCGGAGTCCAAACGGCATCCTGTTGAATGCGAAGGCCCCGAAGCAGCATACGAAGGTGGTCTTCGTCACGTCTTCCGGTTTCACTGGCACCTGCCAGTATCCTGCCTTGAGGTCGAGGGTGGTTGTCCACCTGCTCCCCCCTGTGATTTGGAGAAGATCGTCTATTCTGGGCATTGGGTACGTGTCTGGGGTGGTGATCGCGTTCAATTTCCGGTAGTCCACACATAGTCGGGTCTCCCCTCCTTTCTTGGGCACCAGAACTACCGGGGCCGACCATGGGGAGGATGTGGGCTGGATCACTCCATCTCGCTGCATGTCATGCAGTTGCTGCTGCAGCTCCTTCTTCTTTAGCGGGGTTAATTGATAGGGTTTTAGTTGACTGGGCGGGTGCTCGCAGGTCGGGATAGCGTGTTCCACTAGGTTGGTGGCTGGTCCGTGGGCTGCAAAGACATCCCTGAACTTCTCGAGGGCGGCGTTGAAGCGGCGTCGGTTTGGCTCGGTGGTCATCGAGCATTCTTCATCCCGTAACGCTAGCTGTAGCGATCTCACCTGGTAGCGTCGCTTTCTTGTGGTGGCTTCTCCGGGTGGTTTGGTGCTCGTTATGGGGGTGGCTGCACTGCTGGTTTTTCTCGGCGGGTCCGGGAAAAGTAGTGGTGGCTCGGCACGGAAGGCACTGGGTGGGCCGCTTCCTATCACCGGGTGCTCATAGTCGTGTTTGTCGGGTTTGTTGAAAAACTGCCAGGTTCCTTGGGATGCGTCAATTTGAATCCCGGTCATGCGCAGTAAGTCCATGCCTAGGATGGTTTCTCTTGTCTGCGTTCCCTGCATGACTCCGACTTCCTTCTGGATGGCCATTCCTTGAATGTGTAGCAAGACGTTGGCGGTGTTGATCTCCTTGGACCTGGCGACTCCATCGGCCATGGTGACAAAACCGTTTTTCTTTGCGAATTTCACACCTCGTCTCTGGAGGGCGGTGGCTATCCGTTGGGATAGGAGTGTGATCTGGGATCCTGTATCCAAGATCGCGTTCTCCTCGATTCCCTCTATGTACAATTTAACATGCGGTGCTTCGTGCTGCTTGTTGGCGGAGAATGTCATCATGCTACTTCGCACCGGGTTGCATCTGGGACATTGGCTGCGGACGACTCCGGGTGCGTTACAGCCGAAGCAGAAAAGCTCCTCCTGGTTCTGGCGGCGGGTTGGGAAGTTGCTCCTCCTCTGGCCGCATTCTTCGGCGGTGTGGTTATTTCTTCGACACTTGGTGCATCTAGGGCGTTCGTCTTTTCTGCTGGGGTGCTGTGGCTCCCTCTTCCGCTCTCGTCTGGCCTGCTCGACGATCACCTCCTCCATCTCCCGGACGGAATCGACCAGTTTGTCGAATGAATTTATTGATGACCGGGAAATGCGGTTCTTCAGATCCGCGTGCATCAGGGCGTACAGGATGTCGATCACTATTATTTCTTTCAGCGGTGGTTCTACGGCGTGTAGCAGCACTCGTTTGGCCAGCAGGAATTGATCCGTGTTGCGGACGTTGGTCTGTGGCGCTTGGAACACTTCTAGGAAGATTTTGTGGGATGGCTTGCGGGGCGCGAAATATTTGCGAAGCTGGCTAAGCGCTTCGTCCCAGGATTGAACTCGGCGTTCTTCGCCTTGCCACCAGTCTGAGGCCTCATCCTGCAGTAGAAGTGCGAAGTCTGCAAGTGCGTCTTCATCGGAAATTTCTTGGCGCTCCTTGAACAGTGTGACCTGCTTCAGGAAACCTTCCACTCGTTGCGGGTCCTTGGTCCCATTGAATTGGTGTGGGCACATGGAGAATCCATGTTTGCGGGTGGGGTTTAGTGTCGAGAACATCTCCCGGAATTTCGCTTGGAAAGCTTCGTCCTGGGCTAGTGGTGTTCCGGCTCCTGGTGCTTGCTTATCCGTTGCTTTCGGCATCCCTTCCAACTTATCGTGCGTGTTGTTCCTCGGGCCCCACGTTGGGCTCCAATGTGATGTAGGGGTGAGGTAAACAAATGTGTAGGTGTTGGTTTGTTTATTTGATGGTAAATCTACAACGTTTTAACTGCGACTTAGTTTAGATAGTTGCTCGTTACGGGTCGGGGTGGTGAGGGCGCAGTTGACTGGCGGGTGATATTGGATGATGCTTGTTGATTAATCCGGCGGTGAGATCCGCGGTGCTGATTAATCCAGCGGTGAGATCCGCGGTGCTGAGGAATTCGGCGGGGTGACTAATCCGGCGGTGGTGACTAATCCGGCGGTGAGATCCGCGGTGGTGATTAATCCGGCGGTGAGATCCGCGGTGGTGACTAATCCGGCGGTGAGATCCGCGGTGGTGACTAATCCGGCGGTGAGATCCGCGGTGGTGACTAATCCGGCGGTGAGATCCGCGGTGGTGACTAATCCGGCGGTGAGATCCGCGGTGTGGTGGCTGCGGGCTCCAGTGGTAAGTCCACGGTGTGCAGGTGAAGCTCTTCCAGCGGGATGTCCAGCACTGGAGAGTAGGGTTTGAGGCTGGTGGTCCAAGAAGGTGAGATCCGTTCTGGTGATCCAGGCACTCTATCTTCTTCCGAGTTTTTGCGGGGCTTATAAGGGCGGCGAGATCCTGCATCCTTCGGGTGTCGTCTTGCTTGCTCTCGGGGAGGTTTTCGCCAGGGTGCTGGTACGGTTTTTGCTGGTGTGCACGCCAGATGTGGGTTTTCCAGGTTCGGGCGTCGGACGGGTCGGTCAAGCCGGGAATTGTATAGGCGCCGGTTCACATCTGGGGCCAGTTTCTAGCGAACGGCGGCTTTGACGCGCGCGCGGGCCGGGATTTCCGAGTCCGGGGTGCGCTCGGTCCTTTGTGCGGCGGGCTCGTACGTGCCGTTGGGGCAGTTATCGCTGGCGGCCGGGCCATAATATGCAAATAGGCCGGGGCGAGTAACTGGCGGGCTGCAATTTTTAAACGCTGGGCAAACGCGGTGTTACAGTGTTTGTTTGAATTATGATTACTCGTGCCAGTTATTCATACTGGCAGCCTTGGACCTTTTACGATTGTTATTGATATTACGACAGCGTGGACTCGCGATTTCCGACCCGCCGGTTGTTGAGAGGGTTCGGCGTGACTCTAACGTTGCAATTGATTTTATTCATGAAGTTATTGGCTCATATACGTATGAGGCAGACGCGCAGGAGGCGATTCCACAGTTACAAATGTTTGGGGGTGCGCTGTTACAATGCGTCAACGGCATTTGTAATTGCTTCGTCTAATTGGTCGAACCCGAAAGTGACACATCCGTCGACTTTGGTTCCCTTACAGGATATAGGTAAATGGTTAAGATTTTTTGGTGGTTTTTTTGTGGTGTATTGAACACACTACTTTCTGTCAATTTGAAGCAGTGCAGGAGGCGATTCCACTATTACATATGTTTGGGGGTGCGCTGTTACAATGCGTCAACGGCATTTGTAATTGCTTCGTCTAATTGGTCGAACCCGAAAGTGACACATCCGTCGACTTTGGTTCCCTTACAGGATATAGGTAAATGGTTAAGATTTTGGTGGTTTGTTGGATAGAATAACACTCCCGTGAATTGATACTGAAACTGACTTGTGAATGTTGCCCCGGTTGTTTTGCAATGGTATTATGTCTCGTACCTATGTATAATTCTGTGTGTTTTTAGGTACAACCGTGTAAACTCGTATTCTCTGGCGAAGAATTACCGTAACTGAGAATTACCGAACGTGACTTATGAATTTGCTTGAAAACTCTCGTGAATATGTTATCTCGCGGACCGACGTAACACATCTCATTCTCTTTAATTCTCGTACGCGTGTCTCTACGACCGAACACCGACTGATCCCCCTCTGTCTTCGTTTTGAGTTTAAATAAACTCACGAACGTTACTTCACATTCTCCCCGCGCATCCCTACAGCTAAAACTCTCGCGTCTCTTTCACGGTGGTCGCCAATGGAAATTTCCACTGGAGATCTGGTCTTTTTGTACAGTGAACTGCCTGGGCACATATCTAACAGGTGGTGCCCAGATGTTATACTTCTATGGAATATTTGGACGACGCGTATCTGCAAATTTTGGCTTTGCAATATCGGGCCGTATATGTTGGCACCTTACAAACTGTTTGGGTTAATTTCACAATTTGTGAATGCCCTGCAAATTTTATGCACGTCTGCATTTTATATCATTTCATTTCATTGTTTATTTCAAAACACTGAAAATTTAAAAATCGTTGTTGCTTCAATTTATTTGTTAGCAAGTTTTTGTTAGACGAAAAAACTGGGATAAGTCTCACGAGGCTTTGAACATTTCTTACAGATAAATAAGATGTCTATAAAATTAATTCATATCGTACTCATAGGAACATGCTGCCAAAATTGCCAAAATTTTTTTTTGTCATGCATAGTCATTATAAAAAAAAATTGCTTTTCACCATTTTTGGGTTAAAACTGACTAACAAGTCAGGTTAGTCAATTTAACAAATTGGTGTCTACAGACAGGTATTTCGTAGCTTGTACATTTGTCTTTACCATGACACGAAAACGAACAAAATTTGCTTGTAAATAAGAAAGTTACAGTTCTCGCAAACTTAAAACACCCTTTACCCGTAGATGTCAATTTGTTAAATTGGATCAAATTTCAAAATTGGCCTCGACCCAACAATTTTGAAAAAAAAAATTAACTATTGTTTAGTATGTATTATTTGTCAGCAAATAAAAATGACAAAAATCTGTGACATAGGGCAACTGCATTGGTGATTTCACATGCAATTATTTCACTACTTATTCTGTGCATCACATAATCGAAACAGTATACAATATTATTTGTGCAGGCATAACATCATCCACACAGAAGAAAACCCCTACAAAAGTGACGAATGCATCTCAAGTCTCACTCACAGGAGTAGTTCAAAGATGGACAAAATTATCCAAACAAAAAAAAAACATTATAAATGTAATGAATGCACATCAAGTTTTACTCAAAAATGTCATTTGAAAACGCACAAGAGGATCCACACAGGAGAAAAACCTTACAAGTGTAATGAATGCACATCAAGTTTTACTCAAAAAAGTCATTTGAAAACGCATGTGAGGATCCACACAGGAGAAAGACCTTACAAGTGTGATGAATGCACATCAAGTTTTACAGACAATAGTAATTTAATAAATCACAGGAGGATCCACACAGGAGAAAAACCTTACAAATGCGATAAATGCACATCAAATTTTACTAAAAGAAATCAATTGGAAAGGCACAAAAAGATCCACACAGGACAAAAGCCTTACAGATGTTACAAATGTGATGAATGCACATCAAGTTTCAGTGATAAACATGCTCTAAAAATGCACAAGAGGATCCACACGGAAGAAAGACCTTACAAATGTGATCAATGCACATTAAGTTTTCCTTATAAACATTCTTTGAAATACCATATGATGGTCCACACAGGAGAAAAGTTTTACAATTGTGATGAATGCACATCAAGTTTCATTACTAAAGGTAATTTGATAAAGCACAAGAGGATCCACACAGGAGAAAAACCTTACAAGTGTGATGAATGCACATCAAGTTTCACATTTAAACATGGTTTAAAAAAAACACAAGAGAATTCACACAGGAGATAAACCTTATAAATGTGATAAATGCACATCAAGTTTCATATTTAAACATGATTTGAAAACACACCAGAGGATCCACACAGGAGAAAAACCTTACAAATGTGATGAGTGCACTTCAAGTTTTACTCATAAAATTAATTTGACAAAGCACAAGAGGATCCACACAGGAGAAAAACCTTACAAGTGTGATGAATGTACATCAAGTTTTACTCACAAAAGTAAGTTGAAAATGCACAAGAAGACCCACACAGGAGAAAGGCTTTACAAGTGTGAAGAATGCACATCAAGTTTCACACTTAAAAGTGATTTAACAAGGCACAAGAAGACCCACACAGTAGAAAGGCTTTACAAGTGCGATGAATGTACTTTAAGTTTCACTGAATTTGGTAGATTCACTAAACACAAGACGATCCACACAGGAGAAAAACCTCACAAGTATGATGAATACACATCAAGTTTCAATTATAAACATGTTTTGCAAAGGCACAAGAAGATCCACACAGTAGAAAAACCTTACAAGTGTAATGAATGCAAATCAAGTTTCACTTATAAACCTACTCTGAAAAGGCACAAGAGGATCCACACAGGAATAAAAGTTTAGAAATGTGATGAATGCACTTATAAATATGTATTGAAAATGCACCAGAGGATCCACACAGGAGAAAAACCTTACACGTTTGATGAATGCACATCAAGTTTTACTCAACAAAGTAATTTGAAAACGTGTCACAGTGGAAAGGTCTTACATGCGATTAATGCACATTAAGTTTTACAGAAAGTTTACGTTTAAAAAAGCACAAGAGGATCCACAGATGGATGTAATTATCCAATTGCTAAAAAATTACGAAGAAAACTTTTCTGTTGTAAATTAGCAATTTTTCAAATTATTCAAGTATGTTCCGAAATATTACGAACATTTTAAAGGATCCATTTTGTTGCAAAGAAAAAATGATCGTAAAAATATAAATATATATATTTTTATGTAACTGGTATTATTTTTTAAAATAATATCAATGAGAATAGAGCTGATAATATGTATATTTAACTGATTCTTTTCTTATTGAGTAATAGAAACAAGACCTACAGTTATTATCCACCTTCTGTTTTGTTTTAAAAAAAGGCGAGGTTTTTAATTTCTACTTTTGGTAATACTGGTTTAAGTACATTTTCAAGGTTTTGATAGTGATTAGTGTTACGTGCTTCCCTTTCACACCAAAACTCAGTTCAAACTCACTTCATGGAGTCGGTGAACTCTATACTACGCACAGATACTACGTAACTGGAAAGGCCTCGCTGCTATACCACCAATACATTGTGTTGTGTCAGGCGCACAGCCAACTGTGATGGAGAGACTGTACTATTTACTATTTGCATCTCATTGTAGCTTGTGTGTTTAATATGATATGAGAAGTATAAAATCAAGTTTTATGGTGTTTTTGTTTTTTAAAAGTTCTTATCTATAAAACGATCTTCAATATTTACTTAATACATTAACAGGTTGCTTTTTATCTACATACCGGGTGTTGAATTGGTTTGGTATACTAAGAATTTAACATAAACCCACATTTATGCAATTTTCTGCTTCCCCGAGTACTAAAATACATGATTAGTAACATGAATATATCACCATTTTATTTTCACATTTTCTCGTCTCCAGAAGCACATTGTAGATATGTAATTTGGTAGATTTATTTGTTTATGAACAATTGTTTACCCTTATACTTTTCCGCTAAAATAATCAGGGAAGCAGGAAAATCCACAAATGTGGTTTTACTAAATTCCTATGTATACCAAACCATTTTAACACCCGGTATAATAATTATTTAACTTGTTTTGATTGCAATAATTGTAAATTGAGCATACAAGTATATTGGAAAATACCAGTAAGTATAATAAATATTAAAAGTATTGTTAATTAAGCATAAATAATTAAATTTCATTTGTACTGCATTATTTGCCCATAATTTATGTGTGAGAAAAAGAGAGAGAGAGAGATACGAATACTACTGTTCGGTGAGTTGCCTCAGTTTTATTTTTGCCTCGGAGGTTTACATTGAGTGGCCTTTCCAGTTATGTAGTACATACATATAGAGTTCACTGCACATTGCAAAATCTAAGTACACTGCACTGCACCCATTCGTATATTACCGACCAAGCCAGAGGACGGAGTTCCGTACAAAAACGCCAACAATAACAATATTAAACCACTAGCAAATTCTGACGTTTTTGAAAAATGGCATAAAAAAATGAGATTCACTAATAATGAACACCTTAAAATTAGATAGCAAAAGTAGACCAAAAGTGCAGACTGCGCAAAAAAAATTCCGCGTATTATTTTTAAAGTAGCCTTTGGTCTAAGGTTGGCAACCCTACAAGTGTTATAACTAACCTCAATTATGACTGATTTATGTTTATAATTATATTTCATTGAGTTCCTCTTGGTGAAAACTAATCAGTTATGAGTTAAGTGTAGTTAATGGGACCCTATTTGTGTTCTAAGTAACTGGATAGGCATCATACAGAGCTGCGAAAATTGCGAGGTTGAATATTGAAAATGGATTTCTTGAAAGCTGAAGATGAAACGTATTTGGATCACACAAATATTCATATTAAAACTGAAAACCACTCTGTTGAGGAGGCGATTGAGGATGTAATCGAAACAGTAGATTCCAAGCAGGGTATGCTGATTGAATCGCAATTAAAAAGTTATAATTGGATAGGCTGATATATTCACCTCAAATAAAGTGTCTGTTACTTACGTGACAGTTAACTCTACTTGATAGATTTGATCAATTCCGTCTTTTCATCAATTCTGTCCTGTAGAATATGCTGTAAGTAGTTACTGGACAGAAGCAAATCATTTTCTGTCCATTAACTAGTTACAGGATACTTTATAGGACAGAATTGATGAAAAGGTGGAACTTTGATAAAATCTGTTAAGTAGGGTTAACTGTCTCATAAGTAACAGACACCTTACTTGGAGGTGAATATACTGGGTCTGAAGGTAGTTTACAAATGGTCGAATAATATTATATACAAGTCAAAAGTCATACATGAAAAATAATAATTTTGCCCATACTATTCAAAACGGTTTGCATAATGCATACCAATTATATTGGTAATTATTAATACATAACTCATTACCAATGAGTTGGTCTTGCATATTTGATATTTTCTATTCAATACACTTTTACCTGAGAAAATAGGATGAAATTTATATGATATCTTCACTGTTCACATGATTTTGCAGTGGCATGCGCGTAAAACTTATCACATATTAATATACATGGTGATTAATACCGAGGGGCGAAAAATTAAAATTCGTGTTCGAGATTGGCAAAAAATGAAAATAAAAATTGTTTTGGAGATATCGAGGCATGAGGTTTTCGGAACTTATTTATTTTTTGTGCATAAAATAAATTGTAAGTCATCTAAATTGCTTAGAAACAAAAGTCTTATTTAATAGTAGTTGACAGTTCTTCATTGGTCTTCATTGTTAACGTAAGAAAGATACAAATGCTGTCAAGAATGCAGTTCGGTATTGAAGAATGTGCTGACATTATTTTAGTTTGCGGGTTTTGCAACGGCAATGCTTTATAAACTTACCGGGAATATCAAATAAGATTCCCGAATAGACGTCAGCCATCTCGTTGTGTATTTTCCGATGCATTACTGTAATCGGTATACCGGTGTCATAAATCAAAGATACAACTAAACAAAAAATACAAATACAAGAAGTAATTGATGCAGTGCTTGACAAACCAGGTATTAGTACCAGAAGAAATGCAACCGTGTGCAAGTTTTTCAAAATTTCGTTTGGAGCACTTTAAACAGAGAAGTGATGCATCCTTACCATTATCAGCATGTCCATCACTTACAACCAGGACATGAAGTATATAGATTAGCATTTTTGTGATGGCTTCTCGAACAGCACGGGCAACATCCTAACTTTATTCTTTCCATATTGTAGTCCGACAAAGCTACTTTCAGTTTTCATATGGCCTACTATTATTTTTTTGTGAAACATGTAATTATATCTTTCAAAACTTTGAATCTCGATATTTCCTAAACAGGCCGATCAGAAAAAAGTTATTTCAAATTTTTTGCTTAAAATCCAATCTCGAACATGAATTGTAATTTTTCGCCTCCTGTTATAAATCACCCTG
The DNA here is from genome assembly GCA_951805005.1 of Othius punctulatus. Taxonomy (NCBI): domain Eukaryota; kingdom Metazoa; phylum Arthropoda; class Insecta; order Coleoptera; family Staphylinidae; genus Othius; species Othius punctulatus. The sequence continues at coordinate 43,401,756 of OX638144.1, forward strand.
TAGTACCATTTTATGATCCAATAAATTTAACTTTTTTCAGGTCTAGAATCACAAATAACTTTTGTGAATTGTACATCTAACTGCAGCTTTGGCCAAGATAATGATTCAGAGGTAGCTAGAAGGCTAAATGAGAAATACACAGATTCTAGGAACATTTATATTCAGGACGATTATTGTGTAGTAAAGACGGAAGAAGAGACAGTGCAAATCAATGAAGTCACACCATACACATGTGAAATATGTAATTCTACGTATGATGGCTTGGCGAATTACGAGGTGCACATAAAGGAGAAGCATGAAATGTAAGAAAAATATTAATCAACCTGTCTACCTCACCAAATATAGCACAATTTAATGTGTACGTAGATGTGGAGAAAAAATGGTGGATAGAGTCCCAGGAAACATTTTTAATGTATGGGATACCACAAACTTTGTAAACATTCTTATTTTTCAAAAGTCATTCTTAACCAACAGTTCTGGATACTTTGGAAGTTAACAGTACTCACACTTGCGATACAATATACAGGGCGTTCAAAAATGTGATACTGGTCTTAAATTTATTTTTTTAAATTTTACTATCCAGAAAAAGGTGTTAAAAAAACAACGAAAGAAATTCAAATGTACCTACTTAGAGTTCTGCATTTCTTCACACCGAGATACAATGATTTTTCATTTATAGTGACAATTCCTTCCACTATTTCTGTTTTAAAAGGTGAATGATGTTATTAAAATCATTGTCCAAAGTATAAATCCCTAGCGGCTAATCTTAATTCTTCTCCCAACTCCAAATTTTCTAATTAATTAAAAACAAAATATTTCAAATAGTCAGTTACGAGTTTTTATTCAAATTTTCCTCTAATAGGAACTCATTACATTGTGATACGTTATGTCGCAGCAAACATTTACTAAAAAATAAAATACTATTATTTTGAAATTCGGATTTTCTTGATCTATGAAGGTGGTCGTTTTTTGTCATGCATAGTACATTATCAAAAAAAATTAAATTATTATTCACAATTTTTTTGCCAAAGCTGACGTTGGGTCAGATCAGGTTAGTTAATTAAAAAAAATTGGTATCAACAGACAAGTTTTTCGTAGCTTTTACTTTTGTCTTTACCATTATGACCAAATTACCAAAATGAACAAAATTAGCTTGTAAATAAGAAATTAATGTGTAAAATTTTTATTATGTAGTGACAATTGTGAGGCTGCAAAGCCAAAAACATAAATACATTGATTTATTGATTGATTGATTGATTGCCCGTAGATGCAAATTTGTTAAATTGCATCAAATTTCAAAATTGACCTCAACCCAGAAAAAAATTATTTAACCATTGTTTAGTACGTACTAATTGACTTAATAAATAATCACAAAAATAATTCAGTCTAAAAAGACGGCGTCGAAGTAATTGATCCACCGATTAGATTGATGTTGTGCAAACGCCCGAGGCACGAGATGTTTCCGCAAATGTCACGTGTTTGATTGCCCCATCAACGAATTCTGTGCGACTCGACCGCTGCGCTGCAGAACTCAATTCAATGACTTTCTATTCAATTCAGCTTGTAAAGAAACTGATAAGATTGTATTATTTGCAAGCGACAAAGTGTTTACGGGTACTTGGCGCTTGTTGTCAATTGCAACGCGCGACGAAGTGTCGGTCTTCGGAAAACGACAACTTTTCGCTCGCATTAGCAAGCAGAAAGACCTACTTTGTGTGTCAATTGTAGGAAAATGGAAATAGAAAGCGGAGATAGTGACTTAGATTGTACACCTTCCAACATCATAGACACTGCAAAAACAGTAAGTGCAAATTTGCTACCGAAAAAGTCCCGCCAAAAATATGAGAAACAGTACGAAATTTTCATAACGTGGTGCAAAGAAAATAATGCTAAGAGATATTCAGAAAACGTACTTGTTGCTTACTTTTCGGAAAAGGCCAAAAACTTGAAATCGTCCACACTCTGGTCGATTTATTCAATGCTGAGATCAGTTTTAAGTGTGAAGGAGGGCACTGACATTAGCCAGTATAAAACGTTAATTGCGTTTATAAAAAAGCAAGCAGTTGGGTATAAAGCTAAAAGGTCTAAAACTTTTTCGCAACAAGAAATTACAAAATTTTTGCGTGAGGCATCTGATGAATTATATTTGCTAAAAAAGGTAAATTACATGTGCGTTAGATATATTTTGTAAATTATGTAATTACATTTTCGTAGGTTGTCTTAATTATTGGTATCGCCGGTGCGTGCCGCCGCGACGAACTTACTAGAATGTCTATTGACGACATTGAAGATAAGGAATCAATTTTAATAATAAATATTCCCCAAACAAAGACATATCAATCCCGAATGTTCACTATTGCAAACACAGAAAATAATTCAATTGATTACTTGTCATTTTATAGAAGATTTTTTAAATTGAGACCCCACAGTGTAGGTACACCACGTAGACTATTTTTACAATATAATAAAGGCAAATGTACTAAACAAGTAATAGGCATGAATGCCATTGCTAAAATTCCAAGCGAAATTGCTAAATTTTTAAACTTACCGAATTGTCATTTATATACTGCTCACTGTTTTCATCGTTCGTCAGCAATATTATTGATTAATGGTGGTGGTAATATTACCCAACTAAAACGTCACAGTGGGTGGAAAAGCACAAATGTAGCTGAAGGATACACCGCAGAATCGATTAATAATATGATTGAAACATCCAAGAAAATTTCGTCAGAACCGTCAACAATACATGTCAAGTGCAATTCCCAATGCGAATCGAACCAAAGTATTTCTGTGATAAATTCCGATATTCCATCAGGTTCAAGAATTATTATCGAGCATTGCAAAAATTGTACTTTTCACATTAATGTATCCAATAATTAATGTTGTTATTTTCCAGTTAATAGTATCAATTAAATTTTTGAGAACATATTTTGTAATTAATTACCTACCTTAATTAACAATTGTATTATGAAGCAATAAATTGTAGGAAAAATCTTGTATGCAATTGTTGCTCTTCGGGAATTCTTCCTTTTCCCCGAGAACAACAACGTACCATTTGCCGCTCTTATAGCACAAATAGTTATTTTGCAGGCACAACATCATCCACATAGAAGAAACCCCTGCAAGAGTGGTGAATGCATCTCAAGTTTTACTCGCAAAAGTAGTTTGAAGTTGGACCAAACGATCCACAAAGGAGATAAACTTTATAAATGTGACGAGTGCACATCAAGTTTCATTTATGAAAGTGTTTTGAAAATGCACAAGAAGATCCACACAGGAGAGAAACCTTACAAGTGTCAAGAATGCATATCAAGTTTTATTAGAACAGATCACTTGGAAAGACACATGAGGATCCACACAGGAGAAATACCCTACAAGTGTGATGAATGCACATCAAGTTTTATAGACAAAAATAATTTAAGAAGTCACAGGAGGATCCAAACAAAAGAAAAAGCTTTCAAATGTTATCAATGTACATCTAGTTTCACTTATAAATGTTATTTAAAAACGCAAAAGAGGATCCACACAGGACAAAGGCCTTACAAGTGTGATGAATGCACATCAAGTTTTACAGACAATAGTAATTTAACAAGTCATAGGAGGATTCACACAGGAGAAAAACCTCACAAGTGCGATGAATGCACATCAAGGTTCACTAATACAGGTGATTTGAAAAAGCACAAGAGGATCCACACAGGAGAAAAGCCTTACAAATGTGACGAATGCACATCAAGTTTCACTTATAAACATATTTTGACGAGGCACAAGAAGATCCACACAGAAGAATTACGGTACGTCAAATTTAATTAGCTATTTACTAAAATATTACAATGAAAACTTTTTTTCTGTTGTAGATTTTTGTAATAACATCAGCTCACTAAAATGTATCATACATATCAAGCGTATATATGGGGTGCAACTTATGGAGAAAAACTCTGTTTTCGAGGAAGTGATCGAAAACGGTATTCACTTTGAGGCGTCTTGGAGCTCCTCTCAAAATAAACCTACTTTTAAATTGACTTTTAAAGTTGTATGGGCAAAGATTCAGGAATCTGACGTACTTTTTCGGAGCTGCCTGGGCGTGGATGGGGGATCCTGCCTGGGCGGATCAATCGCCTGGAAATGTGTCCAAATCAACCAAACCCGAACATTCGGCACTATTACGCACTTTTTATTTAGTTTGAGCCACTCCAAGTCAACAAAACGAGGAAGTAGTGGCTTGCTTTGATTGCTTTATTTTGGCGTTTAACGTCGGGAGGTAATCCGAACTGAAACTCGTGATACTTGCACTGATTATTTATTTAAGACAAACGCTTAAACTTGGTTGAAAAGTATACGTTTGACTCGGGTATGTAATCCCAAAGTATCATCGTGAATTTCAAACTTCCTGCTATAGGCATATATGCACGTGTATCATGCACTATTTTTTATTGTACATGCACCTTAATCTGGAAATCATGGATTCAACCATCCAATTTAGGATAAACAAGAATTATGATGCAGGTATTATAAAAAATGTATACGAAGCTTCAACCAAACCCAGGTTGGCCCAGAAGTGGTAGAAAATGTACAATTAGGGAAAGATCATTTCGAATGATTTGACATGAGAAATTCTAGCTGCCTTGAAAAATGGAGAAGAATAAGCATTTGATGAAAATTATTTAATAATCAATCTGCGAATTGCAGGTAATTATTAAGATTAAGTATTTAGTAAACTGTGCAATTATTTCACTATTTTTAAAATCCTCCCTTTATCTTATATTTGGTACCAATTTTAGCAGTAAACAGGAATTTGAGGGATCTAAAAATGTACAACCATTTGCTCAATGTGAATGCTATTATTGAATTGAAGCATATTTAGAAGAAACTCACCCCGTTTCACTCTTCATTTCTAACGAAAATCTAATTCAATATTAAATATTAAAATAATTTATTACTGCTATTGCACCATATGCGTTTAACAATATAATTTATTGTAGCTATTGGCATGTATTGGTATAATTTATTTGTTGGACAAATATAAGTACATCAGATTAGCACCGGCTTATAAAAATTTTTTTGCTAAACTTAGGGACATTTATGAAAATTTTATCTATTAGTACACATTAGCAATCTAATCACTAATTTATAAGTAATCACTAATTTTAATTTTTATGTAAAAATAGTGCAATAGTTAAAATTAAAATTACATTAATTCGAATAAAAAATATATAAGATGGTGGTTATATGGAGCGTAATTGCAATGTATATGGATGTACCTGAGACTTGCTGTAAAAAGCTCCGATCCATCGACGTATAGCTACTTTCAGATACCAAGTTCGCAGGAAACCATAAGGCGCAACATCATCTCGTCAGCTTACATGCACCAGCTCGATTGTATCAGGTTTATTACATCTTAAATCCATCAACTTTATAGACAACCATACATTTATCTGCATTTATCATAGCAGCACATAATCGTCCATGTTCCTATAAAATGATTTTTTACAGGGGAAAAAATAAAGCCAGGTCTTAATACTTTATGCGCTCTCTGTGTACATAAGCATTAATTTCGCACAGATTTTTCAAAAGTGGGCATAAAGTTATTGCATACATATTTGTACGTGTTACATAGTTATGGGTAAATACTTATGGCTTGATCACATAATCTCTGCTATGATATTGCCTTGGTAACAAGCGGAATACATTTTATAAACGCTACATGTGTGCGATTTGTACAAGACTTGATTGTATCGATAGTAAAGAACTAGAAGCAATAACTTATGGTTTGTGTGCTTGAAATGAGAGGTCTGTGGTGGTCGTGTAAATACTTGTGTGTGCGTTCCTCGAGATGGTCGGGCCCTTCATAATTTCTGGAAATCCCCCCATGATGCACCCGCAAAATAAGTCGGCTGCGACGCGTGCTGCCGGCAAGGCCCCCACATTCTATCCTGGGATTTAGCTCCAAGGCCGGGATTTCTGACGGGCCCCCTTTCATTTAGTGCTAAGGGTAGCTTGTTACCCGGTAGTAGTATTAAATATTACTTAAAGTATATTTTCTAGTCTTTTAACACCTTTCTAAATGGGTAAAATTTCCGACTTCCGATTTCCGAGACATTCAAAACCTATAAAATTCAAAGCTTCAGCTGTGAAAATCTGATGTTTTGTATCCCAGTTTTAAAATGTAAACATCTATCAGATTTTTAAGTGCAACAGTTCACATACCTCAAAGTTTCAATATCAATTGTCAAATCTGACCTTTTTTCAATAGATACTGCATAAATCTACTAAATTTTGTCAATTTTTGATTCCCAGTTTTAAAATGTAAATATGTCTCAGATTTTTTAGTGCAACAGTTCACATACGTCAAATTTTCAATTATAACAGTAGAATTTGTTAGTTTAGCCGATTCTTTTTTTTTGTAATAAAAATATTACTATTAATATAGGTACTGCTGATAGTAATTCTTGTGCTATTAATAATATTTTTTATGATGGTTTTAATCCATTTGTTAACAATAAGGTTAAACATAAAATTATATTAAAACTCTCTTTTAACAATAACTTTTGTTAAAGAACAAAAATTAACAAAATAATGTTTTGTCTTCTGTTCATACATTCGGCTTTTCTGCTAGTAGTTTACCGCATGACAAGCCGAGCCGGGCCCCTCTAATCCCGGACCCCCAGGCTAGGGCCCTGTCAGCTCCGAGCTTTCACTGTGCCATCACTACACTTCGCCACATGTTTTGCTTTAAATCTACCGCTTTCTCCCATAACTTCCGCAATGAGGATTCCTCAAAAACCAAACCAAATTTTTAGGCCTCAATTAATTGCTAACCACATCGTTACTGAGAGCATTAGCTGCTCGGGTTTGCCGTTATGTCAAACTAGACTCCTATTGGCCACTGGCTGACTGTGGGTGCGAGAGAGTCACTGCTGCCTGATAAAGACGGGGTGCGTTTGAGCGTGATGAGTTCCGGCCAGATTAATTTATTTATCTACGACTGTTGAGATAAATGACGAATTTGACATTCATTTGAGTTACGTAATGAAACTCATTACCCAACTAGTTAGGCAATGAAGTCAAAAACATTTTGATTTCATTTTTTAATACCAACTTACGATCAAATTTATTAAACAATTACTTATGAACATTAAAAATAACATGTTTACATTTATTTAAGTGTGTTCCAGAGGACATTTCTGTTCTAGAAATGTCCAAACTACTGCAGCTACTTGTTCTTCTCATCGCACCATTTCCGTAAACGTTCATAAGCTTGTTCATATTTAATTTTTGATTTTTCCGGCAATAACATTGAAACTACCTGCATGGCCAATTCTTCGATATCCGAAGGCAGAGTTTCGGAGTCGCTCATTGTAACATAGGAAAACAAAATTAGAAGTCTAATTCTTCAAGTTTTGAAGATTAAATTGACATTCAAATTACATGTTGCTATGGTTCTACATACATACTATGACGTTCTGACTTTTCATCGAATTCAATTTAAAAGTATAATTTTAGTAATTCAGAGCAGTTGTAGATAAAAATTTGAATCTAATTCGTGTGATAAGGTCATATTAACTGAAACTCATGCTCTTACTTCGACTTGGGCTACGCCCTCGTCTCAGAAACTCACCGCATTCGTCAGTTAATGATGCTCTTATCCCACTAATTAGATAAATAACTATTATAAGACCTTGAGCGCAGTTGCAGATGCAAAAAAAAAAACGTTTTCATAGAAGCCAACAGACTTGCGAAGACACGATTCGGAGCTAATGAGCCAATTAAAATATGGAACAAAGAAACACAAACATGAATTTTCATGCAGGTATTGTAAATGATGGGCACATTGTTCGGATATGTAAAATAACCTTAGAATGATTTAAGATGAAATGATAATTAATGCAGATGTGTGGGATTGTCGCAAATACTATAAGTGCATGTGCACCCCAGTAGTAATATATTTTTATACAGATGTAATGTGTAGATTGGGAACACTAATTAAGCTATATTGCAGATAGCTTTTGATATTTTTCGTACACTAAAAACAACGCAGTTGTACATGGTGTCCCAAACTTAAGAAATAAATTCATTATATTCAAAACGGAAAATATTGGAAAAAATCCCCCATCATGTCGATTTCTAATTTTAGCATAAAACATTTTTTTTACTTGTACCTTATTCTAGCTGTGATGTTATCTTTACTTTTTTAATGGGATCCTTAATGTTTTAAAAATGCATTGAATAGTTCTTTTTCTGGATATTACTAACTTGGTATGTTAGATAAGAGAATTTACAAAAAAATGTATAAGTGTAGATACAACCTACAGGTAAGAGGCACTTCATTTTCCATTTATTAGGTAATATGCATAACAACGAAATAATTGGGCTTTTCAAAAGCTAAATCACAACGATTCAAATAATATCTGCATTTGATGCATCTGGAAAATATTTCATTTTGATTTCATTTCTTTAAACATTTCTAAATTTGAAAAATTAGCATAATTTTCGATACCACTAATGGCCTGTTTCGAAGTATCGAAAATTAGGATACCTTGTCACAGTCCAAAAGAGACTATCGGCCTATGATGGGAGGTTGATCCCGAAATCTGTAAACAGTGCGAGGCTGGAATATATGCGCATGAGCACCGTGCTTTATGCTTCCGACAGTTAATTGCGGGGAGCTAAGTTAGTCATTCACGAAAAGTTAAGCCAGAATGTTGCATTCCCAATAGGTTCATTCCAAGTAACAGTCCCGGACGGTCCGCTGACGGACGTGGACAGTTTCGGATAGTTACGTTGCGCAGGCGGGATTTTGGACTGGATCAGAAAATTTACTGACGGATTTCTGACGATTGAAAGAGGGGATGAGCGGCAGATTTCGAACCGATATTTGCCGGTAACTCTCCCTTCTTGGGAGAGATTACTTATGAAATAAGTAATTTTTTTAATTAGTCTGCTTAACGAGCTTTGGCTTATATTAAAGCGATCAGCAACTGCTCTGAATGATGTCGCTTCGTTACCAGCAAACCATAAAAATACAGTCATAGCTTTTAAAGCTGATATTTTCATAGCTGGCTCTTCATTATCATTAAAATAATGACTATCATGATATTTTTCCGATAATTCTTCCGTTAATCTACGACTTATCCTAAAATGTTTAATATATCGTTCATCACTTAGTAACGGTACGGTTTCTTCAAAATAATTTTCCGTTTTTGGTACATTCATAACCTCCAACAACTCTTCCAAATCTTCATCGCTGGACCAGAAACCATTCATCTAAACAAATATGTGAATTACAAATCAGAATTGTCCAGAAAACTAAAATAAATCAAAATAGAAATTGCACTATCATCCCCTTGTAACTTGCTTCGCGTGATTACTGCGCTTGTGCGGATGTTGGTTTAAACACGTTTAAAGGTCCAAAAATGTGTCCACGGTCTGAGGCGCGGACTGTTCTGATGCGTCCGAAACTAGTCCGAAGATCACTTAGAACGCTGGACTACAGTACACGATCCGTCCGAAACCAGTCCGCGTGCACTTGGAACGCCTGACATGAAAGGGCGCATGCGTAACCGTCCAGGACTAGTCCGGGATTGTTACTTGGTGGAATGAACCTAGTTGCTCTAAGAGCCAGCCACGTTACACGTGCCAAGTCTATGCTAATTTATAACCTACACCTACTTATAATGGTTCCGTCCATCATGGTATTAATCGTATTGAATAATGTAAACGACACGATAACGACTATGCAATTTATTCCGAGCCAAATGTTGTCTGATTGGTAACTTACCTGCAACATCCTCGGCCGGCCCATTATTCTGCTGCGATCGTTTTTTATGCCCCAAACATCTGGTGAGATAGTGTATACTTGGATACATGGGCGATGAACAGAAATAACTCCGATTAGAAATATATGGGGATCTCGGAAACTGTAAAAGTTACAAAGGCGGTTAAATTTAAAAAAAGTTGCCCAATTTAGTGGTCAGTAATATTCTGTTGAGAAAAACAGAAAATTCCGCTTACTTCCGGACATATTCGACAAAATAAAAAAAAATGCGATATCGTTTTTGTTTTTCTGAAGTTATTTGAAAATTTATAAAAAAACAAAAGGCTTTCCCATTGCCACTTTTGTATCTCTACAAAACAGCGTTTATAAATTTTCAGTACAACGTTTCGTTTTGTAAAAACCATCATCAACTTTATATTTTTATATGGCCCGTAAATAAAGTACACCTTTTATTAAATAGCACTACTTGATGGTTTCTTCGAAAAGAAACGTTGTACTGAAAATTTGTAAACGCTGCTTTGTAGAGCTAACAATGTGGCAATGAGAAAGTGCCTTTTGTTTTTTATACCTTTTCTAATAACTTCGGAAAAAACTTCTTATTAAAAAGTCTTACAGTGAATGTGTCTAAAATTATGCTGTGTAATCAAGTCATTCGTCTCACTGCAAAGAAAACTCAAGTAACTTGTCATTGTCATTGTGACATAAATACATATTACTTATTAAAAAGTCATATTTTGGAATGGTCCCTCAAGTTAGTGAGTTTAATATAGCCAGAATAATAGAGAAATTGATAATGGATGGTCTATCAGGCAAGTTGCATAATTTTTTGATATCTTTAGCTAAACTAAATTCACACTATGCAAAAAAAACTTGTCAAATTTGTACTTGTATAGCCGCAACCGTAGAAATAAATATGGAGCAGATGATGGTTAGTTACAGGAAATGTAATCCATTTGTTGATTACTTGTATAGTTTTGCTTATTATGTACTATCACGGACTTTGTAAATGTCCCAGTCCTAATAGTTGTTTTACACGGTCAAATAATTTGATGAAGAAATTGATGAGTTTATTCATAGATAAATTCGTAAATAAATTGAAACTGTGAAGGCGTACTACACGGCCTTATTTTTGCCAACTGTAAACTTGGAACTTCTGCACTGCCAATGTGTTGCCAACTTTCAGTGTTACTTTCTTCTCATCTTTTCTCTATTTGAGTGTTCTCATTTAAATAAAAATAAAACTAGGAAAGTAACAAAAATACATTGTGCTGCCTTGTATGCGTTAGCAGTAGCTGCATATGTATTAACTAATGAAACTCACGAAAACACCCTGTGCACATGCACATGTCACTTTCCATTAGGTTGGTATTAATTTAAAAACCGAAATGTAACTAGAATTCCCCAAAAAATTGCCTAAAACTTAGGGCAGGTTCTTTTAAAGTGGGCGCGGATTATGAAATGCTAGACGCACTGAAAGAACCCAATGTATGGCCCTCTGAAGCGGTGATCAGGCGATTCAATTTTTTTCGTGCAAGAGAGTATATAAAAACCTCAACATAACGGAGAGAAATCAAGGGTTGGCAGCATCTAGTGCAACAACTATAGAGATCTTGTTTCTCAACGTACAAAGCATCAAAAGCAAACTAAACGAATTTGATGCGTTTCTAAGTGAACAAAATTTCAACATTTTGTGTTTCTCGGAGCATTGGCTTAAGACCGATGAAATTTGCCATCTAAAAGTTGGAAACTATACACCTGCTGCCGACTACTGCCGAAGTAAACAAAAACGGAGGTGTGGTTATTCTTGCAGAATCAAATATGATCTACTCAAAAATTGATTTAAAAAACTATTGCCATGAAAAAGACTGTGAATTTTGTTGTATTTATATTGAGTGTTTAAATTTATATATATTGAATGTCTACAGGTCGCCGGCTGGCGATTTAAATATTTTTATAAACAATATCCAGGAGGTATTAAATAGCCTAAACTGGGAAAAAAACCGCATAATTGTAGGTGGTGACTTCAACGTCAGTTTTAAGGATGTGTCTGGGACCCAAACGAACCTAGTGATAGTCACAATGATGGAGTTCAATTTAGAGTATGTTGTTAATTTCAATACTCGCCTCCTAAACACGATTGATAACGTATTTGTTAATTTTGACACTGAATTTATTAAAGAGGTCTCACCTGTTGAAACTTTTCTTTCAGACCACCAAGGAATAGTTATGAAATTATCATTTCCATGCACTAAGGCAAAAGCGAGAGCTGTCAAAGTAATTCGCCCTGTAACATTGTCCGGCAAACTTATATTATTTAATAAATTAAATGATGTCAATTGGTCAGCTATCACAAACGATCAAACATTACCAACGGACTGTAAATTTGATATGTTTGTACGGTTAATATCCACCTGTATCAAAGAATCTTTTCCGGAGAGAACCTTGCGCCAACATAAAAACTCGAAGATGAATTGTTGGTACACAAAAGAGCTGAAAAAAATGCGGGATACATTAAATCTATTGGTTGAAATGTGTCGTCAATATTCTTCGCATGAACTGATACAATTAAAAAATAACTATAGAACAAATTACAGGAAAATGCTTGTGGATGCTAAAATTAATTCTAATAATAACTTCATAAACAATGCTAATAATAGATCGAGAGCTCTATGGGAAGTTATCAACGCTAACAGAGCTGCCCGTATCAACAACTCAAAACCATCTAAATCATCTATCAATGCAAATCATTTTAATGAGTATTTTTCTCAAATACCTTTGGATTTATTAAAAACCATACCGGCCAGCACTATGGACCCAATTGTATTGATGAATACTAACCTAAGCAACTTTCCTACCATTTATTTTGAGTTTACTGAGGTGTCCACTGCTTGTGTTCGTACTGTAGTTAAATCCCTAAGAGACACTAAAGCACGTGATATCTACGAAATTACTACTGAGTTGCTCAAGTCAGTCATAGACCCCATTCTATCCCCACTCACACATTTAGTTAACTTGTGCATAAGGGAAAGTATATTCCCAGATGTACTTAAGACTGCGGTGGTCATCCCTATTCACAAAAGCGGATCCGTGGAAGATCCGAACAATTTCCGCCCAATATCACTACTTCCAATAGTATCAAAAGTCCTTGAGAAAGTATTACTTTCACAGATACAAGCATATTTTGATCAAAATAATCTATTTTATGAAATGCAGTACGGTTTTCAAGCTAATAAATCTACAACTGACGCCCTCATATCTGTTGTGAATGATGCGGTAGAGTGTCTTGATAGAGGGGAATATAGTTTTCTAACTTTTCTGGACTTGAGCAAGGCTTTTGACTGCATTGACCACTCGATTCTGCTTCAAAAACTGTATTGCTATGGAATGCATCCTACCAGCTGCAGAATGTTAATGTCCTATTTAAAAGACAGGACTCAACTTGTTTTACACGCTGAATCTCTCTCCGATTCCATTACTATTAACAGGGGTGTGCCTCAAGGGTCAGTCTTGGGCCCGTTGCTTTTTCTAATTTACATTAATGACCTAGCCCCGCATATCAATAGGGGTAAAACTTATTTATATGCCGACGATACCACAATATCTGTGAGATCAAATGATATGAACGATTTAATGGATAGAGTGGCAACTGGCACCTTTGAAGCAGACGAGTGGTTTCGTTGCAATAAATTGAAACTGAACAATGCAAAAACACAAAATATGCTAGTTACACTAAAAAAGACCGATACTATTTGTATTAATTATGCTAATACCATTAAATATCTTGGGATCACAATTGATTGCAATCTGGTATGGAAAGTTCACTGTCAACAACTGGCAAAAAAACTATCTGGCAGTATATTCGCTCTGAGGAGTCTAGCTAGAGGTGGATCGACTCTGGTTCTAAAAAATGCATATTATGCCCTGTGCCACAGTCACATAAGTTATGGTATCCTAGTATGGGGCCATGCTAGCTCCACAGACCTAATATTCAAAGCACAAAGGAAAGCAATTAGAACCATATCTGGTCTTGGATACAGGGCAGACTGCCGTGCTAGCTTCGTCCAGCACAGAATATTGACAGTACCGTCGCTTTATATCTTTAAATGCCTTCTGCATATAAAATGCTCAGTTGGGACACATCCCACTTTCGCTGATTGTCATAATTACAACACGAGATACGGATATAATCTGTGGACCCCTCAAGTAAGGCTAAGCAGATGTCAAAACAGCTCTTTTTACCATGGTCTTCGAATGTTCAATAAGCTTCCTCAATCCATTAGAATACTGGAATCTTGTAAATTTAAAACAGCCGTGAAAAGAATTTTAACAGGTAAGGCATATTACAGTACCGATGAATATTACAATGATGCTCCTTGGATTTAGTCGCGGATAGACCTACATATGTTGTCTTAATATTTTAAAATGTAGTGTGATGTAATTTTATGTTTTGTAAATTTTGCCGTTTTTTTTAACGGTTCTTTTTTTAATATGTCTTTTTTTAAATATATTATGTAATGACAATTGTAAGGCTGCAAAGCTATTAACATGAAATAAATTGAATTGAATTGAATTGAATATTGTGATAATTTATTCATGAATTTATTGTGTCAATTTATTCACGACAATTTTGTGTATTACACGAAACAATAACTTCAAGGTTACAAATTTCTTTGACTATGTAAAACAGCAATAAGGTTCGCTGCTGTTTTGAAAATTACAAACGCGCCATAGGCAGAGCCATCGAGAGCTGCGGTAATAGGACCTGGTTTCTGGGACCTTTTTCGGATTTATTGCCTCCAATAAAACGATTGATGCTGGCCCGTGCGGTGGTGTGTATTTCTGCTTACAAAATTCTAAGATCAAACTCTGATATTATTAAAAATCCAAATATGTGGCCCGAAGGCGTTCATATAAATCCTTTTTTATTTCGTCTGCAAAACATACTGCAGAATGAGACCCACCCGACAAGCAATCATCAAGCAACACACCCTGTATGATGAAGCTACTACACCAAAACGTGCAAGGGTTAAGTACTGCAATAAATGCGTTAGAAGCATTAATAGAAGAAGTTACTGAACACTGGCAAACAAATTCCCAAATAGAGGCCTATCAACTCCGAAATCTGGACCTAATCACAAGTTTTAATAGAGAAATCAATCAGCATGGTGGAGTTGCTTTATATTGTGATCGCAATATAAAAAGTAAAGTGCTGGACCTGAGTGACGTCTCTCAATGCCAGATGTTTGAGTGCGTGGGAGTAGAACTTTCGTGTTTTAATATATCATTTACTGTGATAGTAGTATGTAGACCTCCGAGTGCATCCATCGAAATGTTCAACGAATCAATTGAAACTTTATTAGAACAATTTACATTAATGAACAAACTAATCATAATTGTTGGCGATTTCAATATCGATGTACTAAAAAGCACTACTCAAAGTAAATACTTTGAAAATATGGTACAAGTATATAATGCGAAACTGCTAATACATGAACCTACACGTATTTCTAAAACTAGTAAATCTTGTCTCGACAATGTTATCACAAATATAATCTCGGATACAAAGGTAGAAGTCGTTCATGCAGCAATTGCAGATCAATCGGCGCAACTATTATATTATAGAATTGACAATGTAAATATCATTAATAAGGTTAGCACAAGACGCTACTCTGCGGCATCTATACATGAATTCATAAATGATATCAAAGATGAACTATTTGTAACTTTCAAAGTTGCACGCTGTGCCAATACTATGTATCAAGCTTTTATTTCAACATTTATGAATTCTTTCTACAAACATTTTCGTCTCAAATATCTCGCACACAGGAAAAAAAAACAATTACTAACCAAACTAAGCAAATCAAAAAATGTAAAGAAAAAAATGATACTCCATCAAACATTGTCAATGATAATCCCAGAATATATCTTCAAAAAAACTCAACGGGAATATAGCGATTTAATAAAAACTGAAAAAAATAAACGATTAATGAATCACATCTCTAGATCAGATAATAAATCTAAAGCAACATGGGACGTAATTTCAACTGTGGTTAAAACAAAATCAAAATCGCACACATTACCACTCTACAATAATTTAAATACATTAGCAAATCGCCTCAACGCACATTTTAAGTTACTTGCAGACACCGAGTTAATAAAACCGAAAACACTTGCCGATAAAGATTATGTCTGTAATATTCCTCTTAACGCTAACACTTAGAGCCTGTGACTGAAATTGGATTAATATCTCAAATAAACAAAATGCCTAATAAAAAAAGGGCAGGTTATGACGAAGTACCAATTACCATTATTAAAGCATGCCAATTGTCAATTATGCATAGCTGGGCCACTGTGCAGCATTATAAATAGTTTTGAAGAAGGCGTCTACCCGTCTGCCCTTAAACATGAACAACTAATCCCCATTTATAAAAAGGGTGATTGTTAAAAACTAGATAATTATCGACCGATTAGTATTTTAAGTTGCTTTGCAAAATTTTTTGAACGCGTTTTAGATGAACGATTAGTGAACTTCTTTGTAAATCACAAACTTTTATCTCCGACCCAACATGGTTTCTAGGCTGGCAATAGCACTGAAACTGCACTTTTTGAGTTTACTAATTTAATTTTTTCATCGATAGATAAAGGTGACGTTACATGTGGGATTTTCTTAGACCTGTCCCGTGCGTTCGATACAGTAGATCATAAAATTTTACTAAATTAAATTGAATAACTATGGCATCCGAGGAAATGCCCTAAATCTAATCAAATCATACTTGTCAGGTAGAACTCATTCCACAAAACTTACAGATCATATAACAGGTCATAGTTCCACGTCAACTATACAATGTGTATAGGGGAATCCTACAGGGTAGTATACTCGGTCCTTTTCTATTCGTAATTTTCATTAATGATATTGCAAACGGCTGTCCTGATAACTGTAGCATTATAAATTATGCTGATGACACAATAACATTAATTACCCGTGATAATTTCATGGAGGTTATTAGTACTGGCAATTCAAATATGCAATACCTAGAAAATTGGTTCAGATCGAACAATTTAACACTTAATTTCAATAAAACTAATTGTATGTTTTTCAAAACTATTCAAATGTTGGAAACATCTACGTATATGGTATTAAATGATAGCAAGTATAACTTTACAAATGAAGCTAAGTTTCTACGAATCCTGTTAGATGAAACCCTAAGCTACTTAAATCAAGTTGATTATGTGTGCTGCAAAGTCAGTAAAGCACGTTATGTCATCTGGATTTTAATACATAATGCGAGTTTTTAAATCGCACGAGTTTTTTACTTTGCTAACATTCAGTCGCACTTTACATATGACCTGATATGCTGGGGAGCAGCAATGGGACATATCAAAGGTATTTATTACTCAAAAGAAGGCATTGAGCTTTTTATTTCAATTAAAAGCAAGAGATAGTTGTAGAACCTACTTCAAGAAGGCCGCAATATCAACTATCTACACTCTGTATATTTATGAATGTGTCAAAATTCGTATGGAAACATAAAACATACTTAAAAATAAACTTATTGTCTAGCAACTACAGTACAAGACACTGTCAGACTTTCAGTTTTCCAATACATCTCCGTACTAAATACGAACAAAGTGCTTACTATTCTGCCATCAAAATTTATAATGCTCTCCCTAAGTAATAACAGAATGTATTCATTATAAAATTATGAAAAACAAGCTTTATGAATATTTATGTGATCGTGAACTGTATTCTATGAAGGATTACTATTAGCAGCAATATATTGCCTTAGTATATATAATTATTTTGACGTTTTTTCATGTAAAATATATATGTATATGTCTATGTATCATGTACATCTGTACTGACAATGAAAAATAAAAATTATTAGTATTATTATTATTATTATTATTACTATACAAAGTTATAAGTTTTGTTAAAATTTATAGATTAATTGGTCAATATTACACAACAAATTTCACACTTCCAAAGCCTAGGGCAAGTAATTAGAACTTTTCTTGAAATATAGGTAGATAGTATTTTAAAATTCAAATTTACAAATTCCCTATATAAAACAGCAAACTGCCTTTGAATTGTCGACCTTAGACCCGTCAACCATAGATGGCCCTACCCACCCGGAATTTCATATATTCCACCCCATTCAAACCGCCATTACCACTTCCCCGCGCGCTTCGATTACAATTTAATCAGTGGCGACGGATTATTTCATATCGACGTGGAGAACGGCCCGAATTACACACAATGTAGCGTTTAATATTTCAGTGGCCGGCCTGTCGGACGAATGCACCGGGCCGCCCCCTGGCCCGCCGCCCCCAGCACACACTTGATTCGATTACGGCCAATGCGGCGGGGGCCGTATAACGCGAGACCGGAGTGCAATCATTAATTCACGATCGCACCGGGCAGGAGCGTTTTCAGCGTCGATGGCGAAAATGGAAAATGATGGCCAACAATGAATAATGCACGTGAAAGCAAACACAAATATTCATAAGCATGGCCGTAAAATTACGCCGGGAATAACTCAGCATGAAAGAAAAATAATAATCGGAATGTTGAGCGTAAATGGAATACATAATAAAAAATAAATACGCGCACACACACACAAAATTAAATAGTAACGATAAACGTTTGGGTATTACACATTCAGGTGTATTGCGTATCAAAAAACGTTAGCAGTAACGTATACGTTACTTGCAGCATTACATTCGAATGTCAGGTGCAGTTATATCATCAATGCATTTGACATTCAAATGTGATGCTTGAAGTAACGTACACTTACTGCTAACGTTTTTTAATATGAAATACACCTGATTGTATTGAAAAATATCTAACAGTCATATAATAGTATATTACATGGTAAAAACCATGACCGGACATAAAAATTATGTCCGAGTCAAATTTTGAGTTTAAAATATTTATAACTATTCTTTATTTAAATAAATGTAACATTTAAAAATTTTTACCGATGAGGTTTCAAACAAATGCAAATTTTGATCTATAGTTAAATTTATTTAAATATTTTCCTCGTAAAGTAAAAATTTGTTATCTATTATATGTTTATTGTTATTTATTATTATTTATTATTTTCAAAATTATTCACGTTTATGACTGCTGTGGCTAGTATATTTTCTTAGTTACCATAGTATGCTATGAGAACATAATTTGAACATTCAGTTTAAATTGTCATTTTTATTTATGATCTTTTATAGTTGTCCACGTTGACTTCTCGTCATTGTTGTACTAAATGTTTATTTTAATTATTATTGCCACAAATAATGAAAAATCATGTAGAAAACAGAAGAAAGGTTTTTGCTATGTGTTTCGAAAAAGTGAAGAAATTGCAATTCATTAAGGAAATGCAGCTTCATACAATGACTAAGAATTTTGTAAAAAAAGTTTCAAATTAAAGATTCCATATTGCCCATTGAAATGCGGAGATAATCAAATAATATTTAAAAAAAAAACAAAAATATATACTCATTGTTTGCCAATTGTTTCAAAAAGAATCACTTACAAAAATTGTGGATCTTATTGTGTTATCTAATTGAATGATATTTATAAATCCTATGTAGCTAACTTGCTACCTAGTTAAATCTTGCCAATATTCTTACAGAAATAATGTTATACAGGGTGCCCAAGATAAGGATCAATTGCATAGGGATCTCGGAAACGGTAAAAGTTACAAAGGCGGTTAAATTACAAAAAAAGTTGCGCAAGTTAGTGATCAGTGATATTCGACAAAATCCGAAATGTTGCGATATCGTCTTTATGTTTTTCTGAAGTTATTTGAAAATGTATAAAAAAAAAACAAAAGGCACTTTCTCATTTCCACTTTTTTGGCTCTACAAGACAACGTTCTTGAATTTTCAGTACGTTTCGTTTCAAAGAAACCATCATCAACTTTATATTTTTATATAGCCTGTAAATAAAATACACCCTGTATTAAATAGTATTTTCTATTACAAATGCAACGATTTATATCACAGTATGATTTCTCATGTTTTTATTCAGAAATAAAAGGTTTGTTAATACATTTCGAATATTCTGGTGTAGTAGGCGTTGAAATGAGCGACGAAACCCAAATTTATTACCTAGTAGTAGTTATAATCTTTATTTGATATCGACCAGAGGTCTTTCTGCTTTTACACTGATAATTTTATTTTAACTGTAGTTTGATGTATAAATATTAAAATTAACAATTAAATTAAATTAATTATATTAAATTAAAAGAGAGAAGAAAAACAAAACAAAAAAAAAACATCAGATATGATGGAAGTGTAATGTGTGAATTGTGAATATGAAGGTGAAAATGAGATATGTCAGTCATTGTATGATTCGTATTGTGTTTTGAATGGAATGGTCCGTTTGGTACGTCGCGTGGTTCGTTTCAAGCATAATTCATCCATAATGACCCAGTTTATATTATTGATTTTGAGTTTCGATCAAAGTTTTCGAACCTAAAAGCGATTGGTAATAATTTTGTTATATCATATAGATTTTTGTTGCTAGTATTGTGTAATGGGTTATTGATATGTCTTAATTTTGTTATCATTCGTAGAGCGTTTTTTCAGTAATCTCAATTGTTTCTTGTGTGATTTTTGATGGGTTTTTCAAAATTATATGACCGTAGTCAAGTAGTGGCCGGCATATCGCTGCATAAATCCTTGTTGCAGTTTTATTGGAGATCCCCCTATTACTATAAGTGAGGCAACAGAAATGTTTAGCTCGTTTTATGATTTCTAATTTAGCACGTTTAGTATGAGTTATAAACTTAGTTTTGTTACCTAATGTAATACCGAGATATTTAACATCCCGAGTTGGATATACGTCCAAGTTACCGACTGTAATAAATTGTGAATTTTTGATAATTTTGTGACTAGGTATTAATAATTGGCTTTTGTTTGGGTTAGGTAATAATCTCCACTATTGGAACTAATTCATGGTTGTACTGGTAAGTCGTTGTAGTTCGTTGATTGTTTTGGTGAGATTTGTGTTGTGTGAAATGAGGGCTCTATCATCTGCGAAATGTAGAACGTATGACTTTAGATTTATGTGGCTTTTATCAATGAAGTTATGGTTATAAATGTCATGGTAGTAAATGTTATATAACAGCGGGGATATTGGTGACCCTTGTGGTAATCCTTGGAGTGGAGTGAATTTATACGAGTAAGTGTTGTTAATCTTGATTTGTAGCTGTCTGTTGATTAGAAAGGCGTTAACTTTATGTATTAGGTACTGTGGTATTCCTATAGCATCCATTTTGTAGAGCAGACCTTTGTCCCACACTGTGTCAAATGCTTTGTTAATATCTAAGAAAACCGCAGCAGTATGTTGATTTTCTAAGTAGGACACTTGTATATTGTTAGTAAGAATGAATAGATGGTGGGTGGTTGAGTAAAAAGGTTTGAAACCAAATTAGTATTTCGGGATAGTCTTTTCCGCTATATTCCATATTCTATTTGTAAGTATTTGTTCGAAAACTTTATATTTTTATATAACCCGTAAATAAAATACATCCTGTATCAAATAGCATTTTCAATTACATATGAAACGATTTATATCACATTATGATTTCTCATGTTTTTATTAAAAAAAAGGCTTGTTAATACATTTCGAATATTCTGGTGTAGTAGGCGTTGAAATGAGCGACGAAAATAAAATGAATTACCTAATTTTAAGATTTTAAGATAATTAGATGAACAGAGCAACTCATACTACCACACTAAAAAATAATAAGTGTGGTTCTCAATAACTATAACGTTTCAATGGTTGACAACTATTCTTGCTAAATTGGTTTTAGTTTCTATTTGGTACCTATTCTGGGTTAAAATTAGGTAATAATTGTTGTCTTCGTCGTTATAAAATGAACAGAACAAATCTCACATCACAGTAAAAAAATTAAAAGTGTGATTTTAAATAGCTATAACGTTTCAATGTTTAACAACTATTCTTGCTAAATTATTTTTAGTTACTATTTTGTTACCCATTCTGGGTAAAAATGAGATAATAATTGTTTCTTCGTCGTCATTATTTCAACTCCTACTACAAGAAAATGTTTGAGATGTATTAACAAACATTATTTATGAATAAAAACATACTGTGATATAAATAGTTGAATTCGTAATAGGAAATGCGATCTAATACAGGGTGTACATTTTTTACGGGTCATATAAAAAATAAAGTTGATGATGGTTCTCGTTCGAAACGAAACGCTGTACTAAAAAATTGTAAACGCTGTCTTATAGAGCTAAAAAGGTGGCAATGAGAAAGTTACTTTTGTTTTCCTATAGCTTTTTAAATAACTGCAGAAAAAAATAAAAACGAAATCGCAAGTTTTGCGGATTTTGTCGAATATCTCCGAAAGTAAGCAGAAATTTCTGCTTTTCTCAACAGAATACTGTTGACCACTAATTGAGCAACTTTTTTGTAATTTAACCGCCTTTGTAACTTTTACGGTTTTCGAGATCCCCATGCTGTTGATCCTTATCTTGAACACCCTGTATAGCTCAATATCCCCTTTCAAGTTTTGTAATATTGATATATATTTCATGCTCAATAACGGTATTTTAAGATCTTTAGGGGGATAGAAAAAATGTAATAATTGGTCAGTTTGTGGAGGAAACATGATTTGATGAAACACAGAAGCCATTTTTTTTTCATACATTCAGTGTGTATGTTCTTTTAAATTAGTTGTTAAGTGATGTTTTGGTAACAGTTTGCTGAGTTATGTTGAATATACCATCCAACAATTTAAGAATGATTTTATTCAACCTGACATAAGTGTAATCCAAAAAAAATATTGCTATATTTTACAATATTGGACCATTTTTCAAATATGAGGGAAATAAATTAGGGATGTTCAGTAAAACAAGCTTCAAAAGCCATACACCCTGATTTAAAAAAAATATATATATATAGGCAGGATTCAACATAGCATAAATAGATCCGAAATTTTCTTCTAAATTCCTAAAATCAGTCCAATTTTATAATAGTATTCATTTGTGAAATAGTTTTTCTAATTCTAAATAAATGTTTAATACAATTATTTTGTTATTCTATCGATATTAAAATTTTGTATTGACATTTAAATAAATTAAAATAATTACAGATTTAATATGTAACTATTTCAAAAAACCGTCGGTAAAAAAATTTCACAAGCTTATATTTTAGAAGTTGGAGTTACAAGTAATACCTTGAAACTAAAATTATATTTGGATATTTATATTAAAGGTGAGTCATATTTAGACCAACTGTGCTGACCGATAAGGCGATTGGAAGCAAGCCCAAGAGGCCGAAAATTCACTTCGTGTACGAAGTACACATACTACACTAGTCAAAAGAATTATCGCATATTGTCTTTTTTTTTGTATATACCTACAAACATTAATTACATCGGCAACTGAAACAAAATAATAGTGCTGTTTTTTGGAATATGCGATAATTGTTTTGAGTAGTGTATTCTTTCACCCATCGCTATATTTTTGTAATATTCGGAAAAATATGGCAGATAATAATAATAATGATTAAATTAGATGTATGTATGGTTATCGCTAAGAGAAACATGTTAAATCAAAAGGTAAATCAATGTTTACTAAGTGTGTTATTTACATTTTGATTTGTAATAATAATTTATTTGTATGTAGACTCTCAATGTCTAAAATTAAACTAAAATAAAATAATGAAAATATAAAATACAACGTAGATAATAATGGTATTCGTTTTTTACTAATATGAACGATGAACGCACGATAATTAATGGAATAAAATAATGCCACATCCCGGCGCTTCCACTAGAAGCAATCTTCGAATAAACAAACCAGAACTTCCCGGCGCATGCACCATAAGTGCGAAGCCATATTTTATGAGGTACATAATATATACGTCTAAATTAAACGTTATGATTTTGTTGTTCTGAAAAACTATGCATCTAGATTGGTTAATTAATTATAATCATTATTATGTACACAGCATATACAGGGTTTCTTTTTTTAAATATGAAACCTAGAGATAGCTCGATAAAATAAGAAATTCTCGAACAGGTTGAGTTTTGTTATTTATTCCGCATTTCCTGAAGCACTGAAAAATTATGACGTCAGTAATTTTTTACCTATGACGCCATTGGCACTATTTTTTAATGAAATTCGATTCAATTTATTTCACACCTTTTAGTAGAGTTCTTAATTCTCCTTATAGTCACATAATTTTTATTAATGCGTATAATTTTTTTACAAGGTGTTCCACGCAAGTCATTGGTTAAAAGTTTATGGGGTTCCTAATGAAATCAAAATTTTAAAAAATCACCCAATATGGTTCAGCTTTATTTCCCACAAGAAAATACGTACTATGTTTCTATAATTTCGGGTTCTATCGGGCTTTTTTTATCCCTATTTCCTTCTTCTCCTGCCCTACTTATGCCTCTCTTCCTCTCATAATTTTTCCATGTGTTTTAGTTACTTTGCTGCCCATTATGTAAACCAATCTGTAATCTTATAATTATAGATAATTAACTTATCTTTAACAATTAAGAACGTTTTTCCGAAATGCAAACGGCTCTAGTGACGGCCAGGTTCAGGTTTCGCGTCGATGGCTAATGGATTTTTCGTGGCCCTCATTTCTGGGTCAGGCCATTAAACTGGAGCCACTCCGACGTTATTAATGTCATATTTATCATAAAGTTTAAACCGGCTTTTTCTTTGCATCAGCGCGACCGACGGCCGACGGCGTCGATGCTCCGTTCCGGCCAAACTCTCTTCTTCTCGTCTTCTAAGAGAAAAAAGTGGATGATCCGGGGTGCGTCTGAGACGAACTCGGAGTTCCGTTCGAATTCCTGTGTCCGCTCAGGGACGAAGTTGAGGAGTGCGGCCGTCGTTCGTCGGCCGCGTCGACTTTCAAAGGCACCGCAAGCGCTGGGAAAAGTTGGCCGGGAAAGTTTGCGTAGCAAGGAGGTCGAAGTTTTCAGGAGGAAACTGCTTGGGCGGCTTTCAGGAGCCGCATCGCAACATTGCGCTTATTACCAGACGTGTACGGTAATCGGTGGTTATTAGCACGCTCGTTACCGGGAATTAATAACGGGGCGCGTTCAGCACTTGCAACTCTTTCGAAGTTAATTGGAAAATCCGGCGCGTTACTTCCTACATTCCCCAATTAATTCGCGAAACTGTCTCAGCCCGTCGTTTGTTGATTAATTTAAACATACTATCGCACAATGGATGTAATTAAAGATTTAAACGTAGCGGCGCTAATTATTTAAACGCACTGTTTGTTTGGGTTTTAATTAGTAGCACCATTATTGCCCTAATAACACCTAATTAAATTGAATTTCACGTTACAGCGCTGTTACCGGGCGACCGCATTTAATTAGCGCTGTAATAACACTTATTCCATGAAAAATTCATAATTAAACGGCGACAAACTTCGCGCAATTAACCCGAGTTCGGTTCCGTGACGCGTCTTCTCGCCGCCCCCGCAGTGGGGGCGGTTTTTCGGCAATTATCGCCGACTGGGCGCAATCATCGCGGCTGTAGTTTTGGGGGAAAATACGACAACTTAATAAATTATGCCGAGTTTTCCACTCGTACAAAAACTCCACGGCAAACAACACTTATTAATCCTCAACTAATCGAATAATCAACCCCATTTATGTTTCTAGTTCTACCAAAACGCACAAAAAGTTCCCATTAACATATTAAAAGCCGTAAGTCATTAACAATAATTAGTTGTACGATCAATAACAGGTTTGAAGCTTACTCAATTTAGAATACAATCTGTAGTTAGCAATCGCCACGAATACATCACCGCTTAAGCAAGCCTGGAAACGAGCCGTATGAGTCAGAAGTTTTTTAATTTAAACTATGGAGGCACTCTGAACAATGAATCAAAACAATCTAAGCAATAATTTATATCCTATATATACACAGGGTGAGTTTTTTCGGATGTTTAGTATGGGGATCTCAAAAACTAGCGGAGAACTAGCGGACTAGCGAATGGTGAAAGAATTGCAGTTTTACAAGCTCAATTTTTTCGGGTTTTTGTTTTTTGGAAAAATTGCATAGCTAACTAGATATCTCGAAAACATATATTTTATGTTATTTTGTTCCGTGCATATGGCTCTGTTATTATTGACTTTAGAAAAAATGTGTAAAGGAAAAAGTTATAGGTAATTATCTGCTTAATAATACAGTCTAACCGATTATTTTATTTAAGCTTTAATTTTTGAGTTATGACACAAACTTGTGCTTTTTCTAATGGAAACCATAGTCGGCCATGACTTTATAAAAAGGCCTCTTTTCAACGATTCTAATGATATACCATATGGCATAGTTATTTTTATAAATAATTAAATTATGGCCTTTTTCTTTTTTTCAGTTTCGAACTATTCGATGTAGTACGCTATAGAAACAATTGATAGATACAAACAAAAATTATCGAGGTGGCCGATTTCCCGATCTCCCGACGTACGAAACAACGTACGTCACTGTAGATGACCTTAGAGAAGGTATACTACAAGTTTTTGCTAATATTAATGGACGCTCCCTTAGAAAAGCAACAAATTCTATTTTAAAAAGGTGTGCATTAATCATAATGGTGAACCTTTTGAACATATTTAGTCTTAAATACTTCCTAACTTTAATTACGTTGTTTCGGTACTACTTTAGTTACGTTCTAATGTGTTTGTATTGTTTCTCAATTTATCGTCTGTCATTCCCTGTTTAGTAGTTTTGTACTTATGTAGTTTTGTTTTATCAGAAATTATTTTTATATAAAATTGGAGTTATAAACTCCAACAGAATAAACATTTTACACCAAAATAATAATGTTTATAATTTCGAAATGAAAAGAAAAGTTTTAATAACCAACTTGAACTTTATTATTTTTTGTAATACCTCTGTGTTATTGACATTTATCAGTACAGTCTGCTTGATCGATATGACAGGCGTAAAGGCCTTGGCCGTTATAATAACGGCCGTGGACGTTATTTAAATGACAACGCAAATTTATGAGCAATAAAGTCTTCATATTCTTTCTCATACCTGCTGCTGCTTTTTTGGGGAAGTAAATCGATTGTGGCAGCATTTGCTTCATTTAGTACATCTTCGGGGATACCACAAAAGGAAGAACTTTGCACATCTGACATTATTTTTCTAATTTCACTTTGATTTGTTTGTTTGTATTTGAACCGTTGATGATGCTATGGTATCAAATTGCGCCTGGATAACTAGTTTATTAATTTTGAAATTTAATATTGATAAATTGACCAGTTTTTGTAATTTAGGTATTACAAAAAGTATCGAACAACATACGGCCGATATGCAAATAACAGGCTTGGTTGAATATAAACCTCGGCTGCGCTCCGCTCCGCTTCGCTTCGCCTCGGTTTACAAACTTCAACCCGCGCCTGTTATTTGCTACATATCGGCCTAATGGCGTTATATACTATAACGCGATGCGCATCTATCAATTGTTTCCATAGCGTACTTCTTGAATAGTTCGAAAATGAAAACTAAAAAATGACCATAATTTAATTATTTATAAAAATAACTATATGAAGTGGTATATCATTAGAATAGTTGAAAATAGGCCTTTTTTATAAAGTCATGGCCAACTATGGTTTCTATTAGAAAAGCTCAACTTTGTGCTATAACTCAAAAATTAAGTCAATAATAACAGATCCATAAGCACCGAACAAAATAACAGAAAATATATCTTTTCGAGATATCTAGTTAGCAATGCAATTTTTCCAAAAAACAAAAAGCTCATGAAATTGAGCTCGTAAAACTGCAATATTTTCCCCATTTAATCGTTCCTCTATCTCCGCTAGTTTCCGAGATCCCAATACTAAACACCCGAAAAACTCACCCTATATACGAGGGCTGATCAAATAGTTCCGGGACTTATTTTATAAAAATTTATTGGTAACAGTTAAACATCACAAAACTAAATCCCCTTCAAAGTACTCTCGTTGGGTAGATATACACTTATCTTAACGCCACTTCCACTGCAGGAACGCCCTCTGAAAGTCTTCTTCCGAAATGCTATTCAGTTCCTACAGCGATTTTTTTTTAATTTCTTCAACATCATGAAATCTATATCCTTTCATGGGCCTCTTCATGTTCGGAAACATAAAAAAGTCTGCTGGAGCCAGATCGGGTGAGTAGGGAGGCTGGGGAAAAAATGTCATTGCATTTTTGGTGCAAAAATCGCAAATATCATCAACTTTCGGACAAAATTTGCCGCCACTCGACGCATGTATAGTTTTTCTGTTTAAATTTCTTCGCAATAACCGAATAAAATTTGCATCTCCCCTGCCATTTCCTGAATGGTCAAACGACAATTTGAACGAACGAGGTCATTCACTTGGGCCACATGATCGTCGTCAGTCGAAACTGATGGGCAACTGATGAACGAGGATCGTCTTCTGTTGATGTACGGCATTCTTGGAACCTCTTGAACCATTCGTGACACTTCGAACTACTTAAACACTCATATCCAAAAGCCGTTTGTAACATGTGAAAAGTTTCGGTAAAAGTTTTTCCCAACTTCACACAGAACTTGATGCAAACGCGTTGCTCTTGTTTTCCTTCAATCACAAAAAAAAACACAAAATCGCCGAACACAAAAATGTCGGTTTACTAAAATAGCAATAACTCCGCTTTCAAACAACCTATTGACGATCTACAAAAAACTACTGTACTCAGGGAGAACCCCTCTACACACTGCTGCCAACCGCGTTTTTCTCCGTCGCTTCGTTCGCGGGTTATTTTAAAAGTCCCGGAACTTTTTGATCAGACCTCGTATATATATATACCGGGATTTTTTTTCTTTACTACACATATCATTGACAATGTATAACTGGTTGCCTGCATCTATCCACAAGGAATTTCCTAATGTAATTCTAAAAAAAAAAAATCGACTCATTAGCTGTGTCGGTGCAGGCAACCTACTCTGTCAATTTTGGCATATGTTACACAGAGAGGTTATGTTTTTATCAATAAAGGAATCACAAATATTCAGTTTTAAATGAAGATATTAATTTATTTAAACAATTCTAACGAGTAACAAAACAACATAAAAAGTAAAGTGGGGGTGAAGTCCAATATCCCAGCAAGTTTTCGAAATGCCCTCCCTGTCGTTCAAGGCACTACGCTGGGCGGTTTTTGAAGCTACGCAGAGGATTACTAATGTATTGTGGATTTATGCCATTACATGCAGTACGTATACGGCCTTTCAATTCATCTACGTTATGTATTTGCACTTCATCATAAATTTTACTTGTCAGGTAGCCTCAAAGAAAATAATCATTTGGTGACAAATCAGCTGATCATGGGGGCCATGCTATGGGGCCAAACCTGCCAATCCAGCGTCTTCCAAATGTATTGTCAAATAAATTCCTGATGGCATTAGTAGAATGTGCTGAAGCCCCATCCATTTGGAACCAAGGTTCATCAACGTTCAGCGTCGTGATGGAATCACGATTGATGGAATTATGTAGTCTCGAAATAAGTCCAGAAATTTTGCTGCACTTAGATTTCCATCAATAAAAAATGGGCCAATAAGTCTCGTATTAATTATTCCAACCCAGACATTTACTTTTTGAGGTTACTGTGTGCGGGTTATATTTTGGGCATGAGGATTTGTACGGATACAAATAACTAAAGGATTAATGGAAAGGAGATTTAATATTTTTCAATGGATGAATATAGGATATAAACCGAAAATTCTGAGAGTTGAAATCTGTCTATAACTTCTCTTAGGAATAAGATGAAATTATGAGTTATATTTCTAATTGTAGCTAGTGGATGCTTCTATGAGAAAAATAATTGGAAACTGTCAATTTTGATAATAAGTGTTCATAAAATGTCAATATCTAAGTACCCTCTTAAATATCTCGTAATTATTATTTTTTAAATGAAATGACGCATTTTTTATCGCATAGCACGATTGGGAGAAAAATTTACTACAAAAAAGTATAATAGAACTATACTCCTAAAGCAAGTATTTTTTGAATTATTTCGAAGATTACTCTTTCGTCGCATTTCTGCAGGGTATAATTTCGCATGCCACAAGTGCACTTTAGTAGGCATGTGATATGCTTTTGTTTTGTCGCTATTGTAATGCAAACTGTCAACTAATAAAACCATTTAGAATAAAGTATTACAGAAATCAAAATCGAGAAAATGAATCATTACACAAATCAACAAATTATCAATTTATTATTTATACATGGCAACTCCGATAGAATTGTTGCTCGAACATGTAGAGTATTCGATGAAACTTATCCACATTTGCCGCCGATGAATAAAACAAGATTTAGAAGATTGGAATGAAATTTTGTGCAATTTGGACAAGTAAATGCAATAAGACATCGACAAAAGCCAGTTATGGAAAATGAAGAAATGCAAGAAATAGTGTTGGCCTATTTTCAAGTTAATCCACAAGCATATATCTTGTGACATGCGAAATTATACCCTGCAGAAAAAGGACGAAAAGTAATCTTCGAAATAATTTTAAAAATTATTGCTTTAGGAGTATGTTTGTGCAATATTTTTTTGCTGTAAATTTTTCTACTAATCGTGCTATGTGATAAAAAATGGGTCATTCCATTTAAAAAAATTGAATTACGAGATATTTAAGATGGCACTGAGATATTGGCATTTTATGAACACTTATTATTAAAATTGACAGTTTCCAATTATTTTATTCATAGAGACATCCTCTAGGTACAATTAGAGATGTAACTCATAATTTTGTCTTATTCCTAAGAGAAATTATAGACAGATTTCAGGCTACCTTTTAAAGGTCAAAATTTTAGAAAAAAATCTTTTTGCTGAAAACTAGAAGAGACAAGTGTACATACGTTATTACAAAATATGTTCCAATTTATGCGAAGAATTCAAAAATATTATAATACATGGGTTGTTCTATTTAAAATAATAAAGTTGATGCTACTTCCGGTAGAACCGGAAGTGATAGAAAGTTGAAAATATTTCACATGAGTATAACTGATTCAACCGTGTGACGAGGATTTTTTTGAAATTTTTAGTACAACGGCAACGCTGTAAACTTTTAACGACCGGTTTAGCGTAGGCACCCTGTATATATACGAGGGCGATTTGACGGAAGAGTGACTTTTTAATGAAAACGTTATTTTTCTGTTCAAAATATATTTAATTTTTCAACACAACACCCTTTCAACTGTACACACTTAGCGCAGCGAGTTTACAATTTTTGTAACCCTTCCAAAGAATAATCTTTCGGAAAGTCTACAAAATATGCATTTGTCTCGGTTATCACCTCTTCATTTGTCTGAAATCTTTTTCCACCCAGCCATTTTTTAAAATTTGGAAATAAGAACAAATCACTGGGAGCCAGATCTGGCGAATATGGTGCATAAGGCAGTAATTCGTAATGCAATTCAGACAATTTAGTTGTAGTAATTGCAGACGAATGAGAGGGGGCATTATCGCGATGGAACAACACTTTTTTCTTCATCAAATGCGGTCGTTGTTTTTCAAGTTCGGCATCAAAACGTGTCTGCTAATCAGCATAATACTCGCCAGTTCTCGTTTTTCATTTTTGTAAACAATTAATAAAGAATACACCTTTTGAATCACAAAAAACTGTGACCATGACCTTATTGGCCGAAAAAAAGTGTTTTTGCCTTCTTGGGAGCATGTTCGCATGGAGAAATCCATTATTTAGACTGTATTTTTGTTTCTGGAGTATAATGATGTATCCAAGTTTCATCTACTGTGACATATCGACGAAAAAAATCCTTTAAAGACGGCCAAACATTCTTCTGAATTCTTAATGTGAGCGAGCATATTTGATCACCATTAAGCAAACGCGGCAACCATCTCGCGGATAGGTTTTTCTTATTGAAATGTTCATGAAAAATATTGTATACCCGTTCGGTTGAGATGTTTACTTCATTATCTATCTCACGAACTTTTATTCGATGATCGCCAATTACAAGGTCATGGAGTTTATTAACCATTTCTGGAGTAGTTACAGTAAATGATGGTCCCGGACGATTTGCATCAACCGTGCTCATATGGCCACTTTTAAAAGCATAAACCATTTACAAATCATTCCATGGGACGGAACAGATTCTGGATATTATTTACGTAACTTTTCCTCGGTTTCTTTAATTGTTTTTTCACGTAGACAATAATGTTTAATCAACACTCGAAATTATTTTTTCTCCATATTTACACAACAACGAAAACAGTTTTCTTCAAATAAGTATAAAACATAATCTACCTGTCAGATTGGTGCCAAATTTTGACAGTAGACCTCTGAAAGACTTCTGGAGCTAGCAACATAATCACTATAGCGAAAGTGTTACCAACCTTTGAAAAGTCACTCTTCTGTCAAACCGCCCTCGTATGTGCCTCCTTGATCGTGGGTATAGTCAATCAAAATGTGAAGTGTTTAATAATTGTTGCTATTAATCAGGTATATTGCGTATCAAAAAACGTTACTGATAAACGTTTTTTGATACGCAGTAGACCTGATTGTCATATTTGCTATTGGATTTGTACGCACTCTTCAGCAGTATAAATTCTTCTACAATTTCGTCAGTTATATAATTTTAAGAACTCCACCGTTGGCGGTCCCAAGTCCGGTTGAGAAAGGAGGAAAGGGAGGAGTAACAACCTCATTAAAAAACCAGGGTTCAACTGGCCCGGTTGAACCATGCCAAGGGTACTGGTGACAAATGGTCAATGGCAAGTGGAGCAAATGAGATATTGAATAATCCAATGGTCCATGATGCGGAAGAACCGATAGGGGAAGATTGGTCTCGTGAGCTCAGAAAGGCAACCAATCTAGAGGAAGAAAACCTTAACGACAAAGTACCCCTCCTTGCGGAAAAGATTAGGGCGATAGGCTGGTTCCCTATCACTTATAAAAGAGACACACCTACCAAAAAACCCAACCATAGCCTAGGAACACAGGACGGATATCAAAGCAAACAACACACGTAACGAAGAAGGACAATGAATATTGGGACATGGAATGTATAAGGTTTTTGTGCAAAACTAAAAGAAGAGAAAGAGAGATTACGAAGTTGATGACGGACATAGTAGTGCTAACGACAACAAAAAAGAAGGGAACAGGTGTAGAGATGGTAAACGACTATATGCATGTATTGTATGGAGTACCAAAGCACCAACGTGCAAAGAGAGGGGTATCAATGATGATTCACAAACGCTATAAGAACAATGTAACGGACTACGAGTGTATAAATGAAAATATACTGCGAATAAATATGAAAATTATCCAACGACCTCTAATGATTCTTGGAGTATATGGAATCTCAAATGATGAACATTGCGAGGAAAAGGATGCATTTTTCGATAAACTACAGGAACAAATCCAGAAAATTGGAAGAACCATGGAGCTAATAATGATGGGAGTTTTTAATATTTGCACAGGGAAAGAAAATAACATGGTCGGATCACATGGAGAGGAGCATAAAAACGACAATGGTCTGATAACCACGTGCAGAGGAAATGATTTTAAGATAACAAATGGTTTCTTCAAGCACAAAGAGATACATAAGTATACATGGCACCAGACAACTAGAAATTTGAAATCTATAATAGACTATGTGACGTACCTGAAGGGCAGTCGGCGCGTTAGGCCGTGGAGCGAGTGGAGGGTCCCTTTGAAGTAGTGACGAGGGCCAGGCTCTCGGTGTCAGAGAGTGGGGGGGTTAAAAAAAGGCTCCACGTAATTTTACCTCGTTGCTACTTCGTCGCAAGGGAGGCTCCACTCTACCTGCGTGGGTGGACGGCAGACAGTCAGCGAAGCTCAGAAATCACGAACTGTCACAACGCTGACCGTTTGACGCCAACACCACCAGGTGTAAATCTCGCAGTGAGAATAGAAAACTGTAAAACTGTAACTGAAATGACTGGAATAGAAAACTGTAAAGAGAAAACGTGGGGGGAGCAAAAAATAACAGCTGTGAGTTTGGTATGATAAGATGTCGGCGTTTATTCACACAAATCAAGACGGACACCGTGTCCTGCGCTCCTGAAAACAAATACCTCCGAGCGCCACCCTTTCGCGCAGGGTCTACTCTATTCGGCCGAATAAAATAAGCTCCTAATCGCGCGATTTAAAGGGCAGAGGGAGCGACCTTTCTCGTACACTAGCGCAAAACACGTACGATACAGAACACGTTTACGCAATTTACACACAAAACAATAATCGGCAAAGATGGCTCAATCGAGCACACAAAAAGAATTATATTATTGGAATTTTTATATCTGGCCTGCGTTCCGGGTGGTCGTCGCCGGTGACTGCTACAGCTCCAGAAGGGCCGACGGCTCGCGTCGTGGACCTGAAGCTCGCTTGCGGCCTCCAGCCAGGAATGTTCCGGCCGAGCTGCTTACCCCGCTGCTAGACGCCTAGGAACGCACGGCCTTAATCAAAATGGCCGGACACGTGGCTTCACGAAGAGGAGAGGAGATAACTACTTACTCCGGTGTTATGAGCGTGTTCTCTGCCCTCCAGTCGATGCCTCAATCCCCCTCAAGGGTGGTTAGTTGAGAACCGTTGATCATTCCCGTAAAACGGATGGTGAAATACCTTATCTGCAACGGTTCTTCTGACACGATCTATCTCGGGCACGAGTCAATGTAGTTCTGCCCGTGGTGGCGCTTTACGCCGGTGAATTTAAAAATCGCTCACCGGGGAGACGCGTCACCACAACAAAAAAAATGCAAGCATGGTTGCCTACCGTGTAGGTCTACACGCTAGTTAATTTATTAAAAGCCGTTTCTGCCGAACGCTATTTTTGGACCGTTACAACTATGTAATGACATAAAACGGAATTAGTAATCAAAGATGTAAGAGTATATGGAGGAACCTATATGTGGATCTGACCATTACATAGTAAAAGCCAAATTGATATTCCCATGTTATAGATAGGTACAGAAAATAAATATGTCAGAAGATAAAATGGACAAACTACATTACAAAGAATACAATTTGGATAGCCTAATAAATGAAAGCACAATACAACTTTATGGGGATAGGCTTATTAGATACCTATTGGAGAGCGAGATGGAATAATCAGAAGAAATGTATGAAAACACTAGAATATGTATAGGAAAAGTGGCGCAAGAAGCCTTGGGTTTCAAACAGCAAAAGAAAATAAAAAGCTTTGGCGGAATAACGAAATCGAAGCATTGATAGAAGAGAAGAATAGACGATATAAAAGATGGCTAAACACAAGCCAACAAGAAGATGGAGAAAACTATCATCAGACGAAGCGAGAAGCGAGAGAAATGGTACAGAGAGAAAATAGATTAATGTGGAACAAAAAGTGCGAGGAGATAAATACCTATATCGGAGGAAAACAGTGCTCGGAAACATAGACATTCTTAGGGAGAGTAGAGAAGAGTAGAGTAGAGAAAATGGAAAAGAAAGACATGGATACACTGTTCATCTCAGTATAGATATGGGTAGAACACTACGAGAAATTATTTTCGTAATACTATACCGTTTTATCAGAACTAAAAATAGGCTGTAATGTCATGCTAAACAGTCAGCGGCCGTTAAGGGAACGCACACCCACCATTCTTAATTAATTCAAATTTAAAATTTCTCAGGCCATGACTGACAGATGCCTGTCGGCCATAGTAAATAGTTGCATAGCCGAGATATTGGAGGCAGCATCGGCTGCAAGTATTGACTTGCTGCCCAAAAAAACGAAGAAACGATACCAGAAAGAGTATGAAAATTTTTTACAGTGGCGCAAAAATAAACAGATTAAATTGGTGAGTGAAGATGTACTACTAGCCTACGTAAAGGGAAAATCAAAAATTTATTCTCCTACATTTATGTGGACCAAATATTGCTAAAATATTCGTATTACGAAAATTTTTGAAACGGCCAATATGCAAATAACAGACTTGGTTGAAGTTTATAAACCTCGGCTGCGCTACGCTATGCTCCGCTTCGTTTCGGTTTAAAAACTTCAACCTGCGTCCGTTATTTGCTGCATATCGGCCTAGTAACGTTAATAACTATAACAGAAGATTATATAACTAACTAGATTATATAACTAACTAGATATAACTATAACTATAAGAAGACCACAATTTGCTATAGCATCACCAACGCAAGTTGGTGATGGATATATAATATGATGACGCTATACAAGGCGAACCGGTAGAGATTACGGTAAAAGTAGTGGAAAAGGCCGTGCGCGAGCTAAAACATGGTAGATCCCCAGGGCCGGGAAGAATATATGTCGAATTACTGAAAAACGGAACTCAAGAACTGTTCACAATAATTACGAAGATGTTTAATGAATACATAAATGGCCACCCCGTACCCGAAGAATAGAAGATGGCATATATATCGTCAATACATAAGAAGGCTAGTAAGAAAGATTGCACCAACTACAAAGGAATCTCAGTAACAAGCACGTTAAGCCGACTGTATGGGAGAATAGTTAGAAATCGGATAGAGGAAGAATACAGGGGAAGTGAAGAGGAAGAGCAAAGTGTATATAGAGCGGGAAGGCCTTGTACGGATAATATCTTCACACTAAAACAAATTATAGAAAAGAGAACAAATACTAACCAAGAAACGCATCTTATGTTCATAGATCTCAGCAAGGCATATGATAACATCCCAGTAGCGAAACTTTGGAAAACAATGTAAGAAACGAGCATCAACCATACACTGATTAGAGCAGTAAAGAACTTGTACGAGGGCTCGAAGTCAAAAATAAAGATCGGAAGAAAGCTGTCGAAGGAATTCTCTGTAAATAAAGGCTTACGCCAGGGATGCTGTATATCCCCGACCTTATTTAAAATATATGTGGCAAAAGCACTAAAAGAATGGAACAAAAGTGCTGTGGGATGGGTATAGAAATAGGGGAATCATGTCTATATACGCTATAGTTCGCCGACGACCAGGTAATAATTGCCAACGACGTCCAGGACGTGGAATACATGACAAGGAAAGTACAAGAGGAATATTAAAGATGGGGTTTAGAACTAAACAACGAAAAAACAAAGTACCTACCGGTTAATGGACAACTAACGAACATACAATTAGAGAACAATGAAACGATAGAAGCCTGCGGGAGATACACATACTTAGGAGTTATCTTTAACAATAAGGGGAGCGACGATGCAGAAATAATATCACGAATTACCCAGGCAAACAGGGTAATTGGATGCCTAAATGGAGTAGTCTGAAGTGGAGAGATAGGAAAGAAAATAAGTTATAATATTTAACTGGTCAAGTCAACTCTAATATGTAGCGCAGAGACATGGCGAGTCACCGAGAGAAACAGGAGAAAGTTGGAGGCAGTGGAGATGGACGCATTGAGATCAGTGAGAGTCTCACGGCTCGATAGAATACGAAACGAAGAAATACCAGTAATCAATTGGGAATTAAAGGAACGGTACTCGGATGTTCAAACAAAGCAACTCACCTGGTATAGTCATGTCCAAAGAATGAGCGAAAACCGAATTCCAAGAAGGGCGATGGAATGAATCTCAGCGCAGAGGAAAAAGAGAGGAAGACCGAGAAGGCAGTAGAAGGAAGGAATCGCAAAGGCGATGAGCGCTAGAGTACTTCGAGAAGGACAATGGGCCAACCGAGGAGAATGTAAATTGGGTGTCGGACAACGTCGACAGACGTTTTAGAACAGATTTATATTTTATATTATATAATTTTAATATTTCTCGAGCAATAATATTGATGTATAACCTGTATACAGTAACCTGTATACGTAATCAGTATAACTTGTACTCTTGAGAATGGCTTAACTGCCAAAACGATTGCACAGTGATCTATAATTTCCGTGAAACTCCAACCAAGTATTTTAATTCCCTTTTAATAATGTTGCCTTTGAAATTATATTCTCTTGCCATTTCATGAAATTTTCACACAACTTCAAAAAAATTGCTTGAAATTTACTCGTAAGTGCATATATATATTATACATACAAATATTATTGAATTCATAATTTCAAAAACAAAAATTTAAACAACAGTGCTGGTGGTGTGGCCACTGAACAAATAAAGAACGGAAGTAGAAGTACGGGGTAATAACAAATGAGCAAGGGGGGCAGAGATAAAGAGTCCGATAGCGTGGAAGGCGGTGGATGAACTGAAATAAATGATGAAGAAATGGGAAAAAAATGAGGAAATATAGGTAAAACAAGAGATGAAGGTGCAGGAGAACTTTTTGAATTTGGCGCCTTCACTGTGTCGTGAAGTGAAGAAAAGAAGTAACAATATGGCGAAGAGTCATGTTCCATTTTTATGTGTGTGAAGCGAAACAGGCCTTTAAGAATTAAGTTGTGTCATTAAAATCAATGCCCACATTGATGAGGAAGAGTCATTCTTATAAAGGAGGTGAGGAAAGGAATGTGCAGAAGTTTGGAGAAATGGGAGCACGGAAAATGGAGATGCGCGGAAACCTGCAGAAGTTTCAAAAAAGAATAAACGGAGGAGAAATGTCTTGTTTTATACTTATACAGAGAGTCTTTTTTATCGTGCAACATGGGGTTAACCATTTCTATAGTTATACACTTCTGTCACAGTGACAGCAATATATTAAAGGGTTTTTTTAAATGCAACATACGATACAAGTAAAATTAATTCTCTGAGAAATATTAGAGTTTACGAAGTGAACAATGTTGAGCTGAGGTTTGCAGCATTATCCATTTGAAGAACTGAACTCTCTCTCCAGCTGTATACATTGTTCTCTTCGAAAACTGTAATATTTGCCTCACAGACAATTACTTGTATGTTGCATTTTAAAAAAGACGTTTCGATACCTTGCTGTCATTGTGACAGAAGTGTATAACTATTGAAATGATTAAACCTCTGTTGCATGATAAAAAAAAACTCTCTCTATTTAAATACAAGTAGTATGAAAACGCCCCAATTTTTATACAGCGCATGTGAGATT
The DNA here is from genome assembly GCA_951805005.1 of Othius punctulatus. Taxonomy (NCBI): domain Eukaryota; kingdom Metazoa; phylum Arthropoda; class Insecta; order Coleoptera; family Staphylinidae; genus Othius; species Othius punctulatus. Next base: position 43,440,494 of record OX638144.1, read on the forward strand.
ATCCAAATTTTCCACATGGCGAGTCGCCCCTGATTGCGGTATGACTCCTATGTTCCAATATTTTGGGGGTTTTACGTTCTTTGTTATTTCGTTTAGTATTATTTTTAATTATGTTATCCCTTCATCTTCTGTGTAGGTATTTAATCATCTCCGGAGTTATTTCGTCTATTCCCGGCGCTTTTTCTTTTTTCACCATTTTGATTCCTTCCCTCATTTCCTCTTCCTTTATCTGCTCTATTTCTACTATGTTTATCCCCAGTCTTCGGTTTCTCGTGTCTCGAGGAAACCTTCCGTTTCTTTATCGGTCAGTTCTTCGAGTGTTGTCTCCATCATTGTATGATTCCGTCTTCGCCTGTGATTATATTTCCTTTTTTGTCTATTACATTCATCATGTTGTGGTTTGTTTTATTTAAGTCGTTTTAATGTTCCGTTATCTAGTTTTCTGTTATCTCTGAAGTTACCGTTCATTATTTTAACGAATTTTATCCATGACTCTTGTTTTACTTCATTTCTTTTTACATTGTATTTGTAAGCGGATTTGTATTTAGGAACCTTCCCCATTTTCTTTTTGTCTTTGACATTTCTTTTGATATCTTCCGTCCACCATTCTGTTTTCATTATGTCTTCGTTCTCTATTTCTGTTATTTCACAAGCTTTGTTTGTTGCTTCTATTATGTTTGTGACGTATCTGGAGGGCTTTCAACACATATACCGTGAAGCAAATGGACATCCCTTAGAAATACGAGAAGGGCCAAGCTGTCGATATCGGAGAGTGGGGTGGGTGAAAAAAAGGGCTCCACGTAATTTTACCTCGTACGTTATTTCAGGGCACAAATAAGGGACTCCACAAATAAGGTACCTGGCGGGAGGGCTGACAATTATCAATACTACGAAAATAAAAGTCGCCGTATCTCTTCTAAAGGCAGATATATCACTATGAGGCCGAGGTTCCCTCAAAAATATGAAAATTAAAAAGGACTACATATGATGGCAGATGGCCCCACGAGTTGTTATCTGGCGGCTAGTCTCTCGTACATTTCGGTGCACTTTTCACACATGGATCCCTCAAGGGTCGAGATAGCAATCTTAGTATAGGCACTTCCCCAATTTATCCAGAATTCATCGGCTAATTAATGAATTTACGGAAGCACCCGTTGTGATAAGCATGTTAACGGACGAAGACGTGCGCGCAAAAATGAATGGATCGCTCGTGCGCAGTGTTGCCAGCGGCTTCAAATGGAATATCGTAAAAAAATATTTCAAAAACCGCTAGATGTCGCCAATTTTTCGTCCTTTTTGTCAGTTAACTCAACTCAACCAATCTTTGTGAGAAAATGAACAAACATACGAGCAAAACTATTAGACAAGATACGAAACAACATATTCCGAAGATATTTTCAATATTTACAATTGTTAATGGTGACGTTTCATCATAACCTCATTGATGTACTTTTTACATTGCAAAAGATCCCCACACTCGAAAGTTCGTAACACGAAAGTTGAAAGTGACTAAAATGGCCAGATTTGGATAACCAACATTAAAAAATTTCGGGCTATACGTAGTATAGCGTCCTCTGTCTTGAACAATTTACAGGCTAATTGAAACAACTACATTTAAATAATTATTTAATATATTTTCAAATAATAAAATTACGAAAATAGTTAAATATCATATAAATCTACGTCACATAAATCAACATAACAATTTTCATATGTTTCCATAAGAATTGCAAGAAGAATAAGAATAAGAAAAAAGAAAGTATAAGAATAAGAATTTGTTTATGAGAAATTCTGGTCACGTGGTTAATGTGATCTGAAATTATAATAAAAAAATATATGAATTGTGACTTTTCTTGCGCATAGTTATCTCAAATCTGTACCTTAAGTCAAAAACGCTTGAATTCTCACTTGTCTTATATCATGTTCACATATCGAACTAAGCCACCTCAAAACGTTAGATAAATGCCCGATTGCACCGTATGCGTTAAGGATACTTAAAATTTTAAGGTTTCTAAACGGGCGAAAAACCATTGCACCGCCATCTTAAGGTTACCTAAACACCGTAAGGACCCTTAAATTTTAAGCTCCCGACTCCGGCGGAATTACTTATTTAAGGGTTACAAACTGTCAGTTTAACGTATTATGAGCAGTGGATGTGTACAAAATATTACTTATTTTTAACTACATTAGCCTTTATACTGATTTTAAGATAACTAACGAAGTTATAATTACAATTCGAGTGTTGAATTAACTTGACTATGATTGTAATTGTTGTTAAAGCAATATCGTGTACAATTTGGTATTTGTAGGTTAGTTTGTCTTGCATTTTGATACAGGATAATCGGGTGTATTGCGCATCAAAAAACGTGAGCAGAACGTGTTCGTTACTTGAGAGCATCACATTCGAAAGTCAGATAGAGTTATGTCATAAATGCATTTGATATTCGAATGTGATTCTGTCAAGTAACGTACACGTTACTGCTAAAGTTTTTTGATATGCAATACAACAAATTGTGTCACTCGATTGAATTACATTGAAATTTTAATATAAATAAATTACTTCTACATTCGTATATTATTTTGCATTGGTGCTTGATACATCTGCATTTCCTCTACAATTAAGTCATAAAAATAATTTTATTAATATTGAATAACATTTAAAATTAAGATAATAGTGACATTCTGGAATCCAAATTAATTGGATTTCCATGTTTAGTTTATTTGAGAACAGATTATTTCAACAATTTGGACGACCAAAGTTTTTATAGGCAGAGAGGAATCGAGGTAAAACATACCGTTGATAGCTTTTTTCGTGTTAAATTTCATCCGAGTGAATTTAGCAGTTATTAAAATTCCCTAGAATGCTGAACGCGTAGGTTCCTTTACTAAGAAATCTGATGTCTTGTACGGTGCAACACAAAGTTAATTTTAAGGATCCTTAAAATTTAATCTCACTTAACTCTTCTTCTTCTTCTCAATCCAACATCGTGTCCGATGTATGGTGGTTATGACTCTCGTTCAATGTGCGGATGACCCTCTGGACAATGCGTCTCCATCCCTGGCGATCTTCTGTTTTTCGAGTCGCCTCCTCCAGACCCATGTTTGTTAATTTTGCGACTGCATCTGTCCACCTGGTCGGCGAACGTCCGCGTCTGCGTTTTCCATCGGATCTTCCCTGTACCACCAGTCTCTCCATGTGGTTTCCTCGATTGATGTGGCCAAAAAACTTGAGAATCCGGCCACATATTAGGGAAGACAGACGCTGCTTCGGCTTGATCTCGTTCACTTAACTAAGGGTCCTTAAATGTACAAACGGTGCAATCCGCCATTAGCGACAAAACCGCCAAGTGCGGCTGTGGTGTACCAGATGTGATTTTTTTTCCGCGAATTAATAATAGAGCTATTATTTTCACCGCTTGCATCGTGGCTAATTTCCTATCGCCGATGCTAGATGGCGCGAGCATGCCCGCCCGTACACATGCATTAAATGGAAATACTAAAAAGCGCCACGGTCCACTCTAGACATGCTAGTTCTGAATATTTCCCATTTTCATTCTATGCCTGTTTTTGCTCTGAGCTTCTTCTTTAGTATTTCTTGATAGTTTTCTTGGATTTGAGTTTCTTTATTTATGTTCTTATTTTTTCTTTCACTCCATTTCTTCTTTTGTTTGTTTCTTGTTCCACTTCATGTCCATTTTTAATAAGTAATGGTAATTTCCTATTTCTGCTTCGCTTCTTACTTTTACAGTTTTAATCAGTTGTTGTTAGTAGTAGTAGCAGTGAACTATTTATTAGGGATATTATCCCTAACTGGCTATCGACTAACGGGTCCTCCTGTCGTCTGATTTATGTAGGTGTATGCATTGACAACGCTTACACTGACAAAAAAATCCATATACAAAATCAAGGTCACACAGCGAGCTATGGAGCGGTCCATGCTAGGAATAAAACTACGAGACAAAATTCCAAACACTATAATACGGCAGAGAACTGGAGTCGCAGATGCAGTAGAGAGGATCGCCAGCCTGAAGTGGAACTGGGCAGGCCACGTAGCACGAATGACGGATGACAGGTGGACAAAACGAATTGTCGAATGGAGGCCTAGACAAGAGGCCTATAGAAGTAGAGGACGACCTCCTACGAGATGGAGCGACGATTTAAAACGTATCACACCCAACTGGATACAAACAGCGCAACAACGGGAAGAATGGAAGAAACTAAGGGAGGCTTATGTCCAGCAGTGGACGCTACAAGCTGATTGATGATGATGATGATGATGCATTGAGTTATACCTTGTTACTCTAGAAATTTGCTCCCGATCTCTAGAGCGTCGTTAATGAGCTCCCAACGGCGAATGGCACTAGTTTCTCAGTACAAATTTTCTATTTGTACTAGGGCTATTATTAACTAAGGTAGTTTGTTATTGATCCCTCACTTCTGGATGGTTGTGCTCTCGTGCATTTATTGTATATTCTTATATTCGAACTTTGTGTTTTTAATTATCAGGTTGTTCTCTATGCATATTTGTATTATTATTTCCCCGTTGTTGTTCCTTATAGCTTTTCCTTATTTTCGAATGTTTTCTTCTATTCCGATGTTATGGTGGTTTACTTTTCGGTGTAGGTCTTTAAAGATCATTATGTTTTTGTTTCACTCATCTAATTCTCGTGGTATATTTTTGTAGACTTTGTCTTTGTCCTCGATTCTTTCGTTTTAGTTTTTCCCATATATGTACTATAATCAGTGTCCACGTTTCATTCTCTACAATTTTAATTCTACTGATATTATCGTTCCGTTTACATGCCTTTCTTTTAATACATCCTCCTTCATGTCTACTCCCGTCCAGATTATCCAGTAACCTATATGCAATTCCTCTATTCCTTTTACTTTCATTTTTGTTTCAGTTATTCCTAATGTTTCAATATGATTTCTCATTTCTTCTACCAGTTCTACTTATTTTCCTATGTAGCTCCTTATATGCAATGTACTATTCTTGCAATTTTTTTCTTTTCTTCTCTTACCCGTTGCTGATGTTCGGTCGTAAGTTCCCTATCCACTCTGGCTTCGTATGTTCGCAGTTAAAGATCTTGTGATACCATATCTTGATAGACATGTTAGTACTTCCCTGCATGTTACCTAGTATTACACTAGTGCAAGGCCGACAGATTAAGGAAGGCTGCATACCTTGGTTTTGGCGAAGATGTTATTTCTTTAAAAGGAATTATCTTTTCTGGTTGCCCAATGCGTTGCGAGGGAACAGAAGTGGCACAAGTAAGATGTTCTTTTGCTGGTTTGAATTAAGTACTAGGGTAGCATTACTGGACTTACACAATTGTTAAAAACTTCATCTAACCTAACATAACCAAACCTAGCAGAGTTTAATCTAACCTAACGCTAAGTGACTAAACCAAACTCGCCTATGTTTATAATTAACACAGAACATTGTGAAATGGTGAATGGTAAAATCATAACGGTGCAACTGGTCTCTGTCAAACGTCCGCAGCGAATCGGCCAGTGGAATTGTACTGCGCTATAATTTCTCTAGGACCCGGTGTACGGGTTCAGCGCTCGTTAACGTCCAGGTCGCCAGTTTCGCATTTGAAAGCAACGTAATTGCCCTCCTCGTGCGTACACATTTATCGAATTCAATTGCCACCAGGACACACTTTGCAACAACCCCGGATGATTAATGCGGTTCGCAGAACTGCGCCGAAGGGATCCGCTATTTTTCATCAGTCAAGCCAGCGGGGACACCTATTACACCGCACTCAAAACACAATTTCCACATAGATAAATCAACAATGGGAATGGCACAGGTATATATGGAATGTCTCATTTAATTGATGTTATGGGAAATCATTTCATCGTTATGATGCATGTAAAGTATTTGCTCGGAAAATTAATCTACTTCCGTTTGTACGATGTTCAAGTTTTAATGGTATATGGTTTTAATCATATATTAATGTAACTTAAATTTAAAACTATCTACTGAAGGATTAACAGTTTTGCGAATCTGCCATTCAAATCACCCACCGTTCAAAATTCCTGGTTGAGGAATATGTGGCTTGTTGGTGTAAGAAGTGCCAATATCAGTTTTTGGCCAAATTGACTCGACTATTGCATTGAGAATTAAAGATGAAAAGAGGCAAACATTTAGAAACACGATATTGAAGGCTGCAAGATCGGCATCTTCAGGGCACCTTTAAACTGGGGTACAAAACACAAAGCCTGGTGGACAGAAGAAGTGAAAAATGACATATAGAAGAACATGACAGGAGGAAAGAATACTTGAAAATAAGGACAAACAAGAAATACAGAATGTATAAGGCACAAAGAACAAAGGCCAAAGAAACAGTAGCAGGAGTGAAAAGAAAGAGGTAGGAAGATTTTGGGAACATAAGGACCCAATCCATATTTAATATTAATTAAATATAATTATTCTATAATTAAACGTATAATACAAAAACGCATACGTGAAAAAGGTTTTAGAAGTGCACGAGAAGGCCTACGACCCACCCGCATTTCCGGACATGCACAACTGAGAGAAAGCTGACATATATTAATGGAAACACATTAACTAACGTCAACTCGAATTTTAAACTACCTACGTCGTCAAATAATGGGAAGGCTGAGCTCGCCACCGGCATGGTAACCTTGGGTAGTACACATGTGCAGAGAGAGATGAAATTTAGAAAAATAAGCGAAAATAGGGCCGGGGTGGTAGAATGTGGAAGGAGAAATAATATGAATTCAGAAATTCGGCACATACTCAGATCAGTTAGAAGTAACCACCACCGCAGAACATTACTCTGCTCGACGAAATCTCAGAAGTTGAGCATTAATTTCTCAGGTAATTATACGAACGACGATATCAAATGTACACCTTACTAACATGCTCAAGTCAATATATTGTCAATACATAGTCAATTCCCTTACTAATGATGGCACCTATCTAGTGTCATTTGGACGCGATAGCGTCTGTGGGCGGAACAAATTTAGTAAAGGTAGGAATGCAGGTTTGTATCGCTGTATCAGCGTAGTTCAGCGTTAACTACATTTCATACCTTGTGCTGACAATATTTTCATATGAGAGTAGAATATTGTAAATTTCATTCCTTTCCCTCGTCGTAAAACATTTGATAATCGTTCTTATCCGTCGATTAGAAACATAACTAAAGATCGTTCTCCCCCGATTCAGAGGAGAACGCAGGGGCGGTCCTAATACCTCATTAACCCACTCTAAAGTCAATATCTATACTAACGATAGCACCTATCTAGTGACATTTCGACGCGATGGTGTCTGTGGGCGGAACGAATTTAATAAAGGTAGCAATGCAGGTTTCTATCGCTGTATCAGCATAGTCGAGCTTTATCTACATTTCATACTTTGTGCTGACAATAATTTCACATGACAGTAGAATATTGTAAATTTCGTTCCTTTCCCATTTCGAAACAATGAATGCCGATATAATGAATCAAGTTTGCTTACTAAAATCTAACTAGCAACAAGTACCTATAATGGATATAAAGGATATATATCTTGTTAATGCCTTTCTACCGCTGTGTGCGGTGTAGGTCTTCAAGTTTGTTTTTATTTTTCTATGAATTGTTTCTATTTTTGTCGGTCCGTTGCTAGTTTTCCTGCCTCCTTCGGGGTCTTTCCTCTCTTTTTCGCTCTTTTTTTCTACTTTTGCGTCATCGTTTGGTCCGTATGCAGCTATCACCGTTATTCTTTCCTTCATTTTGTTGTTGTGCAGTGTCACGGTGAGTATTCTTCTGTTACCGCTCTCCATGATTCTATATTTATTTCTTTCTCCTTGCTTATTAGGCAGGTAACCCCCGCTGCTGCTCTTTGCTCTATTGCTACTCCACTGTATATCATTGTGTGCCCTTATGTTGTTTTTATTTGTCCCGCGCCTTTCTTCTTTGTCTCTGTTATTGTTATTATTTCAATTTTTTTCTTTTCAAATTCCTCTTCTAGCTCAATTTCTTTCCCATACATTCCTCTGATATTCCACGTTCCTAGTGTCCATCTTTCTTTGTGTTTACTTGTCCTTGTTTTAGTATCCTTGCATCCTCTACTCTCTCCCTTCTTCCCCTCACCCGTGTTTTTAACTTTGGTTATTACTTTTTTCGTTTGGTGTGTCTATTTTTTTCAATCTCCTCTTGTGCTTCATAGGATCTGTCTGCTTGTCTCCTCTTTTTGTATGTTGTCTGTCCTAGGTTTTCAGTTCCTTTGGTTTCGACATTACTTTCGTTTTCTGGATCATAAATTGCATCGTTTACTATTAGTTTGTCGTGCCTTAGTATGGCCGTATGTCTTTGCTCCCTGGCTTACTTGTATTGTATTAGTTTTTTCTGCTCTCCATCACATTTTTTGGGCAATCTTGGTCTATTCATATCTCCCTGGCTTGCTTGTATGGTATTAGTTTTTTTCTGCTCTCCATCAGAGTTTTGGGTAATCTTGGTCTATCCATATCTTAGTGCCTTGTAACTTTTTAGAATTATTTAGTATTTCGCTTTGCATGGATCCTCTTACCAGTTTTAGGACTACGGCTCTGTTATTGTTGTATTTTTCAATTCTTCTCACCTCATCTATGTGCACTTCAGTATTTATCTCTATATCAATTTTATTACATATTTTATTAATTTCGTTCTTTAGTTCTACTTCTGTTTCCTGCTCTTTGTCTTCCAATCCACAAATAATCACATTCTTGCGTTTTAGTTCTCTTTCCACGCTTTCTACTCGTTTTTTTTGTTCTTTCACTTCATTACGCAATTCCTTGTTTTCCCTTCTTATATCCACCGTTTCTTCCTTCAGGTATTCCAGTGTTTCATTAATTTCATACAGTTTGCTGTTAATAGCGGTAAACATTACTTTGATCTCGTCCATTCTTTGTTTACAGTGTTACAATGTATTAAGTACGGCTCTGTTCCTTCCACCAGTACGCATGCGTATGTGTCGGCCTCAAGCTCGCGCACTCGGATAGCGGTAAACATTACTTTGATCTCGTCCATTCTTTGTTTACAGTGTTACAATGTATTAAGTACGGCTCTGTTCCTTCCACCAGTACGCATGCGTATGTGTCGGCCTCAAGCTCGCGCACTCGGATCTACTCCTCTGAAGTACTTAACCTAACTTGTTTACACACTCTTAAATACTACTTTTGATGTTTGTATTTACTTTCTGATGGCCGTTTATTTGCCTACTGTTATGTATTGTTCACACTGTATATATGTAAGTGATGAAAGAATGATAGGGGGCGCCCGGGAGTCAGGCGTAGCTGCTTGGTAAGCTGGATGTCTCCAGCGTGGTGCAAATAAAACGTCCTTGCTGTTAGGTTATTCCAAGTGTATAATTCACCCTTTCCCCTCAAACACAACACTGGCGACGAGTTGGGTCAGAAAAGGGTAGAAAAGAGAAGAATACGGTCTACAGGGCAAAAGGGAGGTTAGTACCTACGCGCGGTCGTGCAAGTAACCAAAAATGTCTGTAATCGGCATCATAGAGCAGCTGAACATACAAAATTGCGACATAGTATGCTATCTCGAACGGATGGACCACCTGTTCAATTGCAACAAAGTCGAGGAAGACGAAAAAGTGGATCTGTTTATTACGTTGATTGGGTGCGAAGCATACAAGTTGTTGAAAACGTCATGTAGTCCAGATAATAGATTGATCGATGTGGCTTTTATTTGTTGAAAATTCATAATTACTAATGTATCAAATAAAGTTACGCACTTTTTAAATTTTCAAAATTGTTTTTTATTGTTCACGACAATTGTTTCGCCACACTGTGGCTTCTTCAGGTGAAGAAATGATACATAAACTGTGTACAATTTGCCATCCACAATGACTCATTTCACCCAAAATCACAAAAAATGTCAGCATATAATTTCATGATACATAGATTACTAACCATCCCAATGACGGAACTCAATTATACACAAGAACTGAACATAATTAAAGAAATTGCCGGATAAAAAATGGATTTCACGAAAACCTCATTGATACCATATTAAAAGCTAAAATTAAACAACGAACTACAAACTTAATATACCCACGAGGAAAAGATAATAATCATATGAAGTATGCCTCCATCACATATTCAGGATCCTCATCCTTAAAAATTGCAAACATCCTGAAAAAGAAAAATGTGAAAGTCTCGTTTAAAACAAACAACAACCTAGGTAGGATAATAAAAAATAGCAAAAGTCCAATTATCTAAACTGACCGCAGCGGGGTTTACATGTTGACGTGTGGGGACTGCCCAATGATTTACGTAGGGCAAACAGGTCGTGCCTTCTCAGAAAGGATCGAGGAACATAAAAAATGTTTCACTAATAATAAAAATTCTTCCACGTACGCGAACCACCTACGAGAGGAAGGACATTCGTTCGACCCCAAATTCCAAATACTCCATCAAGAAGAAAAAGGAAGGAAACTTAACCACCTGGAAAGCCTGGAAATCAACAAAAGGAAATTAAGCGGCCTCCTACTTAACGACCAAACGGACGTCAATCATTCACCGCTCCTCAATATTTTTAAAACTTGTTAATAGCTACCCCCACCCCCATCAATACACTACTTAAGCAAATTGTACACAGTTTATGTATCATTTCTTCACCTGAAGAAGCCACAGTGTGGCGAAACAATTGTCGTGAACAATAAAAAACAATTTTGAAAATTTAAAAAGTGCGTAACTTTATTTGATACATTAGTAGTCCAGATAAAATCACAACAAAGTCGTATGCTGAGCTAAAAAACATGCTAAGCAAAAAACTGGAAACAAAAAAGTTAGCAATAGTCGAGACATTCAAATTTCACAACATCACACAAGGAGAGATGTCGCTAGCCGAGTATATAAATAAGTTGAAGGAACAGTCAAGTACATGCGATTTCGGTGCGTATAGAGAACGGGCATTACGCGACAAATTCATATGCGGCCTAGCAGTGAAGCAAATACAGGACCGTCTACTGTCTGAAGATAAAGTGTCATTTGAAAGGGCGTGCGAAAAGGCAATCGCGTAAGATACAGTCTATAACGAGGGTCAACAACTCCATGAACTGGAGGTGAAGAAAATAGCCAAGTACGAAAAGTCACCTTATGTAAACATCAAAAGTATGGTGGTCAAGGGCCACAACAGTCAGCAAGAAATCAGCGCAGTCCGAGAGATCAAGAGAGCAGAACGGCATGATACCGATGCGGAAGATGGCACAATCTAGACACATGTCCTGCAAAAGGTTGGGAGTGTTTCAATTGTAAAAACAAGGGTCATACATCAAGACTGTGTAGACACAAACAGAAAATACACAATGTCGAAGAGGAGTTGTCGGAGCATGAAATGTCAGTAAAAAGTCTAAGCATAAACAATCTATGGGCCAAGTCAATAAATAACGTAAATCAAGTGTCAAATGCGAGCATCCTTCCCCAATAATAGAGGAAAAATTGTATAAAAACCTAAACAATAAGATAGAAGTAAGAGAATGTATGTACACGCTCAACAATGCATCAGGTGAAAAGATGACGGTTTTAGGGCAAGTTGAGGTAAATGTCAAAATAGGCAAGAGAGAAGAATTCCAACTACCTTTAGTCGTCGTGAAGGCAAAACACAAGACTCCGCTACTTGGAAGAAACTGCTTGGATATAGTCATGCCAGAGTGGAGAAATAAATTCCAAATGAACACAGTACAGTCAGTAAACGTGGCATGGGAAAATAAACTAATCAGTATGTTCCCGGAGGTCGTGAATGGAAATAATCGTGAAGTCATAAAAGGATTCGAAGCAACGATGGTGCTAAAAGAGGAGGCATCTTTAGTCATCCATAAAGCATATCAATTAGCGTATGCTTTAAGGGATCCAGTTGAGGAGGAATGATCAAGAATGGTAGAACAAGGAATATTGATAAAACGGTCACATGCAGAAATAGCAAGCCCAATTGTGGCAGTGCCAAAGAAGAACGGAGGGATAAGGATTTGCGTCGATTTTGAAGACACACTCAAACAAATGATTACTAATGGATTATTACCCATTGCCAGTAATTATGGATGTCTTTGGTGCGGTAAAGGAGGCAAAGTATTTTGCGGTATTGAGTAGAAGTATGGCCGCTGGGCACGGCGGTCTTGTATTGACAGGTGAATCAATAAGTTCAAAAAATAGCACCAAAAGTAACAAAATTGTTAAAAAGCTGTGTGCCTGTGGCAATACAGCAAAATCGGGGCAACAGTGTAGTGTCTGCGCCAGCTTTTATCACGCAAGCTGTGTGCAGAAGGTTAAAAAATGCTGTGGCACCTACCTGGCAACTGAGGAGCCTGTGGAAGAAACAAACTTCAAGAGAGAGGCATATGAGAATTTAAAAGCGCTTGTAAGTGAACTAAATTTCTGTAATTCACTACTGAAAGAAAAAGTTCAACGTCTAGAAGAAGAAAATGAGCTACTTCGATCAGAGTGTAAAGCTGTCGGACCGGCATCAAGAAACGATAACCACAACAGAAATGAAGATAGAAGAGGATCAACAGCTGAATTTTCTGCGACACTACATAACATTTCCGCGGATGTCGGAGATGAATCGAAATTACCAACTGTAAAGAATCCAGGAAAAATCACACAGCGCACTGGGGACCAACAGAACGCAGCCGACCGATGCAGCTAAATCAAACAGTACCCGGGCATTAGCCACTCATATTACACCACCAATGGATGTTAATAGTGCTACTCCGAATGCTGAAAAACCGTCTCAAAAGGAGAAAGACTGGAATAAAATATCTGCAAGAAAGAAAAATAATCCAGTAAACACAATCGTGGGTCTAAAGAACTGCACTGCAATGGCTCCACCTAAATATGCGTGGCTATACATAGGCAATTGTATGAACACGGTAACAACACAGGTAATCGAAGATCACATTAGAACATATTTCCCCGACATAACAATAAAAGAGATCAGTGCTCTAGATACAAAAAGCACAAACAAATCCTTCAAACTCGGGGCCAATTTCAGCGACCTACACACATTAATGGCGCCTGACACTTGGCCCGCTCGAGTAAAGGTTAGGCGATTCAACTTCCCAAGAAATGAAATTAGAAGAGCAAATTTTCCGAAACAATCGGCAAAACAAAAACCAACGTAGAAGAATATAGGAGGATGGCACAACTAAATTCATGTACAATAAACACACGATCCGTCAATAGTGGTCGCAATCGCGAGCAAATTGGTGTAATACACCAAAATGTACAGTCGATAGGGAACAGCATTGACTCAATACAGGTGATGACAAATGAAAATACAGAATGCGCATTTTTATGCTTAACCGAACACTGGTAGTCGAAGGGACAGCTAAGTAGCCACTCTATCCTCAACTACACTCTAAGATCAGCATTCTGCCGAGAAGAGGGAGAGCACGGGGGAACGGCGATATTCTGCAGGGAGGGCATCAGGAGTATGGAGAGAGGTGACCTGACTTTGCTTGCGGAAAAGAAAACTTTTGAAGTGGCGGCTATTGAGTGCGTAATTGGGAAAGTGAAGCACATAGTTGTATCTATGTATCGGTCGGAAGGCCAGGTAAATGTATTTTTAGATAAATTGGATAACATGTTAGATGTAATATCGACAGAAGTATGCTATGTTATTTTGGCGGGCGACTTTAACATTGATATCAAATGTAGCGACAATGATACGAACAACATTCTGGCGTTACTAGGCTCTTATGGTTTCTACCCATCGATCGAGAAATACACGAGGGTAACAGCAAAATCTAAGTCAGCCATAGATAATATTTTTACAAACATTGACAGGTCACTGTACAGGTCTCATGTCCTCGACTACCAAATATCAGATCATTATGCGCAAAGGGTCGTGTTTGGTGGCTCGAGGCCAACTGTGGGTGACCTGGTGCAGGGACGCGGATTTAGTGTTGATAACAAAATACGTTTTAGGGAAGCATTAGCGGAACAGGAATGGTCTGATCTACATAACATTCCTAAAAACCAAGTAGACGAACAGTGGGCCACATTCATGAACAGAATAATTTTGCTGTTCAATGAATGCTTCCCTAAAACTACAAAGCGAAGATCCTTAGCTGGATTTAACTTGTATAACGACCCTCAGATGACAGAGGCCAGGCAGACATTGGAATTACTGCACACATTGAGCAATTACGACGGTAAATTTAAGAGCGTATATAATGAAAGTCGAAAAGAATACAGACTCCTCTTAACCAGAATAAGGAAACATAGGTACGATTACAAAATCCAGAATTCTGACAATAAATCGAAAGCAGTGTGGCATGTGGTGTCTGAAATTAAAGGTAAAAAGGAAGGATCAATAAATACTCAAAGTGACTGCGATCCCCAAAGAGTCGCAGATGACTTCAGCCTCTTTTTAAAAAACGCAGCAAATGACTTAATAAAGACACTGCCTGAGGTACCATTTGCATGTAATATAGAGAGAGAACTCTTCGATGTATGTAAATGATGTTACTTGCCAGGAAATAATTGACATAATAATGAATCTTAAAAATAAGATGAGCAGTGGGTACGATGAGATCCCCACGGGAATAATTAGGTTCTGTGCAGAAGAATTCTCAGAACCACTAACCGATATCATTAACAACTCGTTAAAAGCGGGAATATTTCCAAAACCACTTAAATTTGCAATTGTAAAACCGATCCACAAAAAGAGAGATCCGGAAGATATGAACAACTATAGGCCGATAAGCCTGTTGTCATCTTTTTCAAAGATATTTGAGGCCGCAATGAGCAGGAGGCTGGTAAGCTATTTTAATAAATATAACCACTTTAATTCATCACAACATGGCTACATGAAGGGGAGATCGATTGAAACGGCGGTGCAGTCGTTCACGAATAGTATACTAAAGGCATTTGAGGGAAATGATTATGTCATGGGAATCTTTCTGGATCTCTCAAAGGCCTATGATTGCATTGACCATGACATTCTCCTAGAGAAGCTGGAGAGGTATAGGGTGAGAGATCGGGCTCTGATGTGGATACGGTCCTATCTAGCAGACAGAAAACAAATGGTGAAATGTCAACAGAACAATACGGAATATACGTCTCAAGCCGAAACAATTGTTAGAGGGGTGCCCCAGGGTAGCGTACTGGGCCCAATGTTTTTTGTTATATATCTGAATGATATGACACATATGATTCTAAACTTAAATCAAAAAATAGTTAAATATGCAGATGACACAAACTTACTGCTGACAGGTGAGACATATGAAGGAATGATCAGACAGGGGGAAGATTTATACGAGAAGGTTGGACAATGGCTGATCAAAAACAAACTTGTAATAAACCAAAGTAAAACAAGTGTAATCAACTTTAAAACTGACCAATCAAAACAAGAAACTCCCGGTAATGTGAATATTAATAATACAGAAGTGGTGTGCTCCAGAAGCACTAAGTTCCTGGGTATACATATAGATTCAAACTTGAAATGGAAGACACACGTGGAACAACTGCGCGGCCAACTCAGCAGAGTGGTATATACACTAAGAGTGATACAACAATATACAGACTGCGCTACTCTGAGATTAGTATACTTCGCCAATTTTCAGTCGTTGCTAAGATTTGGAATTATTATGTGGGGCCAGAGTTCCAATGCAAGCCAAGTTTTCAGGATGCAAAAGCGAGCGCTGCGCATCATAGCCTGCCTGTCCATAAAAGACTCCTGTCGCGGAGTATTCATGTCTAACGGAGTACTGACTCTGGTGGGCCTCTACATTCAGGAAGTACTTTTGTTTATGGCAAAACACAGATATCTATTCGACAAATTCACCAAACGCCTTGGACACAACACGCGCTCACATAACTTTAACTTCCCTGCTCACAGACTGACTATGTCAGAGAGAGAATGTATATACGCCGCTATCAAGTTCTACTCAAACTTGCCGGGACACATAAAAGAGTCCCTAGATAACAACAAGGTGTTCAAGGATAAATTATTTAATTTTCTAGTAGAATTAGAACCATACACGATTGAGGAGTTCCTGCTGTGGGCTGCTGATCGGGATGCACGGAAAGTGGTTCAAGACTTGACGTGATTTACGATTTGTTTTTGTACTCTCGATCGTTTCATTTTGGGAATTTGTACCCAAAATGTTTTAAATTGTATGCATGACACCATTTCCTGGATTTATGTGATTATTTATGTAAACATATAGGGAATAAAGGTATCTATCTATCTATCTATCTATCTATCTATCTATCTATCTATCTATCTATCTATTGGACTTATCAACAGCATACCTTCAAATGGCGGTCAGAAGAGAATGCCAACACCTTCTGACTATCAACACATACACAAGGGGTTATTCCAGTATACAAGATTGCCATATGGCATAGCTCAGTGTTTCCCAACCTTTTTTGTGCCATGCCCCACCTTCGCCTTTCTAAAATTCTCATGTCCCCCCTTTGTAACATAATTTTTATTATACAAAAATTGAATTGCTAACTTAAGAAACTTAAATTAGGAAATAATCACTAGGGAATTGTTGACGAAACACAGTAGGTAAATTTATCACACATTTAATGAAAAACTGAAATTTGAACTCCATATAATTTTAATCAATATCTTTTCAAATCCATTTGTTATTTTTATTTAATTTTAATGAGAACCTTGCCCTTGATGTTGGCTGCACAAAAATTTTATATTAGGCTCCAAGTTGGTTAGCTTCAGCCTCAAGTCGCCACGTTGTGTTATACTTAGCCGATTTCTTTTTTTTATTAATAAATCATTTACTGCACTAAATCCACATTCAACCAAATACGAAGATGGAAATGGTAGCAACAGTTTTCTTGAACATTTGGTTAGATTTGGGTATTTGGTTTCTGTTTCTTCACAAAGCCAAGCGATTGTTCCTTTTAAATTAAATAGAGTCTTAACTGACTCATCATTTTGTAATTCTGCAAGTTCTTCCTGATACTTCATGTTTGATATGTCAGACAAATCTACTATCATTGGCTGCATCATCCATGCTGGAAAATGAATTTGTTCTAAATCAGAAAATCTTTCCTTCAAATCAGCCGAAATAAAATTAAGATGATTGACTATAACAAGTATAGCAGTATCAGTTACTTCACATTGTTTGAGCCAGTGAAACTGTTCGAAGTTTTTGTTGTTGATTTGTTTTTGACATAACTCAATAACGGCAATGAATCCAAATATCTTTGCTTTTGCATCGACCAGAGTTTTATTTTTTCCTTGAAGTTGTTTGTTTAAAATATTAAGTTTTTCAAATATATCGGCTAAGTAACTTAAAAATGCTTTGCCATCGATCGTTAATAGATACTTCATTTCAGGTTTTTCTGTTAAAAAATCACCAAGAGTATCATACAGTTCAATGAATCTTTTCAGGCAGTTTCCTTTGGAAAGCCATCTAACGTCCGTGTGCAGTAAGAGTCTCAGATGGTCTTCGTTTTGTTCTTCACAAAATAGTTTGAAAAGACGCTCGCATTTGGCATTCGCTTTAATAGCATTAACACACTTAATAACTGAATGTAGTATTTCATTCAGAATAGGCGAGATGTTCTTAGCTACCAAGTTTTCCCTATGAATAACACAATGCACAATAATCAATTCTGGATTAGCATCTTTCAGCAATTTTAGGCAGCCATTTTTTTTGCCCATCATATTAGGAGCACCATCTGCAGCACAAGATGTTATATTTTGCATTGGTATATCATTCATATCAAAGTAGGTTTTTAGTTCATTATATATATCTTTTGAGGTAGTGGTGCTTTCTAATCTTCTACAGAATAACATTTCTTCAGCAAATTGCCCTTTATCAATATATCTCACGTAAGTCATCAATACTGCCTCACTATCTCTCAAAGTTGATTCATCCATTTGCACTGAGAAATTTCTTGTTTTTAGCTTCTCAACAAGTTGTTTTTCAACATCTTCACTCATTTCGTCTATTCTTCTGCTAACAGTATTGTTACTGAGCGGCATTGCTCTTACATCTTTATCATCTTTTTCAAGAACCGTTTTAAGAAATACTGATATTGACGGTTTTATTAAATTCTCTCCTATGGTATGACTTTTTCCATTTTTACCGATGAGTAAAGAAAGTTGATAGCTAGCCTCAAGGACGCGATTATTAGTTGAAGTATGAGCAGTAAATAGAGTCTTTATTGTTGTTCTCTTTTCAAAACTTTTCCTCAAAGTTTTGAAGTAATTCAAATCGGAATTGATGTGAGCACTATGTTTCGCTTTCAAATGTGACTCAAGACGACCTCGTTTCATTGATTCGTTGGATAAGCATTGCTGACATAAAAGACAAAAAGGAATCCGTTCATCGTGGATAGCGGGTATGAACCCAAATTTTAAATATTCTTCCGAATATTGACGAATTTTCTTTTTGCTTGCACCACTCATTTTACCGAGGGCTGAAAGAGATAAATACGAGTATAAGGTCAAATAAAAACTAAAATTCGAGTATGTATATCACAGCACGGAAACTCAATGTTATTTTTTGTAGTCTGCATACTTAGCGACATCTAGGCGGCTTGGTAGCTGAAGTAGCTGAAAACGCGCCATAATTTAAATCGTTCAAATATATAGAATTGAATGCTTATTAAACTTAAACCATTAAACTTATTTAATATATAAAATCATATTAAATAAAAACAATTTTAAAATGTTTTAACTATTTATAATGGTATTAATAAATAATTTAAACAAATGATTCAATTTAAACAGACTTTACATATTAAATAATAGTGGTATAAATAACGGCAATGTTCATAAATATCCTGAATTGATTTCGACAATAACTTATCGTTTTCACTTCAACATTAAATCATGTTGTTTAGTTGGATGTGGAAATCGAAATCTTCTGGAAGAAGCACTTCCATCACAATTAATAATCGCGCACGATGGTTTCCATTGCAACAATGCAATCAAATGAAATCAAAATCATCAAAATTTAAATATGATACATAAATTCGAAGAATTTTTAGTTGCGCAGCTGATTCAACTTTTCAGAATTATTCTCATCTATAAGTCAGCAGTATATATGGTTGCAGTCATTGTTTTTATTCATTTAAATGTGTTTAAATGTGATAACTGCTGCCATCATATAACATGGTAGACAAGCATTTTCTCAATCTGAGAATTTGCCATATGAGTTTCACTACCCTGATGTATATCACAAAAATATTCAAATAAATAAATCTATATATATAATCAAATGTAAAATGCTGCTTCAACCCAATCGTGTTTAAACACGATTGTTTAAATATTTGATTATATATATTTTACCCAAAGGACTCCGCATTTTTCTATTTAATAAATAAATATATAATCAAATACTTACCATTTACATCTGAACAATTTATGTACTTATTAAATTTTGAAGATTTAACAACAGTTTCTCCTGACACCTATTTCAAATTAACACTATCTGAATGCTGTGAAACACTAGGAGTTGTGATTGCCACTCAGTTGCAAATAACTACGATTTTAACATACAGCTCACGACAGACTGGCGTCGCAAGCAACGCATTGTTGCCATTACTACTAAGTGTTTCGTCCAGTATAGGCAACAATGTACACATACCGATGTGTACATGTCTGACACCACGCGAGCAGGATGTCAAATAATATTTGAAATATGAATAGCCATAGAAAAAAGAAAGAAATTATAAGACAAAGGAAGAGACGGCTAGAGAAAAGGTAATTACAGCGGACGCGAACGCAAAAAGTAAAAAATAAAATAAAAGTAAAAAAATAAAAACAAGCTTTTATTTAAATTCGCTAAAATGCGATAAATCTGTGTCGAGTACATTTTCAAATTGCCCCCCTTAAACAATCAAATTGCCCCCCTGTGGGGCGTGGGCCCCACGTTGGGAAACACTAAGCTATGCCATAGCTAGTGCACCAGCCATATTTCAAAGTATGATGGACCAGATGCTCAGGGGAATTGAGGGAGCTGCATCATACATCGATGACATCATAGTAGGGGGAAAATCCGAAGAAGACTTATTCAATAAATTGATAGTCGTTTTCAACCGTCTTCGTGAGTATAATATTAAAGTCAATTTATTAAAATGTAACTTGTTTAAGAAAAAGTCAATTTCCTTGAGCACATTCTGGATAAGCAGGGAATTCATCCCACTTCGGAGAAGATTGAAGCTCTCAGAAATGTTCACCGTCCGCAAGACGTAACTCAGTTGAAGGCATTCCTGGGGTTAATCAACTATTATGCGAAGTTCATCAAAAATGCATCGTCGTTGTTAAAGCTTCTATACGACTTGCTGCAGAAAGATGTTCCGTTCCAATGGAATGAAGAGTGTGAGGCAGCTTTCACACAGGCAAAACATGCCCTTAGTACTGAGGATGTTCTCACACAATTTGACAACAGACGAGACACAATTGTGACTACAGACGCAAGTGCTTTTGGAGTTGGGGCTGTACTTATCCAAATGGTAAATGGAAAAGAACACCCAGTAATGTTTGCATCAAGTACCCTCAACCAGGCAGAAAAAGGGGTAGGCATGGTCAAACAGGCAATCAAGAAAATGTTGTTAATGAACAACAGCGCAGACATTAATCATGTGGTGGAAAATTTCTTATTTAAATATAGGAACACACCATCCACAGTAACAGGACAAATTCCAGCAAATTTAATCTTCCAGCAAGCGCCTCGAACAAAGTTAAATCTTCCAAAAGAAAAAAGACAATCAAATAGTGAGGACACCAAAAGGCCGGAAAAAGACGCGTTCGATAATGAAGAAAGAGCGTGGTTATACCAAAAGCTAACGAAGAAGTGGATAATGGCAAAGGTACTGAAACATGTGAGCAAATGCACCTACTTACTGAGGGTAAAGGATAGAGTAAGGATGGCACACTCTGATCAGATGAAACGGTACAACCAGCATTACACGTCTCTGCAGTCGTCATCGAGAGAAGCCTGGAACAACGAACAATCTGAGATGCCGGACATTCGAGAGTTATTCAACAACCCAGAGTTGGAACCGCAAACGAACCACAATCCGGAGACGCAGCAGACACGAAACCGTCCTTGCAGAACTCGAAAACCTGTACAACGTTTTAACTTGTAGAACAGGCCAGCAACAGCACACTCTCTTATTAGGGGAGAGAAATGTTATGTATTGTTCACACTGCATATATTATGTAAGTGATGAAAGAACGATAGAGAGCACCAGGGATTCAGACGTAGCTGCTTGGTAAGCTGGATGTCTCCAGCGTGGTGCAAATAAAAAGTCCTTGCTGTTAGGTTATTCCAAATGTATAATTCACCCTTTCCCCTGAAACACAACAGCCTACTATCTATTTTATAGTTGTGTTTGGCTCTTTATGTTTCCTTTGGTTATTTCCTCCTGCAGCAGCCTGAAATTTCGGTTTTGTTGCGAGGTGCAACACCCTGAAACTGCTAGTATAGAGGAATAAAGGAGAAATTAAGAAAATTTAGTTTTTTTTTAAATTGAAGAGTTAGAAAATTATAGTTTGAACAAAAAAAAATTACATCAGCAGTCGCCAGGATCATTCGATGAGGGCACTATTATTATCAAATTTCACAATTCAATTATAGAAGTTTCATGTGTACCTTTGTGGACCTGCCACTTCATTATTTGCAATCACCATCCGAACGTCCATGGGGGCAGTTATGCACATCACTGTCACATCCACCAGGAAGTAATGGATGAACCCCCTATAGTTATTCTATTCATATAAAATTGCTTTTTTGAATGACTTAAATTATACGGGTATTTAATAAAATATTGATTTTTTGTAATAAAAAAATTTGATGTGCATTTCCCATGGCGTGTCCTCGGAGTGAAAATAATTTCCCTGCCTCGTATACAACCCTCTGTTATTCCCGGGGAAAACAAAACGCCGTTTTTTTATTTACCCCCTCGGAGCTAATAAATCAAACCCCCCGGCGCTCTTCGTGTCCGCAGTGACGCGCGCGGACGTGGCGGGGAAAACTTGGGCCACTTAAAGCGAATCGGTTGGTCGTCGTCCACCCCCCTCCCCACTGCCGCCCCCGTGTGCTGATAAATAGCGATCCGCACGCAATTTTATCCATCATACCGCGCCACTTAAAACTTCCGAGCGGGGTGAGATCGAGAGCCGTCGATCCGGGCCACCCCAGCGCGAGGGGAATTTGAATTTTAATCGTCGCAGCGTGATGCGCCTTATTAAAAACAGCAAAAAATGCTAACTTTTTACGCGAACACTCAGAATCACATAGAGGTTTCTGCAGCCGCTGGGTATTTTTATCGCCGCATAAACACGGCAGGACGGTTTGCTTTCCCGGGCGGACGGGGGCTTCATTAGGAAAATATTGAAAAGATGAAATCTCCGCCGTATCGGATGTGGCGCCCGCTCCTGGAGCTTTCTACCCTCGGAGATTGCCATATGCGTGGCCATAGAATTTTTCAATTTCGCATTGTGCGGAACGGGGACTGCAGGCTTTTGAGGGCGGCTTTGCGTATTTCACCCGCACACATTCACGCCCCCGCAGAAATATGCGCATTCATATCGGGGTGAAATATCGAGTGAGGCGTCGATGTTAACACGCTTAAAAGTTTTCATTCCATGTTTATCGCTTTGACTGCGCCCCGGCGGCTTCATCCCAATCATTCTGAGAGGTGATATTTCGCAGGGGTTCATTTTATAGCCGGCGGATGACTGAATTAAATATCAATTCAGGCATACTTAAATTAAATTAGATTAGAGTTTATTGAATAACGATTTACGTTACCACTCGCATAAGGAATTCCGATATCTCTCTGGATTAACTAGGATTACCAGAGTCAGCAATTGCACACTTCTAGATTCAATTTACAAACATTTATCCTTAAACTAAAATGATTGCTCACAATGAACAATATAGTATGACCATTGTTGATGATATATTTGATATTAATTAATATATTTTTATTTAATATATTTATTTGAATTCGTATGCAAATCAAGATTCCTAAATATCCTCTTTTATGTGGTAATATATTTACTTTATATAAATCTCAAAATCTAGCGTAGCAATATTAAAATAATAATAATAATAATAAAAAATATAACAATATCATTTATTGTACTAAAATTCAGAAAATATCCTTGT
The DNA here is from genome assembly GCA_951805005.1 of Othius punctulatus. Lineage (NCBI taxonomy): Eukaryota > Metazoa > Arthropoda > Insecta > Coleoptera > Staphylinidae > Othius > Othius punctulatus. The sequence goes on from OX638144.1 coordinate 43,463,604, forward strand.
GTTGTCAAAATGCGTTTTACTGCTGCTTAATACCTCTTCAGCGGCAGTATCTGAACCTCTCTTCGAAGTTTTTTATACAATTTAACACTTGAGTAGGATGGAGGCCTCTCATACCTACTCGAGTTATGTCTTGCAATAGTCCCAGTTAACCTTTTAGCAACAGTAAGCACTTATAAATATACAGGGTGGCCCACCTATCGTTGCTCGGACCATTGCTGCTAGGCTAATGAAAATTGAAGACAAAATTTGATTGGAAGTTATTGGACACTTGGAAGTGCAACTTTTTTAAATTATTTTCGATTGTACAGAGTGTACCATAAATCCGGGATACAACATTTGATCTCATTTTTAAATGGAACATCCTATATATTCTTAGCTGACCGCATTTTTACTATATTCGTTGAATATATCAATGTCAAATTTTGATTCATGTAATGACAGATGTTTGTTGTATTTTAAATTTAAATTTTAAATAATTGGAAGTGTTCTAGTAGTGAAAAAATAGTATATACACGGTTGTGAATATTATTACAGCCTTCGGCCATGTAACCCTCAGCGCTATCAATAAAATAAAACCATACACTACTATTACAGCTATTTAATGTTTCTATTCTAAGTATTAGTTACACGGGAGGCAAAGTTGTTTGCCTCCCGTGGGAGGAAAAGTTGAACTAGGAAAGTTCTACTTTTCCTCCCTCGTATGAGGGACGAAAGTGCCTACTTTCTATTAAGGGAGTAGAAAAAAATAATTTCAGATCTTCTGCTGGTGGTTTGTAGATATTTAAAATATAGCACTTCTAATTGTTAATGGTAATTAAAATACCGGAGCATTCGATATGCATTTTTAGCGACATTGATGATGTTTTCTTCAGCTCCTTCACTTTGAGGTCTTCATTTCCAGTGCTTGTATATATAGCTGAGCCATTATATATGTGTTGTCTTATATAGAAGTTAGCTGCCAGAGCGTAGTTTTTCATCTGCACCTTCCCAATATTTTCTTCCAGAAGCCTATGTTCAGAGATGCACACAACGCCCGCAGACTCTGATTCCAGGAAAATTTCCATTTTGTTGACTTTATTTGTCAATGATTGTGGGTTAATGTTAACTATTCTAATAGTTATTTCTGTCAAAGGTTCCTCTTCTGCGGCTGTCACGAATCGCTCAGTTTTTTTTAGTACTTGTTTCTACGGCGGCTGTGTCTATACCCTTTCAAGATCAAATCGAGACCAATCAAGTTCAAATTGAGACCAATCAATTTCAAATTGAGGCCAATCAAGTTCAAATTGATACCAATCAATTTCAAATTGAGACCAATCAATTTCAAATTGAGACTAAACAAAATCAAGTTGACACTAAACAATATCAAGTTGTCATAATAAATTTTATTTGTTTACTCTTAACTTTATATTGTTTAGTGTCAACTTGATTTTGTTTAGTCTACATTTGAAATTGATTGATATCAATTTGAACTTGATTCGCCTCAATTTGAAATTGATTAGTCTCAATTTGAACTTGATTGGTCTTAATTTGAACTTGAAAAGGTATAGATGTGCTTGGATTTTGTTTCCGAGATGTTATTGCCCGAAAAGTCAGAAATGTACTAATATTTATTCCCGCGGGCCAGGAGTCGGGAATGTTTACATTGTCTTTATATTTTTCAGGAACGCACAGTTTAAAACATTTGCATGACTCAGATGTTGACCTATCTTCACTCTTAATATTATATTTAAAAATACCCTAATATTAAATTTTATATTAGGAAAATAACTTGTTAAATGTGTTCGTAATTTCTCTTGGAGTAGTCTAGTTTGAATTTTCCCATGTGATACCGAGCCCATTTCAGCTGTGTATACTACTTCGCGCATGTTATCGTTGCTATCGATAACGTGGAGATTTGTTTTTCCCCTTCTGTCGGTTTCTCGTTAAATTCATTTACAGTTTCAGCATCTGCAGTTGCTTTTACAGATTTCTTAGTATTTGCGACCTCGGATATCTCGATGATACTTTTTGTGGCGGTTGATTATATCTGCCCGCTTGCATTCACGTCAATTTGTGTAGCTTCAGGTATTGTGTTAACAGATGTCCAGCTTTAACAGCTTCTCATAAATTAATATTGCTTTTTAATATCAATATTTTGTCACGTAATTCGTCGATAACTTCTTCTTTATGCTTTAAAGTAAAGTAAACAAAGGAATAAAAGAAAATTAGTCAAAGTGGGATATCAGAAGATAAAAATAAACGACGTACAATACAAATGGGATAGAACACAGGAAGGAGTCAAACACATTGATACGACCAGATGCAAAAACTAAGAAATAACAAGAAAGACGAAAAGACCATAGCAAAGACCACGGGAAAGGAATAACACACGCGAATAAAATAAAAATAGATAAAGAAAAATATACTAAAATAAGAATGGGCACATGGAATATACGAAGCATTAAAGGCATAGAAGAAGAATTAATAGAAGAAATGGAAAAACATAAAATAGAAATACTGGAAATAACAGAAACAAAAAAGAAAGGTCAAGGAATTCAGAGAATCCATAGAGGGTACTGGCTCATATGGACAGGAGTAGAAGAAAATGAAAGAGAAAGCGGAGGGGTAGGAATAATAATTGCACTGGAAAGAATAAAAGACATGATAAAGGAAAGACATATAAACGAGAGGATGATGACTATAGAAATGAACTTGACGGAAGACGAGACATGGACATTAATTATAGTATATGGAGTAAACGAAGACGCAAGAAAAGAGGAAAAAGATAAGTTTTACGAGAACCTACAAATAGAAATAGATGAGGGAACTGAAAACATAATAATAATGGGAGACCTAAATGGAAGAGTTGGAAATCAGAACGTAGGACTAAATGAAATCCTGGGAAAAGAAGGAGAATATACCAGAAACAATAATGGTGAAAGGATAATTGAATTAAGCGTAGAAAACAACATAATAACAGCAAACACAAAATTCAGACACAAAGCACAAAGGTATACATAAATTCACGAGAAATAAACCATCTAGAAATGAGAGATCCATAATTGACTACGTCCTAATAAACAAAAATAACTGGAGCAAAATAAAGGACATAAAGGTATCAAGACAAGCAGAAATCGGAAGTGACCACCACTTGCTAAGAATGGAGATGCAATGGAAAAATAAACTAAGACCAGACAAGAGAAGAAAAAAAGTGAAAGAGAAGATAAGATCTTATTAACTAAAAGAAACACAAACACAAGAAAAATATCGGTATATATTACAAAGAAAGTTCAAAGAAAAAGAGAAAGAAAAAAGACTGGACATAGAAAGGGAATGGGAGGCATTTAAAAATATTATACTGGATGCTGCAAGGGAGTGTGGTAGAACAACAAAAATAGGAAACAAAAAGGTGAAGAAAACAGAATGGTGGACAGACGAACTAAAGAACAAAATTAAAGACAAAAAGGATAAATGGAGGAAATACTTGCAGACCAATAGAAGAGAGGACTATGAAGAATACAAAGGAAAAAGAAACGAAGTAAAACAAGAAGTAAAACAAGCAAACCAAAATCATGGACACAATTTGGAAAAACAATGAATGAGAACTACAGGGAAAATCAAAAACTATTTTACGGAACATTAAAACAACTAAAACAAAGAAAAGAGCACAACTTGATGAATATAAAAGACAAAGATGGAAGAATAATTACAAAAGAAGATAAAACCATGAAAAGATGGCGACAATATTTCGAATAGCTTATCAAAGAGGAAACAGAAGAGAACGAACCACAAGAAGGTAAGAAAGAGAAACAAGATAAGTTGAATAAGGTGAAGATGGAGAAGATAAAAGAAAAGGAAGTAAAAGAAGCAATAAGAAAACTAAAAAAAAGGGAAAAGCATCAGGAGTAGACGAAGTAACAGCAGAAATATTGAAGTACATGGGAGAGGAAGGGATAACACAATTAACAGAACTACTGAATGAAATAATGGAGAACGAACAAACACCAAGAGAATGGAATACGGGAATAATACCCTCTATTTATAAAACAGAAGACAAAATAAACTGCACAAATTACAGAGAAATTACATTAACAAGCATAGCGAGCAAGATCCTGACAAGAATCTTAGAAATAAGGCTAAGAAACAAACTAGAAGAAACAATAGCAGATAATCAGGGGGGTGGGGGGTTCAGAAGAGGGAGAGGCATTCAAGACCAGATCTTCATATTAAGACAAATAAACGAGTAACTAATAAAAAAGAGCAGAAAAATCCACATTTTCTTTGTGGACCTGGAAAAGGCATTCGACAGGAAGAGGCAATGATAAATGTAATAAAAAAACATGTATAGTGAAAACAAAAACAAAGTAAGAAGAAACAATGAAGAGTCAAGAATATTCGCCACAAAAAAAGAACTAAAACAAAGATGCGTGCTGAGCCTATTGCTATTTACAATAGTACTGGACAAGGCAATGAAAAAAGCAAAAAAAAAAAAAAATGAGACCGCTACAGATCGGATTCTGGAAAATGGAAAGAATGCGGCTAGCAGAGTTATTATTCGCTGACAACATGGCTATAATTACAGAAACAGAGCAGAACCTTCAACACAACATGGAAATATTGCACAAAGAACTAACGGAAATTAAAATAAGGATAAACCTTGACAAAACGAAGACCATGATAATAACTAAGGAGCATGAAAAACACGAAATAAAGTTACAAGGAAAGAAGTTAGAACAAGTTGAACACTACAGATATCTAGGAACTGTAATAGAGAGTAACGGAAAAATAGAAAAAAAAATAGACGACAAAGTAAGCAAAACAGGAAAGATTTTTAATATGCGGAAAAATACATTTTTTAACAGGACATAAATACCAAGCAACACAGAAATAGAAATCGTCAAAAAAGTCCAACACTAACGTATAGCAGCGAATCGTGGACTATGACAAGAAAGCAAAAAATAGGATTACCGCGATGGAAATGAGATTTCTGAGAAAAATTGAAAATAAGACCAGAAGGGAAAGAATAAGAAACGAAACATACAGAAATAACCTAAAGATAAGACCAATCAATGATAAAATAAAAGAAGGACAGATGAGATGGTTAGGACATATATGCAGAATGAACGAGGAAAGAATTACCAAGAGAGTATATGATGCAAGAGCAACATGGAGAAATCATAGAGGAAGACCAAGAAAAGCGTGGAATAACACAATTGGAGAAGAGGCGAGGAGAAAAGGGAGTTCCTGGGAAGAGCTAAAGGAACGGACAAAATATAAGAAGAAGTGGAGGGAATACTATCGAACAGAATAAATGTAAATGTAAATACTATGATGTAAAAGAAAGCCTTACACCGAAAGGTAGAAAGGTGCTGATTAAATAAAAATAAATAGGCTTTAAAGTAAGTACTAGGCTGCTTACCATGTTATGTTGCGGAGTTGAGGATTGAGATTTTTTTCCGCCATTTATTTTTGGGTTATTTTTTCACAACTACGCAGTCCACCTTCTTCATCGACATATATGCTACTGTATGCTACTTGTGTTACTTTATAACACACTTTGCGTGGTATTTATAATTTCACACCACACGTCACATACTTTATTACACCAACGGAGCAATGACAATTACATACAATTTCTTCATCAGCGTTACTCCGATTTACTTACGGCGCCATCTTGGATATACTTTTCTTAACACATTTTATTACTAATATTGAGTTATATACTGGTATTTAATGAACTAATGTACTGAACTGTATTTATATCCCTTGTCTGATATTTGAGATATATTGTTTTGACTGTGATCGTGTTTTCACTGATATTTTCAAATATTGTTATGACTTCTTTAGCAATATCTCAAAAGCTGGCTTATAAATATAAATTTGAGTAATTTGAATCTATTGATTGGGATTTGTTGGTCTTTTAGATTACATCTCAAAAACTAGCATAACGATATTAATAAATTTGATATTTGATATAAAATATATTTTTATAAAATATATTTATTTCAATTCGCATGATTCCTAAAATATCTTGTTTTAGATGGTATTGTATTTACTTTATATAAATATCTTAAAAACCTTCGCATCAATATTCAAACTACTGATATTGAGTGATGGTCTGTAATGTACAGAACTCCGCTAATAGTATGGCGCTTCAGCAACATCTTCAGATTTAGAAATAACTGTTTCTCCGACTTCGAGGTATGGAGTGTTCATAAATTTCTTTCCAACAACATGTTATTTTACTTTGTTCTATACTTCTGAAAAGCACCATGGTGCTATAATTGGCGTATACCAAGTCCGATTCTGGCTTGCTTTTCAAAAAATACTTATACAATTTTTGAAAAAAAATAATCAAATTATCTGCGACCCACCGATTAAAAAATGAGCAAAAAAAATTATAATAATCAAATAATTAAATGAAGTATTGAGTAATATACGAGTATATTCGTGTTACGGTTGTTAAATAAAATGTAATTAGGTACTGTAGTACGATTAGATTTTATATGTACACTTGCACAATAAATTCGGGCTATAAACGGACAGTGCGAATTTTTCGGTGGAATTTTCCGCGACAGTGAATTTAATATATGTGCCTTCCGTCCAACCCTCGCGTCCCAGCGCGAAATATTAAATTATTAAAGGAGGATTTCCCGTGCCCCGCCTGTGGGAGAGATTCTCTCCGTAACTCTAGTTCTATGCATTTTTCAGGCGGTGAAAGTGCGCATAATGAAAAATAAATGCGTTTTTCATCGCGGCGCCGAATAATTAAAATGCGGCGTATTCCTCGGCAAAGAGCGGATTAGTGCGCTAAAAAATACACACAAAAAATTTATCCTCGTGGCTATTTTATACTAATTGTATGCTGCACTTTTAAAATTTTCAAATTGGAGAGCAATTAGTCGCCCTTTATCCAGTCACAAGCTTATAGTGGTTACAGATATTATTTTTAGATTGATAGTAATTTTACGCAACATTTAGTAACTTCAAAATTGTGAAGAATTTAAGTTTGATGACTCGGCATATATTATTGACTATATGCGATATAAATTGATCGTTAAGGGGCCCATAGATAATCAATAATATTGCACAAAAAATGTATAATATGTGATAAAGTATATTACATAATGAGAGTGGTAAGAAGCATATTACGCATGAAGATAAAGTTTAATTTCCCGAGTATGTAATTACCTTACAACTCAAGTAATGTACGCTATTTTTTCTACTCTTAGTTGTAATTATAAAACATTTTGCACAAATTGATAAATTTTTTTTCTCTCAGATGCTCATGGCAATATTTGATATTGAGCATCATATGACTATTTTGACAATTTAAGAACTAATGTCACAATGTTGCCAATGCTCATACAAATAATCCCCCCCCCCCCCACCCTAACTGTTACATAATGTATATACAAGGTCCTGTAACAGTGCGGCGGGCTTTCCTATAGACTTTCCCGTGAGAGATTAAAAAAATAGCACAAAAAGTTATTGGTTTAAAAATCTTTATGCTATCTTTATCTTTATTTATTATATTTTTTATTTTTTATATTAAGTTATTTGAAAAGGTAAATAACTTCAGCTTGAATAAGATTTTGAATTTTGTCGAATATCTCCGGAAGTAAACGGAAATTTATGGTTTTCTCAAAAGAATATTACTGACCACTAAATTGTGCAACTTTTTTCTAATTTAACCGCCTTTGTAACTTTTACGGTTTCCGAGATCCCATTGCTACTGATCCTTAACTTCTTCTTCTTAAAGTCCCATCTCCTATCAGAGGTTGGAAATCATCATGGCAATCCTAACGTTATAAATAGTTGGCTTGATGTTAATCCGAACCATTCTCTTTAATTGCCGAGCCAGGAAGGCCTTCTTCTTCCTATGGTTCTTTTCCCCTTTATTTTTACTTTCAAAATCAGTCGCAGTAACCTGTAGCGTTTCCCCCTCATTATATGACCGAGGTATTGTAATTTACGCTTTTTAATGATGTTTAATCCATATCTTGGACACCCTGTATAATGAATTAGAAATTGGGAAAATCTGGGAGATGCTAAAATTCCAAAATTAGAGGATTATTTAAATTTTGTACATATATAAATTAGCATAAAAAACATTTTGAGTCAAGACTCTAAAATACTTTAAAATTAGTTGATTTATAAAATTCCAATATAATGGGAATAAAATTAATCAAAATTCAAAAATAACTCATAAATTGGCAATAACTTAAAGAAACCTCATAGCCCAGGAAATTCTTGTTTTTTCTTAATTTGTGGTTAGTAACAAACATTCATCTAAACATCTATATATTCCTATAGAGAACTAATAAATAAATAAAATTTAGAATGTTTTTTTAAGAAAACAACAGAAAAACGAATTAGAAAAACTATGTAAAAAAGTTCAGAAGTTTCAAAAATTAGATAATCTTTTAAATTGTTCCTAAATGAGCCTCAATCAGGTTTTAAGAAACCCTAATAATTTAAGCACTTATTCATTCAAATTTAAAAAATGTCATAAATGGGGCGTAACAGATATTTCGTAAAAATTGTCCATAATTTTTGAAATTGCTCTTCAATGAGCCAGAAGCTGGTTTTAAAAATTCTTATAATTTGGAAACTTATTCATTCAAATTTCAAAAATGTCATATATAAAGGCGTACCAGATATTTCGTAAAAATTGTCCATAATTTTTGAACTTGCTCTTCAGTGAGCAAGAAGCTGGTTTTAAAAATCCTAATAATTTGGAGACTTATTCATTCAAATTTCAAAATTGTGATAAATCGAGGCATACCAGACATTTCTTAAAAATTGTCCGTACCTTCCTAAAAAAGTAATTAGTAAATAAGAAGTAAAAATATTAAAGAATAAAAATTGCTAGATTTTGTAAGAAGGTTAATTATTAAAACATTTCAGAAAATTTCAAAATTAGATGATTAGGTATCTCATTAGTATACATAAAGTTCCGTGATATTCCGTAAGTTCCAAATAATATTATTATCAACGTTTGTTTTCCATCCAAGGCCATACAGCTTAGTGGTAGAACCCACTTGGATGAAAATAATTTTTGCTCGCACGGTATAAAAAAATATGAATCAAGACTTTAAAATTTGCTCTAAAATTAGCTCATTAAAAAAAACATATTCAAGATTCAAAAACAACTTTCAAAGTATAAGCCATGATGTAGGCCATAAAGTAATGAAATCTCAGAGCATAGGAAATCCTAGAAAAACTGTTAAAATTGTAGAGATTTACATGAACCAAACCTACTTACAACTTTTGACTGCAAAGAAAATCAGAAAGGCTGCATATCTGAAACATGTCATGCGAAACCAGAAGTACGAAATTCTACAGCTCATCATAGAGAGCAACATTGAATGAAGAAGAGGAGTGAGGAGGAAGTAGATGTCATGGCTGAGAAATATAACGCAATGGACGGGACTAAGGACCATCGATCGGACGTCAAAATCGAGAAAAAAATATATATGGTCGTAAACATGTATTATTGGATAAATGCATAAGACGAAGAGAAACCTACTTAAAAATATAGAACAAAATTAAAAACAAATCCCTTCAATTCCTTCTTTGCAATTTCTTTTAGGCATTCCTTTATTTCGCTTTCGTTTGGATGCTTTTGATATATTCTGCCGCCTTCTAGATTCTTTTCCCTCATTTCTTAGTGTAATTAATTATATCTAACTACTTCTGGAGTCCGTCATTCTTCATTCAATGTTTTGATTCGTTATACTACGTATAACGTATATTTACGTTATACGTAAAAATTAAGAATTGACTTCACATGTCGTATATTGTTGAAAACAGAAAAAAATCCCTCTTTTTAACTAAGGCACAGACAACTATGAGTTCCATATAAAAAACCACAACTTTATGTCATTACTCGAATTTCGAACTGTTTTTTTGAAAAATTGACTACGCCGCTGCATTCTTATAAAAAAAGTGCCTGTAGAAATGATTTTTTTCTATTCTCATAAATAAGCAAAAAAATCGATATTTTACGAATGACTTGAAAACAATAGATAATAGCCAATTTTGGTTTTCACCATTAAGTTTTTCTCGAAAAAAGAAATCGGGGAAGGGGGTGGGGAGTTTTCCATTTTGATCATATAGTTATAGAGATTACCTATTTAAACATCGAAATTTGCCCACCCTGTACAAATTTTGGACACTACATCCGTGGACAACTGGAGACCGGTTTCAACCAACTGGATCTCATCAGTCTAGTTAGTCCTAATATCGGGATGTAATATCCAAACCTTGCACAGTTCAGGATATATCAACATGTGTTGGTACATTAACAGACGATAGATGTTTTTTTTAACTTCGTGTATGCTTTTTCTTTCATTTTTTTTGACTTATCATGTCATATGATATCCGCAATCTACAATTACGATCAATAACACCATTAGCATCTAGAAATTAAAATATATTTCTACGAGAAATTTTAATTGAAGTTTCAAAAGTTCCATACAATTGATTCTGCTTTATCAAAGTTAACCAATCATTGCGTTATTTGTTTAGAAAAAAGACTTGTGACAATGCGAACAGAATCCAGAAATTATTGTTTCATGTGTCAGTTATCGTATTTATGATTATAGTGTTTAGACGTGCTATAAAAACGATGATGTGTATGCGGATTAGCCCATTTGTTTAACTAACGACTGTGAAGTAACCGGCTTAAAAGGCATCAACGCTAATTCCCTTAACGCCCCATTAAAATATGTTGCAGATAAAAAAAAATACAAACGGCCTCCGGCGCGCGCTCGGAATTAATAGCCGTAAAGATAATAAAAAAATAACTCGCGCCGCGGAGCTTATTATCGGCGACTTAAGCCCCCCCACGGCTTCCCGGGAGGGGGGCACTCCAGATGTCGCTTATCCCCCCGTTTTCTGGACGCCATTAAGATTCAATTATGCGTCCGGCGATAACGGCGATTTTATTGCGGGCAATCCGCGCAGGTATTCCCATAAAGCTGCCCCACGGCTTTTATAACTTTATCGCCGGGGGCGGCGATCGTAAAAAAAATAACTAAACGAAAACGGATCGAAACTGGGGATCGGGGGAGTAAATTAACGCCGTTCCTAGTTTGTTGGCAAGCCGCGACCTCACATGATTAGGGGCCGTGGGTTCACACGCGACTCGATCCAGAGCAATTGATATATAAAGGAGACGAAAGGTTGAATTGACAATTACATTTCTGACACTGCATTCAAATATTGCTATGAAATTTAAACTAGTTTTTTTTGTTTTCAGTTAAGTTCCGAGGAACTGATTTTTAACTTATTCAAATGTTTAAAAGAAATTACAACTGACGTGGAAGATTGTGTCAAGACTATGTCAAGATTGTGACGTGGAAGATTATGTACGGAACCGAAATAAACTGATAATTTTTCAGTTCGGCTCCAGTTTTCATTCCGACAAAAATAAAGGCTTTTTCGTGTACTTAATGGAAAAGTAAGTCATGACTCAACAGAAATGAGTGCAGAAATGTGCTACTTTACCAGTTAGTTGCACATTTCTTCATAGCAATCATATAAATAAGAATCACTTTTCTTACGTGTGGAACATGCAACATTTTCGTGTACTTAAAATACATTTAAATGGTGTGCTTCAAACCTATGTAGCGGAGGGTAATAAATTATATTTGTAAGACTGACCTCGAAAAAGTATGCGATCATAATATCTTCGTCCATTCCTTCCTCCACTTTTTGTTTGCTCCTGTCGCCACTAGCAAAGTGTCTCATACTGTTTCTCGTATGTCTCGTTGGATTTCGCGCGCAATAAATATTTAGTTGTTGCTGCAACAGCTTTTAAAATATCCGACATGTCCATTTGTACGTTTTTTTAAAATATTGTTTATTTATTTGTCGTTGGTATGGTGCATTACCGTGCAAACAACACTTCAATTTCAGACACTCCTTTACAGTGGCGGCGTAAAGGGGTGGGTGACAACTCACTCGCGCGGAGACGAAGTCGACGTAGGCGGAAGGGGAAAGTGATTTCAGCCCCTCCACACGCGCAGTCACCGCCGCGCCGCGGCACATGTCAAACAATCACAGTCAGTCAGTGTTATTGTTAATAACCGTCGCGTCGACCATCTTTGCCAACTTAACACAAAACTTCCATGCGAAAAAAATAAAGTCAAATGAAGAGAAGAATAGTTCACAGTAGGCGAAAGTGGGTACTAAATATTGCGACGACTGTCGCCCTGAAAGTCAAATTGGGTCAAGGTCAACCACCTGCTCGAAAGTTGGCGCTGTGGGTGAGTCATCACTCCGGAAGTTTCTAGCGCGAATAGCTAGAAAAATCGAGGCCCTGTCTTCTGGAAATAGAAAAGCCTAGAAACACTTTGCAGATATATAAAAATTATTGAACGACGTGCCCAGGCAGTCTGTACAAGAAGTCGGTCAGCGAAGTAAATAAAACCAGATAGTGACTAACCGGACGTTATTGCGAATAATTAGCGGTGTAAATTGTAAATAGTAGTGACCATTATTTATAATAAAAATCGGTAACTAGTGATAGTACAAGTTTCTTTAAATCTACGAACTCAGCCGACCCAGGCTCGTTACAATATGTAATAAAGGAGTGAATGAGACGGATAGTAGATAGAGAGTAGAGGTCATGAGGTGAGTTTGATATGAACTACACACCTATTTTACCACAAAAGTCAGTCAAGTTAAATTAACGGTTTGGGCCGATCTGAATTTAACTTCCAGTCAATATTATAAATAGTATAATACAGAATTGAGCGCGAAAAATAACTAACAAAGTTAACGAGTATTTACTGATCGATCTTTACAGAATAAAACTTCAATATGAAGCGAAATAGACCTAGTGGATTCCAGCAGAGGAAAAATTAGAAATCAAAAGAACTTGAGTGTGAATCGTTATCTGGATCATTTTTTAAAGTATATAGCACCTTCGGTTTTATTGGTATCCAATACACACAGCAAAATGTTGAAAGTGACCTTCTTGATGAAACAGATGCTGTAGAATGATAGTGCCAAAATGCATTGGATGGAGGGACGTTTGGAAGAGAGCCTGATATACAAGACGAAAGACAAAGTGGAGAAGATCAACATCAAGAAGGATATGACCAAGAAAAATGACGGAATAGCGACCGAGAAAAAGAATCAGAGCAAATTGAAAACGATGAACAAGAGCTACATGATAGTGACATAACATATTCATCTTATTTCACTAGTTTCGATGTTGCTACTTGGCCAACACTAATGCCTGATGAGTTGAAAGTTGAAATTGTTAAAACGAGAAGTGAACCCTATCAAAATAGAGATGGCCCATTTTTAGATACTGTTCAAAGATCTGGAGGTAAAATAAAAGGAAAGAGACGACATTTCAATTCAGAATGGTTTTATAAAGCGTTACCAAATAGAGAAAAAGTACTCAGAAAATGGATGGTATTCTCTCCAACAAAAAACAGTTTATACTGCGTTTGCTGCAAACTGTTTACGCACCATAAAACATCAGAGTATTACGAAGGGGCTTCATTCATGGTGGAAACTAAATCCTAAAGTGTCTGAATACGAGAATTCTGAGAACTATCTATATGGAGAAAAAAATGGAAAATCTTAGAAAATGGATTGAGGCTGCAAAAAACCATTGACTATGAACATCAAATAGTCTTTGTCAATTTGACACACGCTGGACTAACATTGCCAGAAGAGCTGCAGAGAGCTATGTCAGAATGTCTTGACAGATTTTACGGAGAACTAGACCATCGTTACAGGGCAATGGATGACATTCTTATAACATTTGGTGTTGTACAGCCTAAAACTCTGCAGAAGAACTTTGTGGTATAGTTCCAAAACTGACAAAAATCTATGATGAATTTTCTGCATTATTTTGGAGGACATTATTTTGGAGATTTAAAGACTGAGACGCGACTTAGAAGCCGCCAGCATTTCTTTCCAAGAAGCGGTCCAATGGACTACCTTGGAGCTTCTGAAATTCATTGAAAAATAAGATTATTCTGAGCCTGTTCCGAGTCTAGCGCTGTGTCTAAGATTTTTTTAACTGTTTGTGTTTCAGTGGCTTCTTGCGAAAGAAGTTTCTCAAAACTAAAGTTGATAAAATCTTACTAAGATCAACAGCGGGCCAAGTGCGACTTACCAATCTTTCCATATTGTCCATTGAAAAGGAGAGGAAAGTAAATTTTGATAATGTGATCGAATATTTTAGCAAAATAAAGTCACGTAAGCACGTTTAGTATTTGTTGTTATATTTTGGGGGTGCTCAATAGAAAACAGCCCCGGGTGCTCCTTTAATAATACTAATAATTCGAAGCACGCCATTTAAATGTACTTTAAGTACACGATAAAGTTGTATGTTCATCACGTAAGAAAAATGATTCTACCAGGCTTGTGTAAATTTGATTCACTAGCTTCACTTCGTTAGCTCGTGAATCAAAAATTTGTACTGGCTGGAAAACTGCCACTTTTCTTTACTTGTAGAACAATCTACTACTTTCTGGTTTATTAGTTTTTGGTTCAGTTCCTGTTCGAAGCCCCGGAAAATAGTGCTTATACTTAGCCCAGTTGGGTGGAATCTTCCCCGACCTGCTGTATTGCATGAGGACACTTCGGTGCAGTTCCGTTTTTTCTCATTAATAAATGGATAGGGTCGTGTACTACCCACATGGGATTTTTTATTTATAGCGCCTGCGCTGGCATACGACTCTTTCCACCCCCAAAACCGCATCCTCGAGGTGTATAACGTGATAATAGCGTCCATCTCCAGCGGCGCCTCCGGCTGCCGCCCCCGCCGCTCTCCCCCAGACGCCATAAATCACGGATCGGACGTCGCGAAGATACGGCGAGGAGGAACACGAGGATGCGCGTCGGGCGTCCGACGACGCCGCGTGATTTATTAATATTCGACCAGGACAGGATATTTACTCCCGCGTTCAGCGCACGTTTTCTTATCAGCGGCTAATGCGTGTGCCTGCTTCGCCCACGGAGGCGGCGGACGGGGGCGGCACGTACTGCCGTGCCCGCGGACCCCACTGTTCTCACCTTGGCATTTCGCACGAGATGAAAATACCAAAACACCAATCGATTCGGCGTCTGAAGAATGCTGTAAGTACTGAATATTGATTAATTATTTATCAGTTTTCAATGCGAAATTACAGATTGATTACACGTTATTTGTAATCCTACAAAAACAATTTTTTTCTAGTTATATCTATTTATTACATAAAGGACAACAATGCAAAATTAAAAAAAAATTGAAAATTATTAAATAAAATATATTTAAAATGTGAAATCCTGTTTCCTTGATTTTAAATTTTCAAAATCTCTGATAACATCTTTTATTTTCATATTTTTTGCAGCTTTCGCTTCAATTCCCAACATAGACAGATTGTGCAAACGTTCCTCGCCCATTCCATCGCGTAAATATTTTTTAATTATTTACAGTTTTGAAAATGATCTTTCGGCAGTTGCCACAGTGACGGGTAGTATGAGGAATAACAACAATGCGGTTATAACATCAGTGAAGCTGGAAGATATTCTCGAATATTTCATTAATAACAACTCGGCAAATTCTTTGATACTCGAAATTTTAATAATTTCCTCTCTCAGCATTGCCGTTACCATTACGGTTTGTATTGGAAAATCTGTCGTAAGATCCTCTTTATACTTTAATTGGAGCGTTTCGGCAGATTTTAATATTTCCTTTTCTTCCATTTCTATTAGTTTTTTAGGAACCAAGAAATCAAATACATTTTTAACCTCATGCATGCCTTTAAATCTTTTATCTCGCTGGTCTATAACTACATCTAAGACATTAATAAATACATTCACCCGAAAATCTTCTTCATTACCAAAACGGTGATCATTTGACAATTCGTCATAATGATTTTTCACAAAGTTTTGCCTTTTCCATGAAAAATTTGGATTAATTTTCCATTTGGCTGCAATTTCATTTGCTTCCTGTTTTGCCGAATAATACATGTTTCTGTATTGTTTTAAATGTCAAGTTGCAGTTTCCAATTATTCCGTTGCCGTCAAGAGATCTAAATTTTTCGTTTGTAATAATTTTGATGGTAAATTTACTTCACCTAGTATCTTAGACAAAATCACGCACAGAAAAACGAATTCAAATGTGCTCAAATTTTTCTGAAGTCTAGATGCTTCTTCGCGTTCTTCTTTTTTTTGACTTCTTAAGCATATTTCAGAAAGCCCTTTCATTAGATCAACATAGCGAAGTTTTACTGCCAGTAAGGAAGTGTACCTTTCAGCCCAACGAGTTATATTTAATATTTTTAGTGTAATCTGCGACTCACCTATATAATTTGATAATAGGTCCCACCTTTTTACACTATTGCCAAACATGTGTATATGCTTTCTAAGGTTATAAAAAATGTAGAAACTTTATTGCAACTTTTGACAGCATCGCTTACAACCAGAATCAAGTTATGAGCTGCATAGTGAATGTATGTCACATTGAGTACATATTGTTTAAGATGAGCCTGAACACCATTGTATGCCCCACTCATCAAATTTGCGGCATCATATGCTTGTCCTCAACATTTGGTTAATTTTATATCATTTTTGTCAAGTTGTTTTATTGTTTCTTTATATAGTCCATCAGCTGTGTGGTTGTGTATTTCTGTAAAACCCAAAAAAACTTCTCTGATTTCAATTGATGTAGGTTCCTCTTTTTCATTTGCAATTATTTTGACATATCTAAATACTTGACTTAATTGGTCTTTTTTTTGTTACGTTCTAGGTGGTATCAATAATTGAAAAAAAGGTGAATTATTAATATCTGTAACAGCCCATTTCATATTAAACTACTTTAACACGCTTTAACAAAAGTGAACTTTAAGTAAAAGTAAGCTTTAAAGGCTACTTAAAGTTTGGTCCGTTTCAAAATAAAACTTTAACAAAAGTATACTTTTTTCGTGTCGAGTACTGTTGACCGACCTGAAGCCGCGACTTCCAACAGCAATTCAACAGTTTGTGAGGTTATGTTGAGTAAAGCAAACTCACTGTCACTGTCACTGTCACTGTGAATTAAGGTGAATAAGTGAATTAATATGGCTAACGCGAGTTGAGATGCCTACAAAATCCCCAGCTGTGATCAACATGTTTCCAGTTGCATAAAATCGCAGTGTTAACAATAATTAAATTGTAGGCTGTATGTATCCACCCCTGCATTTTTTAAAATATAGATGTGTTATTTAATCTCAAATTAATTGTTGTGCTTCCCAAGTAGGGGAATAGGTCGTCTATATATTTTTTTATTGACAAAATACTTAAATAACTTGGCAAAATATCACAGTAGCTTGACATTGTAAGCGTGAACGTAGGCGCCTGAGACACGTACAATGTATAGAATGTATGTAATAGATCTAATATATAGAAAATGTTTTGTTTTACCTATTGGTTTGTAACTGAATCATTGGTTCAATTTGCTGTAACAAAGACTGGACCGTGTCTTTTCTTAACCTGAATCGGTCATAAAAATCCTGCTCATCATATAATTCGAAATATTTTTTTCTTTTTCGATAAATTTTCGGAAGTCGCAATACAATATCTTCCTCATATTCTGATGAGCTACTTGAAGAGGTAAAATTATTAAAGTGATACATTGCGCACTGTTTCACGATAATGTTGTGTATACTTCTGTCACACAAGTGAGGTTATATTCGAACTAAAAGGAGACCCTAAAGAGCAAAAGCTTCAGAAAATGGCCCTTACATTAAAGTCAACTTTAAAGGATAAATATGTGTTATGAAACGCATATTGAAAATTAAACTGAGCTTTAAAATTTAAAGTCACTATAAATTGATTATGAAATTGGCTGCAATTAACATTGCTTTTAAACGACTTGCAACGCAGTGTATAATTTCATTTTGAATACTATGACTTTAATATTTTGTTGTTCCTCGTGGCATGTTTCAAACTTGTTTCATAACATTGTAATATTTTGATAAAAGATAGACTTGCGATAAAAAATTCCATTATATTCTTCGTCAAACGTTTCACGATGGCCACGAAATGATAAACAATTTGTAGAAAGAACTAACGTTATCTCTAATTCCTCGTGTGCGCCAGTTATCACGTTGTTCTTTTGAAAACAACAAGGTTCGCAATACAGGGTGAGTCAATAGGACGGGCAGGCTCGATTACACCTACACCGTTAATGATATCGAAATGAACCAAAATACACTGCAAACGGGATGCGAAAGTGCAGTTTGTAAAATTATTTTGTCATATACAGGGTGTTCCATTTTTGCAGGGCAGCCTTCGGCCTAGCTTTTTTAAATAGCACCTCCTGTATATACTTACATATTTGAATTTGCCCTTTTTTGGGCTTTATAAATCCGTTTAGTTTTTGTAATTCGCTTCAACCGTTCAGAAGTTGTTCACGTTTTTCTAAAAATTTATGCGTTTGCAGGCACTTATTAAAAAAAAGCAGGGCACTTAGTTTATGGGATATCAAGTTGGGACTTTGAGCATAAAGAACTGACAGAGGTATCTTCTGGCGGCAAGACCGCCTATCTGCATTGTGGCATCACCTTGCTATGACACATTAATTTTGGTAAACTTTGAAGTGCTATAACTTGATTTTTTTAAATGGCACACCCTATACTTCAGTACTTAGTCCTATTCAGGGTCTTAGTTTACATCTTTTTTGCTCCTTATATTTTTTCTTAAAAGTTGATAGTCGAGAGATAATTCTGATTTTCTTAAAAAATCACACGGATCTCATCGATATAAAATTAGCGGGCCATGAAAATCCCTTAATTCTGCCATGCCAACGCCAAAGTGACATTTATTGTACGATACGTTTTATTTTTCTTAGCGCATTTTTTTAATGAATTTTTCTCATAATGAAATAGTTGATATGGTTTATGTACACGCTGACAGCGCAAACCGTTGCTGGTGACCAGATTCTATTGAGGCATAACAAATCAATAGCAAAAACCTTTGAATTAAACTATTTCATCATGCGAAAATTTCATGTTCACGACGAAAATTACAACGTGTCGTACAATAAATGTCACTTTGACGTTGACATAACAGAAACAATTGATATTCAATGCACGTTAAGTATATATCGATGAGATCTGGGTTCATTTTTCAGAAAATCCAAATTATTTCTCAAACTATGAACTTTTAAGAAAAAATATCAGGGCCGAAACATATGTAAAATAAGATGCTCTATACGACTAAGTAATGAAATATAGGGTGTGCCATTTGAAAAATCAACTTATGGCCCTTCAAAGTTTACCAACATTAATGTCCCACAGAAAGTTGATGCCACAATGCAAATCAACGATCTTGCCGCCAGAAGATACCCCAGATAGATGTTTAGAATCTGGCCAAGTCCAAACCCAATATCCTAGAAAACAAGTACCCTGCGATTTTTTTAATAAGTGCCTGTAAATGCAATTAATTTTAGAAAAAACAAACAACTTCTGCATCGTTTAAGTGAATTGCAAAAACTAAACGGATTTATAAAGCCCACAAAAAGGGCAAATTCAAATATGTAAATTTATAGAAGGGGTACCATTTAAAACAACTAGGTCCAAGGCTGCCTTGCAAGAATGGAACACCCTGTATATGGCAAAATAATGTTATAAACTGCACTTTGGACTCTAGTTTGCAGGGCCGTTTGGTTCATTTCGATATCATTAACGGTGTAGGTGTAATAGAGCCTGCCCGTCCTATTGACTCACCCTGTATACCGCATCCAATTTTGGAGATTAACAGAGTCACAACCTTTCAACGCATCCATATTTAGTTAGCTTTGTAGCTTTGTAAAATTCTTCAGAAAACTTACGGCTCAGATAATATAATCATTTTTTTTTTAAATCGTTTCTTAAAATTTTGTTCTCAAAATCTGCAGTGTCAGTTGAAAATAATGGGTCAGTTGTTAAGTCGTTATTTATATCTTCTTCGAAATGTATTGCATTGTTGTCTGAATCTTCAGTACAATGATGAATGTCATCATCACTGTTGATGTATGGTTCTAAGTCCTCGCCATCTCTCGATGTACCTGGACAAGGATCTATCTCATTAATAGGAATAACATCCATATTTCCTTTGTTA
The DNA here is from genome assembly GCA_951805005.1 of Othius punctulatus. Classification (NCBI taxonomy): domain Eukaryota; kingdom Metazoa; phylum Arthropoda; class Insecta; order Coleoptera; family Staphylinidae; genus Othius; species Othius punctulatus. The sequence continues at coordinate 43,483,680 of OX638144.1, forward strand.
TCATCATTTTTTAATTCCTCTCCCTCTTTCGATGTACCTGGACTCGGTTTCAGTACAACTGGTATAATGATAAAACTTTGATAATTTTGGCATATTAGCTAATGTTATGCCACCCAATTTATTAAAATGGTAAATCATAATATTTTCGTTCGGGCGTATAAGTATGGGCCGATGTCGCAGTTCTGTTTATAAATTCAAGGCCAAGTTAGCACTCGACCCTTTCGAAGGGAACAGCCGCGTTTGGAGCGCATTAAGTCCGTGTCACCAAGCGAAGCCGGCCGTGACACATTACTAGCATAGTTTCAATAAGGTTTTATTGTTTAGTGTCCGTATGGATAAATTGAAGGTGAGTCGTTGTATGGTTGTGGACAGTTGAGGTTGACTCATCGGGGTACCAAGGATGTGTGGTTGACCAATTATTACTCGGGTCAACAAATATAGTGAGTCATTGTATGGTTGTGGAGAGTTGAGGTTGACTCATCGGGGTACCAAGGATGTTGGGTTGACCAATTATTACTCGGGTCAACAGAAATACAATTGCCTCACTGAGTTGTAAACTCACGATCATTTTCTAATCGTTACAGAATGACGGTCGTTGGAAGGACCAAAGAAGAGAGCGATTGCCATATTTTATTATACGATTATATAACCTTTTATATTTTTGTATCATTAGTTTGTATTAAATAAATAAGTTTCATTAATGCAAATCCCATTGTTTATTAATCGACGTCTTGACAATACAAATAATTACCTATCATAAGAATAATACAGCAGAATTAGTATTGAAACTGTTTTTTATGGATTAAGAATAGTCAGTATTAAGCTAAAGGTAATTCGCCGGCCTAACAATATCTGAATTGGGTTAACAATATCAGAAGTGGCAAAAGTTGAGCTAACAATATCAGAAGTGGGATTGATCCCAAGTGCTGTACCTAATAAACAACGGGAAGATTGTTCTAAAAATTAAAAAAAAAATTATTAAAAAAAAACATATCAAGATTAATGGCATTCGTTCTCTCTTCGTCTCTATACGATCACTCATTAGTTTTGTTTGTGTTGGAATATAACATAATATTTGAATGGGTGTTGAATTGATAACACTTATTTTACAATTTGTTTAATTCTTTTAAAGTTAATAAAATAACGTTGCGATATAAATTCAAAGTATTCACTCGACTGTTGCGTCGAGGAGTAAATATGTATTACTTACATTTTGATACTAGTACATAGTACATGTAAATAATTGATAACGAATGATAATTGTGGTGGTGTATTTACATTCAGCGAACAAATATGATACAGTAATACCATAAAATGGTTTTGTGTCTGTGTTATAAAGTGTTACAGTTATTATTTATTGTGAACGGTCATAATAAAATAAATAAAGTATTGAACAACAAGACCCAGACAATTAAATATTGCCTGTGATAAGAGAAATTATAGGCATTACTAACACAGCCAAATGTTTAAGAAAAGAGGGCGATTTTAAAAGGGTGCTGTTACATCGACTGTGGTGCAAGAGTTTATAATCAGTTAGACAAATAATTCAAGTAATTTAATTTTTCGAAAGACGGCGAAACAATTGTACAGGAGAATTTCTATAAATAAGTGAAATCTGTAAATATGTGCAATATTAAGAACAAGTGCTGTTAGATATATTTAATTTATCTAGATTGATCCAGTATTGATTAACACAGTGTTAAATAAATAAATGTTTCGACTAGTTTATTGATTTCGGTTCACAAACTGAAGAACTGGAACTGGAACACAGAACTGGAAATCGAAATAGATCAGTGCGTTGCTCACCAGTCATTTATGAAAACTGCTACTAAGTTAACGTTTTTAAGACATCAAGTTCCAAGATGTGCTCTCCGCATCGATAATACTTGAAGTGCAGAGTTCTGAAGTGTGAGCAATATTTGCAAGCATGACCTCCTCATTAAAGGTGGAAAGATAGTCGCCAGAGGTCACACTTGTATGGAGTGTGAAGAAAATTGCAATCTTTTAGAGGAAAATCAGACGCTGTTGAAAGAAGTTGATTAAATATTAGATGTCAGTTTTGCTCCTAATGAAAATATACAACGACTAGAATTAATTAATAAATATAGAAAATGCTTCGCTACATTCTTTGCAGAGATATTTTGCGAAGGAAATACTAAAATGCCAATTACTTAAGTGAAAATAAGTCAATATTTTATCGTCTATACAAGATGGCTCACGTGGAAAGAGAATTGGTAAGAGGTATGATCTCTGAAATTTAAGAAGCTGGAATCATTCGAGATTCAAATTCTCCCTACTCATATTCAGTGATCTTAGTAATAAACCAAAAGGGGAAAAGCGTTTATGTATGCATTACAGAAAACATAACGATTTATTATTGACGATCAAACCAATCAATTAAAAGATTATAAATACTTCACAAGTTTGGATTTATTTTCTGGGTATTACCAGGTAGAAGTGGAAATGGAGGCAAAATAAGAAAAGTACTTTTGTAAAAATTTGTAATGGCAAATACGAGTTAATCGTATGCCATTTGGCTTTTGTAATGCGCCAAGCGTATTTCAAAGATTAGTTAATCGAGTGTTGGACCACTTCGGGGCACAGTCGCAATTACTTGCCTCGACAACATTTTATGTCCTGGCAAGACATTTGAACAAGGATTGGAAAACCTGGAACAAGTGTTTAAAACATTACTTCAGAATAAATTAACTAAATCCCCGAAAATGCTATTTTATACAAACTACTGTCACCTACCTAGGATATGAAATATCTGAAGAAGGTGTAAGACCCGGTACAAATAAGACAAAGGCAATAAGAATGTTTGCAACGCCGACAACAATGTACAATGTAGTACAGTTTACAATGTACGACAATTTCCGGGATTTACTGGATTTTTCAGACGGTTTGTGAATAATGATTCAAGGATTGCCAAACATCTTAAGATGTTGCTGCACAAATCACAAGCATGGCAATGGAGTGCAGAACAAATACAGAAATGGAAGGCATGATCAGAAAGAACTTTAACAATAGAACTAAAACACGAACTTACAAAACAAATCAGGACGATAATAGCAATATACGGTCCAAATGAAGGTGAAAAGAAAGAAATTAAGGAGACATTCTGGGAAGAACTAACAAAAGCTAACAAATACAAATACAAATACATTCTTTCAACATAAGGAAATACACCGTTACACTAGATAAATACCGAGTAGAAACGAGAAATCGATAATAGATTATATTTGAGTGGAAGAAAACAATATGAGCAAAATAACGGATGCAAGAGTAAGAAGAGGACCAGAAATAGGATCAGACCACTACCTGGTGATAGCAACTATAAGAGAGGACCCGTTAGGAAAAGAGGTAAACCGGACGCAAAGGAAAAATAACATCGAATTCGAAGCAAGCAGTACTTATAAACTACAAGAAGATGAAGTAATTCATCGTCCTGGGAAAATGTGGCACATGTAGATAGGCTAAGTAGAAACTCTGTTGCCGAACAAAGTGTTTGTGAAGAACACCAAATAGAAGTCGCCAATTGGATGTTAGCTTGTAAGTTAACCGACAGAAAACTACTAGTAATAACAAAAGTTTTAAAAATGATTACGAAAGAAAAATCCACAAGGAATATAAGATGGCTGGCGATCGTCTTCATAAAGTTGTGGATGGTAAACAACTTTGGGTTGTTCTGAGAAGTATGTGAAGGGAAATTGTAAGATGTAATCACGATGATTTAGGACATTTTTCTACGGATAAAACTATACATAAAACTATACACGATAAGACTATACAGAAAATACTTGAAGTATACTGGTTCCCAGAAATGCGCAAGTATATTGTGAAATACATAGCATCGTGTGCGCGATGTCTGTATTTTACAATACCTAAAAGAAAGCAGGAAGGTATGTTGCATCATATAGATAAAGTTTCCGTTCCTTTCCACACCATACATATGGATCACTTAGGCCCATTCAACCCAAGCAGTGGAAAGAAATATATTCTGGCAGTGGTGGACGGTTTCACCAAATATTTAATTTTGTTTGCTACCAGAGACACAAGCACCAAACATGTATTGAGATGTTTCAATCAATTGATCAGTCTGTATGGGGTGCCCACAAGGGTAATTACTGATGAAGGGACAAGTTTCACATCAAATGCGTTTGAAAATGTCTGCAATGATAAAGGTGTACAACATATTATGAACGCGGAAGCAACTCCACGAGCAAATTGTCAAGTGGAAAATAATAACTCCACTATTCTTTTCAACATTAAGTACCTTTGTGGTGAGAAGGAGGTTGATAAATGACAGCTACTTGCTCGAGGAGGTACATAATTCGAGAAGGTGAAAATGTCTGGTGTACAAAATGATTCGAGTGCTGGGCAGACTAAAGAAGTTTGTGCCAGGTGATGGTGTTTTAAGCACCACTGAAAATGAAGAAGTTTAGCTTTGTCACCAGTGAAGATGAATAAGTTTAACTGTGTCTGAACGAGGACGTTCTGAAAGGTCAGGAAGGCCGAATGTTATGCCACCCAATTTATTAAAATGGTAAATCATAATATTTTCGTTCGGGCGTATAAGTATGGGCCGATGTCGCAGTTCTGTTAATAAATTCAAGGCCAAGTTAGCACTCGACCATTTTGAAGGGAACAGCCGCGTTTGGAGCGCATTAAGTGCGTGACACCAAGCGAAGCCGGCCGTGACACATTACTAGCATAGTTTCAATAAGGTTTTATTGTTTAGTGTCCGTATGGATAAATTGAAGGTGAGTCGTTGTATGGTTGTGGAGAGTTGAGGTTGACTCATCGGGGTACCAAGGATGTTGGGTTGATCAATTATTACTCGGGTCAACAAATAGAGTGAGTCATTGTATGGTTGTGGAGAGTTGAGGTTGACTCATCGGGGTACCAAGGATGTTGGGTTGACCAATTATTACTCGGGTCAACAGAAATACAATTGTCTCACTGAGTTGTAAACTCACGATCATTTTCTAATCGTTACAGAATGACGGTCGTTGGAAGGAGCAAAAGAAGAGAGCGATTGCCATATTTTATTATACGATTATATAACCTTTTATATTTTTGTATCATTAGTTTGTATTAAATAAATAAGTTTTATTGATGCAAATCCCATTGTTTATTAATCGACGTCTTGACAATACAAATAATTACCTATCATAAGAATAATACAGCAGAATTAGTATTGAAACTGTTTTTTATGGATTAAGAATAGTCAGTATTAAGCTAAAGGTAATTCGCCGGCCTAACAATATCTGAATTGGGTTATCAATATCAGAAGTGGCAAAAGTTGAGCTAACACTAAGCAGTCTTGTTGTTTTTTTCAACAAATGAACGGTCCAGGAGAAAAACGATGAGGTTCCATTTTTGCAGTTTCCGGGAAAAACACAAATAAAAGTTTTCTGACTACTGCTAAAACTGTTTTTTTTTAAATATATTTTTTCGGTGATTTTAATGAGTAATAGAGTAATTATAAACAATTTTGATGCAAATAAAAGGATAATATAATAATTTTGGACCAGGGAATAATTAACATCATGTAAGCCAAATAACGTTTTAACGAAATTTAAAAAAATAGATATTTCTATTTAGTATTGCAGCCCACATTAATATCAAATTAGAAAATGCAATAAAGAAACTTCTGGCATGTAGCAGTCAAATATATAAACTTATACATGTGCCAGTATTGCTGCTTGAAAGAGCTTAGTTTTTTACATTATGATCTGTAGATATATACCACAAAAATTGAATTAAAAAACTCACCTTGATGGCGCAACAATTCCACGGCAATCACAAACTGAATAAATAAATAAGAAGGGCACTCATAATGGCTTAAATTAAAATTGAAAATATAACTTGCCTTCACAGTGTAAATATTGACTTTGTAACAGTTT